>VWYO01001205.1:0-23986 GCA_013400275.1 Rhadina sibilatrix
TGCCCATTTGGTGAAAGACATTCTCTTGAAAATTGTCAAAATATATTCTAGGTCATAGGACATCTTGTCTATTGAAATGGCTAACACGGTAGTGCCTACTAAACCACTAGGGGATGCTTTTTATCTTTACTTGGGGAAGAAGGGATATGGAAGTGGGAGAAGGATGATTAGCTTACTTGATTATGAATGGTATTACTCATACTGTGCCTGTGCAGCATTTGTTAAAACTATTGCATCTATGAGACACAGGAGTAATTTTAGTCCATGTTTAGCAGGTTCCCACTATGTTTTTGGCACATTCAGTTTACTAATCTCTGCAGAGTCGTAGAAAGAACTATAACTTTAAAGAACTATATGGCTAAATAAGTGATCTGTGGAAGAAATTGTAAACACTTAATCTTTGGCTTCTGGGTCACTGTGTTTTCTGGGGTAACCCTTTTTTAATTTGCAGAGACGACTGACTGTAGCATGGGAAGGTGAGCTGTGCAGGCTGTTTAGCTGCAGTCTTCTGAAACAACAACAAAAAAAAGCCATTTTAAAATATCACAATTTTCATCTCGCTTTTCCAAGCAATTTAGTAAGTGCTACTGTAAGTGTTTCTATTCTCTTTTGTATCTGCAGTGTCAATATGATTATATATTCTATCACTCTTCTGCTATTGCTCTTCTATAGAAATATTTCAAATAATATTCTTCCAAATGTACTATCTTAAAATAACTGGTATTAGAAAGCTGATGGTGTCTTTTTAGTATAGATTACAAAACCATTTTAGGTGTCCTTAAAATGCTCATCCACAGCAGCTTTCTTTACTTTATAGATCTTAACAAGGTGAGGGGGTTTTTCCCATAGCTGTTGAAGGCAATATTAAAAAACTACTACACTGTTCCTTCCTTTCAGAAAAAGGTGTAAAGTGGAGAATTTAATCACTTTTAATGTAGATGACTTTATTTCTTGTATCTATGCTGGTATCTGTAAAACCTTTCCTAGAAGGAATAAGCTGAGGAGATTGTCCATGTAAGGAAAGCAATATTTTTTTAAGTTGAAGAATTGTACAGGCTTGAGAAAAAACATTCCATCACTGTCAGGCTAACCCTGACCCTGCTGTGCATTCAGACAGACAAGATGTGTGCTTATGCGTGCATTTAATAGATGTGACAGGTAATGCAGAAAGTAAAGAGTTGCAGAAATTATGGCAGTAGAATGTGATAGAAGTGTGTGAAACATTTAACCAACCCAGTTAGGGAATGTAGGTCACAGTGGCTTGAAGAAATACCACAGTTACTAATATGAGAAGTTTCCTGTCTGATGAAAAGGATGCTCCAGAGAATCTAAAGCAACTCAGGTTTTAAGTTCATGAAAGGCAAGGGATATGAGCCTACATCAAGATGAATTTATCCATGAAAATTCAGTTTTATCAATATCCAGTGTCCTGGGTTGTGGAGCCAAATATGTGTATTCTATTTTCATCTGTGGGAGAGAGGCCTGACACCTTCTGATAATGGGCCATTAGCACACCCCCAGGCTATACCCCGCCCCCAGAGCGGTGCATCTGCATTTCCATCACCCTATTGTGAGATGCATCACATGCCCCTGGCAGTGGGGTGGGGGCAGGCAGTTTCTACCTGGGATAAACTGAGACAGAGGGAGTGGATAGTGGCTAGCTTCGCCGATTTTCTGGGAGGAAGACTGGACCCCTTCTGATCCACTGGACCCTTTCCCATCCACTGGACCCNAAGAGAATTAGAAAGCATCCAAATTTAGGTACTACATCAAGCTCAGTGCAGTATAGCAAAAACTGTCACTTGGTTGCAGGAGTAAAGACACATTATTTTAACTGCTTATGTGGAAGCAGAGGATGTAGATGTGTTCAGTTCAAAGAACAGATGTGTCTATGGAGGAAGGAGAAACCCAAAATAGAACCAAAAGGCATATTAAGGACTCTGTGGGTATACTGTGAAGTTCCAAGGGACTGAATTGTATTTTTAGAGTGGGATAGAACTGCCTGTACTTTGTTTGCTTAATTGAAGAATGAATGTTTTATATCTTATATCTGAAGATTATGAACCTTTTGGTAGTACAAGTTTGTACTGATGTTCAAATGCTCAAGAAAGGAAGAGAATCTAAAGGAGGATACAGTTCTACAAAAGACGTCACTTGAGATGTATTTGATGTGCGAATTTGATTAGGTGGCAAAGAGCCATCTGCCCACGAAGCCTGGAGCCATGAGGGTGCATATAAAATGAAATGACTGAGCAGCATATGGCAGTTAGAAAAGATGAGAACATGCAGTACTTGGACGCGCTGCTTTTGAGTTCATGAACCATGTATCTGGAATGAATGATTGTAGTCCTTGAAATTATGCTCTTTCCAAGAAAGTTTTTGAAAATTCGTCAGCTAGGTTTATTTTCATCTACTGCAGCATAACATCTTTAAGAAGTTTTTTTTTACTGTGGGAGGCTTTCACAGGAAAAGCTAAACTGAGGAAACTTGGTTAATTAAAATCTGGAACACAGTTCTGTAGCAAGGGTGGATTCTCTGCAAGTCCCATGCCTGTGGCATCCCAGAGAATGCAGGGCCCCAGAGCCTTATTCATGTTCATATCTAATTTAGCTGAAGTTGCTGGAGAATGTCCAGAATTCTCTTCATTCACTGCAAAATTTAGGTCAAGCCCATGATTAAGTACTTGAGTTCAGGACAAAGTAGCCCTTGAAAAACATCCACCTTTTTTCACTCTTGTATTATTTGTGCTAGGATGGTGAATTTTGTACTGTATTGCACACCTTTGAAATGACAAACTGGTTGACAGGAAGCTCTTGGCTCTAGGAGCACTGCACACAGATTACTTTGCACCTTTCATGTCAGGACAAGGAGTAATTATTATAGCAGCATTGTCTAGATGCAATTTCACTGCTTCCAAGGGTTGGGAGCCAGTGGAAAAGGGAAGAAGGCAAGCAGGGCAAAGGATGAGTAAGCCAAATATCCATCCAGAATAAGTCTGTATCAGTTATGCTAAACATTTTCATGTTTCCTTCTACAGATTCTCCTCTTCACTTTAGATCAGAGTGGATTAAATTACGTAGATTAAATTGATGTGGTTGTCTGGAGTACATAGATGTAATATGTCTAACTGCAGAGATTTCATTTCAGTCACGTGAAAGTATTAACATGGTTTATATTAACGCAAATGAGGTTCACTACATCTTCATGTTGTCTTCATGCTTTAACTGGCTTTTCCTGGGGCACAATGATACCTGTCTGCTAGAAGAACTATTTTTTGTAAACCTTCTACACAGGTAAATTCTGACATGAGAGATTTGAATGTAGACAGCATAGTGGATTTGTGGAAATTAAGAGAATCTATTCTGGGTAGGAAATGAAGGAGAGCTTCTGATGTAAGAAGAAAACAAACAAGAAAAATAGCAGTTGAGACTGAGAATTTTGGTAGACTTTGGCATCAGAATAAGGGACAAAAGGGACCAAAATAGGTTGACAAAAATAAACACACACACCAACACATATGCCTGTAGCATTAATTCTCCTCTATTTAAAGAAGGCTTTTATAGGAAATGAGTGATTTTGTATATTGCAGTGCAAGGTTTGTTTTTGACATTCAACTCTGAACTCATCTGATTTTTCTCAGGTGCTCGACTTCACAGCAATATGGTAAACATGGATGCAAATCAATATTTTTTTAAAAAATAAGGTCATAAATGACTTCTCAATCTATCCTTTGTGTCACCAGTTATTGTTCAAGAGTGCTTTAGCCAATAACTAACTTGAAAGATATAACTACGTATCTAAAAACTGGTGTCTCTTAAACTGACTTCACTGACCTGTCCCTCCTTCCCCCATGGGATTGTACTATTCAGAGCTTTCTCCAGTTTTTTCAGCTATTGGGATGACAAAGTCCTCCTATCTATCTTCACTTCACCATTGATATGATTTATGTTGAGGATTTTTTTCCTTCTTTGTGACAAGCTATTGGTTTTTCTGCCAATAGCAAACATTTCCTCCTAGATTTCTGACTCTCAGATGTATAGATTTCTGTTGCATTTTTTTTTTGTGTGATATCCAGTCTGCAGACCAGCTTCAGGATGTCTCATTGTAACTATATTTTACTTGCAAGATGCTTTTTTTAAAAAAACAATATTGCTTTCCAGTTATGCCCTTCATTTCGTTATTCTGTCCAATTACTTTTCCACTTCTATTGTCATCGACTAAATTTAGTGTTTAAATAAAAGCCTAGGTTTCCAATTGAAGGAGACTTTACTTGTTCATGTTTTTCCTTCAGTAAGGATGTGAGTAATGTGAGTGGTTCTATTATCTTCTTAGTTAGCTCGTTTATTTTTTAATTAATCAGAAAAATATGTTTAAAAATGGAAACAATCCTAGCAAGCAGAAGTAAATAAAGAAGTTCCTCTTATGTTTTGTTCTAAAATTACTTGTATTAATAATGAATAAGGCACAAGAATTTAATTCCAAAATCTGCTGACTAGGAACTTTCCTGACATCTGTTTCTCTCTCTCCCTTCAATGTATTTGGTATAATTCTTTCACATAATATGAATGAGTTAAATTGAATTCACTGAGATTGTTAAAATATACATGGTCATTATTAAATGAATTGTAGCAAAACCAGCAATGAATCACACAGGTTAATATTTGCTGCTGCATTTGTTGACAGATATATCATACTTGGGCTTTAGCTCATGAGAGAGGCCAGGAAACTATATTTCAAATGTCTAGACATATTCCTTTGGAGAATACTCAAGTATGGGTTTCATACATGCCTTCAGTCTAAGTGATAAGTGCATTACTCATTCATAACAGGTTTTAAAACATGTATTTTGTGCTACAGCATTATGATAGGCAGTATTTTTTATGTTGCTATCTTAAAAGTCTTATTAGATATTCCATTGTTTTTTTCTTTCTTTCTTCCCTCCTCCTTTTGAAGGGTTTCAGAGTTCATTGTGGGAATCTGCTGATGTTTGGCAGAAAATACTTTAGAATCATATCTTTATTTCTAAAATAAAAAGCAGTATGGTGAGGAATCCCTGTAATATTTGTATATGACTTCAAAGATACTGTCTTAAGCTTATGCATTTCATCTATTGTACTGCAATTCACATAGAAACAAAAATAAGCTCAATGTCCCTTTTAGTAAAATCAAGCTAACCAGAATATGGTTATTCCATTTTTTGATTTATATTTATATAGATATATAGTAAGGCTGTTTCCCAAATGTTCATATTTCTTACTAGCACTACTACTGCTGAATAGGGGTTTAGGGAAACCACATTTCAATTTAAATTTCAGTTACAGGAGGGAACTGAGAGACTACAATGAACCTTAGTAGACTCTTATCATTTACATAGCATGAGTAGTTTGTAAAGAAACAGGAAAGCAAAGAAGCCACCTGTAGCCCTGGTTCCTGCCTGTGATGTTTTGGTTATTCTGAAACTCTTTCCCAGAGAGTTTTCTGTAAACATGAGATATGTTTTCCTAACTATAGCCTTTGTTTACATTCCTTTCCCTAGGAGGGACTTCTTCTTGATGTCCCTCTGCCTTGACCAATGTGATTGAAGAAGTTTGTCTTTCTTCCACCCATTGGGTTGTTCTTTGTAGAATAGTATAAAGGGAAGAAATTCCTAGAAATAAACGGAGTCATTATCAGCCTTCTGAGTCGGAGTCTGTGTGTGTGTGTAGAGTCTGTGTTGTCGTGATCTTTAACAGCATCAGCCACCTTGTTGAGGAGAAATGTCAGACAACTGGTCATTCACTCATACCGGTTTTCTAGCCTTCTTGTCTGTCTTGGTTTGGAAAGACAGGTATCTGCCAGGGAAAGCTGGAGTTTCTCTTGGAGTGGAGAATGTAAACCCCTCACCCCTTCCAAACTATAATTTTGCAATTAAGGGCTTTCAGGCATAGATTTGGGAATAGGAATAACAGTTCTTTACTAGGAATATTAATAATACAAATGTAGTAGAAAACAAAAACCAACTTACTAATCAAGCAAACAAACAAACAACANTTTTGGTTCCATAACCCAAGGTATTGTCTCATCCAGAGACAGTAGCTCATTTTTACTTACTAAAATTGTCATTGATACCATTAATTTTCAAATAAGAGTCACAACAGAGCTGAAGCAGTGAGAAATGAGAATTTGGAGCTCATCTGGTCAAGAGCAAAATAGGCAGTTCTTTTAAAAAGCAGCGATAAAGGCAGTATTGCAAACTACTTCAATGTAGAATAAAATCAGGAGTAAGCTAAGAGCCCAACTTACAAAATCTTAAATGATGGTTAAAAAAAGACAGGTGAACCTTGACCATTTTGCTATGTGTAATTAGCACAAGAATACAGAGGCAAAATCAAAAGATCAACCAATCAAACAAGAAACAATGTGTGTTGTATAAAGATTGAAAAACAAGGAGTATGTTCATAAGGTAAAACTAGGGAGCAAGATGATCCACCCTTCAACAGGGAAGAGTCTTCAGTGCAGCAGCTGGAAAGGCTGAGGTGTTTCATCCTTGGCAGAATGGGCCCTCACTATCAAAGCCAACTGCAATGCTAGTAGCAACCCATCAGAGTGAAAGCTACAGCTGGGAAAGAAAGGGGTAAGGAATGCTTCAGTTGGTTAGATGTTGTTTGAAAGGTTGGGCCTTGCAGAGTACATAGAGAACCTAGGCAATTTTAGGAGGTGTCTTTGAGAATTTGCATTTACAATTATACACTCAGATTCTGGTTTTAAAAAGTGGGAGCTGAGGAATTTCAGACCCATGGTTTTAAAAAAAATCCGAGAACAAAATTATCAAGCAAAAATGTGAGATGTAAAACAAAATTAATATAGACTCTAATCAATCTAATGTCTTTCTGTACAAGGTTGTAGCTCTTACATGTAAAAGAGAGGTGGTAGATGTCGTTTATCTTGACTTCATTAAGATTTATGCTCTTGTGACATAGTAACAATATAAATGCTACTACTGCAACCCAAGTAAAAATTTTAGGGGGAAACTGCTTTTTGCACGTCACAAAGTGATGAGATGTACTGAGGGGGATTCTGCAGAGATCTTTCATGAATGAAATACTGTTTTATAGTCTCTTTAAAACCCTGGATGGTGGAATGGAAAATATGCTTGTGAAAACTGGTGAATAATGAGTATCATAGGACACCAGCTGTCTTGGCTTTTCTTCTAATACTGCTGAATATTGAATGGGAGTAAGAATAGCTCTTCCTTTCCTGGTTGTTCCTGAGCTAATTCATTACCTCCAATGACCTTGGCAACTACATTTTGCTCAGCCCGTGCTTCTTCCATGCTGGCATAGGCTGCACCAGCTGAACTGATCTGTGCTCAAGACTTATGTGTCTTTGTCCTGTGGGGACAATAGCAAGATGATTGATGGCTAGATATTATTTTAATAAAGGTTTTCCAGAAAAAAATGAGACCAAAATCCCTAAATCTGGTTTTACACACCTGACCATTTTTCCCCTGTGTGATTTAAGTGTTCAGGAGATTCTGTATCTCTTTCCCAGAGAATGGTAGAACTGATGTTTAGTTCATTAACATTTTAACATTTCAGAAAGTGAGGTTTTAAAGCTTGGTGGGGTGAGTTTCTTTGGTTTGTGGAGGGGGGCTGGTTGTTTGAGGGGAGTGTTTTATTTGTGGGGTTTTTTTGTTTTTGTTTCTGTGTTTGTTTTTGTTTTTGTTTTGATCTTCAAAGCTCCTGTCTAGCAAAACGAGACTCTCTTTTCCTTGGAGGCAAATTATAAGATCTTCAAAGGTCATAACTCTCAAGCTATCTTTCAAGGCTATCTTGAAGCCTGGGGCTATAGACTGTATTTTCCACAATCCCAAAAAGTTCCCTTATGCCTCTAGCCATGATGCTCCTCGAAGTATCAATAACCTGCCAATCACTATAAATACCACATCTATAAAACACTTCAGTGTTTTTAGATTGAGGACAACCCTATCTTTACTTGGGTTTATACTCCTTTACAGCAGGCCACTGGTGCTCTGGTGAAGTGGTTGGGGGAGACATCTGTTGTCAATGTAGTAAATGTCAAAGCTGAAATCCATACTTTCAGGGTTTGTATTCAGCCCCTTCAGTATGTCAACATGAAGTTTATCAACATCTGGGGGAAAGAGAAAATGAGAAACAGACTCTTGAACACAAATAAGTGACAAAACTGAAAAAAAGGGACTCTTTAAGTATGTCCTTACATTTCAAGACTTTTCTTTAGTTGGAAAGAGAGTCTTGTGTGGAATCATCATTTAAAGAGGAGGCAACTACAAGCAATTTCCATTAGATACCAAGAGACAGTAAACCTGAGTGAAGTGTTGGACATGTTTATTACATTTCTTATCTAATTATTTGATACTATCAAGCCCTACTCACTAGCAACCCAGACACTCTCATTACGTACAGAATCATGGTGCTAAATAACAGTATGCTAAGATGAAAAGAGCCCATGCTTTAACTGTTTTGCAGCCCTCCATGAATACTTGCAGAGAAATAAGATGAAAATTTCCAGGTCCTGCTTTGATAGATCACAGCTTATAATTATAGTTACGTTGCATGGGAGCGTGGGCACACTGCTGGCTAAATTGGAGAGACAGACAAGAGCAAAGCATCCCTGTTACACTTTCTCCCTAAGTGTGCTAACTTGTGACTATTTTAGAAATGTGGATGAGAATGTGTTCATGCTTTTTCTCATTTCCTCATTTTGTGTAGGTCTGAAAGTACCAGTGGTTCTGCTTTGTTTCACTTCTAGTAAATTCTTCTTTTGCTCGTCCTTTATTTATTTCCACAGTCATAGTTTTACTCTACTGTATCCCTTTTCTCCCTTTGCCTCAATCTGAGCTCGTGGCCCCCCTTCAGTGCCGTCTCCACCTCCCCGCCTGGAGGCAGCTTCTGTCATTATCACCTCTCCTTCACTCCTCTTCCCTGTCACAGGCGAGAAGCTCGATGACACACAGTTTCCTGCTTAAAAGCACGCCCTTCACCGCCGGCAGTGGTGAATATTTATTTATTTAATAACCCTCTTTCACACCAGCGCTCTACAGCTCATCGTTGAAGGTACGGGGAAGAAAACGCAAGAGTGGCGTACAGAGCAGAGGGCAGAGCCGCCGCCGGCAGCCGCCGTGGCGCTGGGGCCTGCGCGGGCCTGGGCAAAGGCAGCGCCAGGCTTCTGCACGCCCCGCTGCCCACAGAGGGAAGGGTGCAGCACTGCTATTCTGCGTGCGGGAATTTACCACTGAGAGGCTGTACAGTCCCTCCAGAAGGTGCAGTGTTCCCAAAAGGGGGCAAGTGCTTGTTGATGGGTCTCATGAGACCAGCCTAGCTGCCCATTCTTCCCAGTTTTCAGTGAGCACTTATATTTGACTTACACGATGCTAGGAATTAGGTAACTGTTTTGGAGTAGAAACTATGCACACTGAGGCACCTTCGAGGCCAAAATGTTTTCTTGTGATTTACTTCTCTTATTTATGTTTAATTTGACCCAGAACATAGTTTAGTTACCTAATAGATTTACTTATTTAGGTAAATAATCTAGGCATGATTATTAACGCAAAAGTAAGAACTGCGCAGTTTACTTCTTGCAAAGCTACTGAGCTCCTTAGAGAGGCACCAGTTCATTTTAATTTCACAGTAGAGCACATTTTCTTTCCCAAATGTTGAACTCGATTTTGAATCTGCCAGGCCTTTTACAGATGATACTCCAATGCACCTAACAATGCAGATAACAACTACCCACAAAAAGACCAGTTAATGTGCTGCTTCCCCAGCAATGTTGCTTTTATCCCTAACCTCCTCGGAGAGAGTGAGAAAGATTAAAACATACTGCAATTTCACCCAGGTGTCCTACTCCATACTTGATATTACCCAAGACAACAAGAAATAAAAGGGAGAAATGCTGAATATGCACTTCTGAGTGATGAATGCCCTGGAGCAACAGAAACGCACGCAAGGCAGGTCCCCCAGGAGAAGAATAGGGATTAATGATCTTGATTGTTTTATAATGATCTCTGGTACGTTTTTCCTGTCATAAGGGGAAAAAAGCTATTTGCTACCAAAAAAAAAAATAAAAAATTGTAGAGCCTACCTCATACTAAAAGGCAAGGGCATGAAGTATAAATAACTTAGTAAGAGAATAAGTACAAAAAGAGTCCTCCATAGTTTCATTGAGGAATGTGTCACAGTTTAAGAAAAAATAAAAAAAATCCCAACAAAACAAATTCACATTTAATTTAAAGGAATTCTCATATGTTTTTAATTTCTCAAGTGCACAGACTGTGTCTCCAGCTGAGAAATGAAAAGCAAACTAAAGAACTCAAAAAGAGTAGGAAGTACTTATGTTACCTTATAAAAATATATTTTCTTTCAGTAGAGAAATTGTGGTCAACACATTCTTCTTCAGGAGTGGTTCATGCTGCTCTTAATCTTGTACAAATGTGGGCTGCCACCAAAGATGTCAGCCTTTCTGTCTTCATGTCCCCATAACCATGTGTGTCCCTGTTCTTTTCCTTGCCTCACATCAAGGGATTGTGCAACTTCAAGGCGAATCAGCTTTCCTGATCCAATAGAAAATAAACAGGTTTTTAGTGGGGTAGTTAGCTTTAGGGCTGCCCAAGAGATCTGAACTGGTGGTAGGTGGGGAGGATGGGGAAGAAACTGGTGGGTGTGTGGGGTGGCATCAATGCCTCCATCAGTTTTAGCTGGAGCAGCATTTTTGACTGCAATCTTAGGCAGCTTCAAAACTGAAAAAGCACACAGGGAGAGTTGTTCTGTATCAATATGCTGCTCTCTGTCAAGATGCTGCTGGACCAGCAGTAAAGATTTGGAGGAGGAGGTGACAATAAATGTGATGGAAGAGGCAGAATTCTGAAAGGTTTGAATGCTAAAGCATATGGGATATTTGGAGAATGGGAAGCCTCCAGCTCAGCTCTTTTTGAAGAACAGAAGGAATAGGCTCATGCATCTTCCATTATCTAGTGACTGATGAGAGTTTTTACTGAAGAAATTAACATCTCATTCAGGTTCAACCAAAAAATATGTTTTTCTCATTTGCTTTTGTTCAGATATTTGCTACTGATCACAATCTGGTGGATGATGTGCTATGAAAGGTGGAGGCAGCATAAAATACCATGCTGAATAATTGATCACCACCCCTCCAGGCTATGTCTATGGATGAATGCATATGCCAGTTAGGATGACTGTGTCCCTAGTTAATGCTCTTAATTGACAAACACCTGATCTGAATTAAAATAGTGTTTTTTAAAGACATCTTATTTATGTCAGGTCTTTCATATTTTACAGTGTTTCTCTTTTGTGTTGTTTTTCTGCTTAAATGCAGGCACCTTTTGACCCTTTAATTATAGGGAAATTTAGAAATTAATTGTGTATTGTTTTAAACCGTAGTGTAAATCTTGATCACACAAAATCAATGGAAAACCTCCTGTTCATCTTCCCATTGTACTTCTTTGTCCAATGTCTGTTGCTACTAAGTAGTTATAATTCCCTCATCTTCTTAATAGGAATTAGGGGACTAAATAAAAGCTAATATATCAAGTCCCTGTATCTCATTTACAAAGGCAACACAAAACAGTAAAGAGACAGAAGGCTAGACAAGAGTGTTGCTGAACTCAGTATATGGCAGAGATTTCCCGCCTTTAAGTCCATTCTAGAGATTTCTTGGCCTTTCACAAGAATCACAGGAGGATAAGAAATTTTATCTCAAAATAGCTCCAAGTCCTAAACAATCAAAAATTTGTGGCTGATATTATGCACATGGTGCCTTCTGGAATTTACTTCAGACTCTGGAAGCAGGGAAAAATGAAAGGAAAACTGAAAAAGTAAATAAAACAACAACAACAAGACCCCTGAAGGAGTAAGAGAGTTGGAAAAAGAGCAGAATTAGTACCAGAAGATGCTACTGTATGTGAGCTCTCCTCTCATCTTTTTGCACCATCTCAGCTTTCTCTATGATGCATCTTCTGAAGTGCAGAGTGTCTGGCTCTTAGTGGCCTTAGGCCATTCTCTTACCTGTTCACCTTTGGGACAATAATGGTTATTTGAAGGCAGCTGCCTAGATTTTCTCCCCATGTGACTGTTCACACAATCACATCCAAGCTGGGTTATGTTTGTTTTATATTTGTGATGATAGGCTGATTTACTATTTTCTATATAAATTGTTTAGCATGACCTTGTAAGTCTAGAGTTAACATGAATTATAAAAAGAGATAAAGTAAAATTTCATAATTAGTAATTTTTTCTGTCTTTTTCAAGACATTTTTACTTTTGTTTCAGTTAAGAACTTTCTCCAAAGTATACATGTATCTCCACACATCATGCATGTACTGCATATTACCTGCATTACAGGAATATTAATAAGGCTATAAGGGACAAGGTGAATCTTTGAATGTTAGAAAGTTGCAAGTTTAAGATCTCCTTATTAGTCTTTTTTCATCTGTATTCTGCACTGAAGCAGATGGAGATCCCATGGAGGAACAACACATGCTGATACTGTGTAATGCACTTTGCACAGGGGACTGAGTCAAGGTCATATAATCACCTGGCATCTCATGATTTTTGGGTGACTGACTTTGCTACCTACATAAAACACTTTCTAAGTAGGTTTCTTGCTTCTTAAAAACAAACAAAACAAAACAAAAACAAACAAACAAACAAACAAAAACAAACAACAACAACAAAATTAAAGAAGATACAACCATATATGTAAGTCTCACATTATGGACAGGTATCCTTCTCCAGATCCAGCTGTGCTGGGGTGAAGAGTTATTCTCCATAACTCTCCATAGTCACCCCCACCTCTTCCCCAAGATATGTTCCTGCTCCCTGGCACTCACTGGCTGAGCCTGCTGTCCACCTCCAAGGCTGGAATGAAATCATTCCAGGTTAGACAGGGTGACCAGGAGGCTTCATTCACCTGCTTCATTCAGGTTGAAATGGTTAGAGGAAAGTCAAGCTTCCCAGGAGGTTCTTAACTCTCTCATCAGACCCTGAGAAATGCTATCCATGAGCTGATTCCTCCTGAGAGAGGAGGATGTAAGTGTGCCAGTGCGCTGTTTGCAAAGAGGCATTTCCACAGTATTCTTCTGCTGACACCTGACCAGCCCAAACAGAAGGACAGTGGACATTTTGTTCTCTCCCTGAACCTATATTAGATGTTCTTGTGATAGAGGAAAGGCCTTTCCCTGGAAAATACAACCAACTTTATATAAATTGTGCATCTTCTCAAATTAAGAGAATTATTTTTGAGGGCAAAAAAGAGAAAAAAAACCGTAAGCAAACCAATCTGAATTCTCCGCTTTGATCAGGAGATTGGACCAGAGACCTCTTGAGATCCTTCTAACTTGAATTATCCTGTGACTTATTTTTTTTTTTTTAAGTAAAAAATAACCAGTTGTAGCTGGTTATAGCTGTCACTAATGCTATCAATTGAATGCAAATAATTAGTACTTTGGGGGAGGGTTCCTGTTACAGCTGAGACAATTGGATGCCTAGTTGTTCACAGAGGGATAGTTTCCACTCTGGATCTTCTAACTGCTCACATGGTCCCACAATTTTTGAGATCTCCTGGCTGAGCTGGTAGAAAACTAGCTCATGAGCTGACCTGGCTCACCCATGGATCAGACAGTGATAGAGGCAAAAAAATGGACAAAGGTGGAGCCACCCAGCTAGAAAAAAAAACTGCTAAAGCAGGGCCTTAGCTTCTAGCATTAGCAAGCTGTGAGATAGTACGGTTTTATTCTTGTAAATTAATGTAGATGTATCTACTCCTGTCTGGGTCAGTTCTCCCATTATCATGTTTAATTATTTAATACAGCATCTGATCCTTTAGGACTGCAACCCCATGATGTAAGCTGGTCTCTGTAGCTCTGTCTTTCAATGTACAGGCTGAGAGAGCTTAGGTTGTGAGTGCCAGAAATCAAGTCATATCTCTGTGAAGTACCACTTATGTCTCTGCTATTAAATAAGTGATAAACTACAAACAGCTTTTCACTTCCCAGTAAGTTGCCTGTTTGGAGACTTCTCTGTCTTTTGATCATAGATCAGATTCACCCTTTTTTTTTTTTTTTTTCTTTTTTTTTTTCTTTTTGTTAGAACAATTTGGGTTTTTTGACTGATTTTCAGTGTAACCTCCAGTACTATCCTTTTGCTGATGTTACCTATATTTATGTTGCTGACTTGGTGCAATGAAGCCTGAGTCTCTGCAGCTTAGAAAGAGCAGGCCAGCTCTCTCCTTGCCTCTGGTTGCAAGCTCCTGCTGTTTCCAATCAAACAGCTGTGGGCTGAGCTGGACTAGTTCACAGATCAGAGCAGAGAAAATGACTCTGCAGCAAAGCCAGTAGAGGGGTTACAGTCAGCCTGGCAGGGTGATCCAGCTCCCCATGCCCTACCCTGTCCCTAAGGCAGCCAACGCATGAGGGAGACAGGAACAAACCACTGGGCAGGGAAAGGGAACACTCTCCCTTGGGCGGCAGCCTACAATTAGCTCGCACAAAGGGGTTGTGAACGGCACGATTAGTTACCGATTAGTTACCGTTTGTTCTTCAGAAGGACTTGCATTAAATTTTTTCTTCAGGTGATTTTGCGTGTAAAAATATTCTATGAGAAATTTCTTGTGAAGCTGCAGAGCCAGTAAGACACTCTATCATAACTTCTTTACCAAACAAATGTAATAGGAAAGAATTAATTTTTAAAAATATTATTTAATTTGGCAGAGAACAAAACCAAGTCAGAGAATGTTTTACGCTTCATCAGTTAAATATTTACAGTAGTAAAGTGAAGTGGTAGTTTTCTTTTTAGCTTTCAGCAACAAATGCAATGATTAGCTACACATGAAGTCAGTGTGAAAGAATAACAGTATTTTTAAGAAGCTGTCAGAAGCTTATCTCACAGCTGGCATCTATTAATACAGCGATTTCTAACACAGACTCCAAATTTAACACTATCCATTAAGGAAGACTGTGGAGTGCTGTAATTATGTCAGAATACTTTGGCTGTCAATAAAGAAGTCACTCTTAATGTATGTATTCATATCTATTAACACAGGTTTCTAAACAGAGAAGCTGTAAATTTGGGGGGTTTTGATACAACTTAATCCATACATCATTTAACATAATCCAGAAAAATAAAAATTTGTCTATTATTTCCACATCAGCAATTTTTATGGAAACTGACCAGTCTGACGTGGCTCTTTTTTCTAGCAAAGTTTTCATGTTAATATTTGCTTTCCCCTATCCTCCTCAGACTTCTCAGAAGTGACACAATTACTCCAGACTCAGCAGCAACAAAATCCGAATTATCCTCTAGCTTGTTTTTGCACACCCACAGAAAACAAATCCTTGCAGTTGTTCTCAGAAGACTTGAGATTCCATCTGCTTACTTTATTTCAGGTGGAAAAGGAAACCCCAAGAAGATAAAACTGATAAGTCTGCATCCATTTAAATCTCTTCAAAATCCAGAGTGAATGCTTGGATTTAAGCAGAGTCACTGAAGATTTACAGTGGTAGGCAGACAAGAACTCAGAGAACTCCAGGGCTGAGTTAGGAGCACATGTAAACAACCTCAAAGCAAGTTTAAAGAAGAGTGAATTTGTGCCCACTGTTTATTTCAGTGTAAACACCTAATGCTTGAAATATCTTGAAATACATTCTGTGTATCAATTGAGGCAGTAGATTTGACCTTATCAACTACCAAAAGAAGGGTCCTCAGCTGGCTCACTGAAGGACTATAGCAGACTAAGGTCCAGCGATCAGCTCCTAGTTGATTGTCAAACCAGACTGGAGTAAAGAAGAATGTTGCTATGATTCTGGGAATTTATGTGTTGCAAGGACAGCCTACAAAAAATGGAAACAACCTAGTGTATTACTACTTTTACAGCTGCTCTGATTCTTCCACCTCTATTTGATTTCAAACACAAAGAATGAGACTGAAATCACATCTGTCTGTATAAAATATTTCATGTACAACAGGAAAAAAGACACGGTTGCTGCCCTTGGTAAAATATTCTTTGGGTTTTTTTTTTTTTAAAGTATCAACTAAAAACACCAAGAAGCTAGTAGTTTTTTAAAAACAAAACAAGACAAAACAAAAACACCAAAAAAAACCCCAAAAACCAAAACCAAAACAAAAAACAAACCACAGAAAAACCCACACCAAAACAAAACTAAACGGATATACTTTGTACATAAAGTACCTTGGATTATGGAAGACTCATGTAATCCCCAAATGTGTTGGATGTCTGAAACAGAGGTCTCCAGTACTATAGGAGGCTGAGATTACAAACATGAGAATTAAGCAATGTTGGCACAGTATTGGCCTCTCCTTGATATGCCTTTCCCACTCCTACTTTCCCTGGAGGCAGCATGAACCCTAACCCTAACATAACTCTAAACCTAAGGGAGACTTGGAGTTGAATCTGATGTCCCAGCACCACGGGCCAAGATATCACCAGCTGAGATAAGGAAAATGTGGAGAGACCAATGTTGGTGCATTGCTGTGCTCCCTTGCTATGCCTTTTACAGCCTCAGTGTCCATAGAGCTGTAAACTGTGGTTTTCTGAACCCAAACCCTACCCCTTGACCCTAATGGTGATTTTTAGTATAGGCTGAGAGCCCACGTACCACAGATGACTGAGTTAAGAAACACGTAAGAAGTGTCAATGTTTGTGCTGTCCTGTGCTCTCCTTGGCATGCCTTTTCAAGCCCCAGTGCCCCTGTTGTGGTAGGCTTTGTGGTTCTTTGAACCCTTATCCTAACTCTAATTGTGGCTTTTGGTTGAGACTGAGGTCTTGGGTACCATGGCTGGCCCAGACCAGAATGATGTGGAGAGGGCCATGTTGGTGCAGTGCATGTTCTCCTTGCCTTGACTTTTTCAGACCCGGTGTCCCTGGGACTTTCTTTGTGGTTCTCTGAACTCTAACCCTACCCCTTGACCATAATGGCAGCTTGGGCTTGAGGCCAATGTACCAGGTACTATGAGTGGCCCAGACTAGAAAATGTGGAAGGAGCAGTGTAGGTGCAGTGTCCTGTTCATCATGGTATCAGTTTTCAAGCTCCAATGTCCATGAAGCTGTATGCCTGCTGGTTGTCTGAACGCCAATCCTAAACCTAATTGTTTAAGTTAAATCTTGAACTTTAGGATGAAGGTTCCAGGTTCTATGGGTGGCCCAGGTAAGAATGATTCCTTCAGGAAGAAGGAATATTGTTGTAATGCTGTGTTCTCCTTGGCATGCCTTTTCCAGGTCCAATGTCTCTGGAGCTGTAGGCTCTGAGGCTCTCTGAACCTTCTTCCTTGCTAATTAAAAATGAAACATACCACACAGTAAAAGTAAAGTTTCACCCAGACCATCTTATGGAACTTATTGTCTCTTGCTTTTAATTCCCTGGCTTTCCCACTGTCCAGGTACAGCTATGACATGCTTATATGATCACTGATGTTCCTGCTGTTCATCTTTATATGGGTAACATTAGCTTTACAATACTTCCCATCTTTGATAACACTGGAAACAGACATTTTAAGGTTGCTTCTGAACTCAGAGGTTTTGTATAGCAACACCATTCATCAGCACATCTAACACACTGTGATTCAACTGGCCAGAAATAATTCTTCCAAGCTTTTTACTGAGGACTTCACACTGAAACGGCAGCATACTGTTAGAGATCATCCTAACTATGCCTACTATGACAACCCTTTCTTACAACTTTTGAACATCAGAGAAGGCTTATATAATCTGTAAAATCATCACCATGGGTGTTTTTTTTTTTTCTCCCAGTTTCAGACTTTCAATGTACTGTAAGGAACATAGAGTACTGGTGTGATTCTAGTATATGTCTTCATATAGAGTTCTGAGAGAATGATTCAAAACTTCTTTGCTTTGTACATATCAAAGTTCAAGATCCTTTTGTGTGGATTGTAGGATGCATCACCAAGTATGTGTCATAGGCTGCATCACCTATCCTTCAAGTACAGTACTTTTTCTGACAATTTACTGATAAAATGTTTTAACTAATTTTTAACTTAAAATAGAAAGCATAAAAATCTAAACCAGTCGCTTCAGAAACTTGTAATTTGCCAGTCTTTTATCCCACATTTCTGCTAGAATCATACAACCATGAAGGTTGTAAAAGACCTCCAAGATCATCAAGTCCAACCATCACCTAGCACCACAACAAATTCACCACCAACCCATGTCCTCAAGAGCTGTATCCACATGGGTTTTTTGAAAATTTTCAGGATGGTGATTCTACCACTTTCCTGGGCAGCCTGTTCCAATGCTTGACAACCATTTCTATGAAGAAATTTCTCCAAATATCCATTCTAAACCTTCCCTGTTGCAACTTGAGGCCATTTCCTCTTGTTCTATTGCTTGTTACAGGGGAGAAGAGGCTGAGCTCCCCACATCACCACAGCCTCCTTTCAGGCACTTATAGAGAGCGATAAGGTTTCCCCTGAGCCTCCGTTTCTCCAGGATAAACACCCCCAGCTCCCTCAGCTGCTCCTCAATTGAGTTACAGACTTCATCAGCTCCACAGACACACTTTAGCCCCTCAACATCCTTCTTGTAGTGAGGGGCCCAGAACTGGACACAGCATTCAAGGTGTGGCCTCACCAGTGCTGAGTGGCCCTGCTGGCCACACTATTCCTGATACAGGATGGGTGCCATTGGCCTTCTTGGCCACCTGGGCACACATTGGCTCATGTTCAGCTGCTGTCGACCAGCACCCCCAGGTCCTTTTCCTATGAGCAGCTTTCCACCCACTCTTCCCTCAGCTTGTAGCACTGCGTGAGGTTATTGTGACTCAAGTGCAGGACCAGGCACTCTGCCTTGTTGAGTCTTATCCAACTGGCCTTGGCCTATTGATCCAGCCTGTCCTGATCCCTTGGCAGAGCCTTCTTACCCCCAACACTCCCACCCAGCTTGGTGTCATCTGCAAAATGACTGAGAATGCACTTGATCCCCTCATACAGATTATCAATAAAGATATTAAAAAGGACTGGCCCCAATAATGAGCCCTGAGGAACCCCACTGGTGCCCAGCTGCCAGCGGGATGTGACTCCATTCACCACCATTCTCTGGGCCTGACTCTCTCCATCCAGCCAGTTTTTTTTACCCAGCACCTATCCACACCATGGGAAGCCAGTTTTCCCAGGAGAATGCAGTGGGAAATGGTGTCAAAAGCTTTACTAAAAGTTTAGGTAGACAACATCTGCAGCCTGGCTGCATGTTTTTGTGGAGCTCTGTCTGAGTTGCCACATCCTTTCTGGTGCATGCAGAGGATGTGACTTTTTTGTTCATTATTTTGTTCAATAATGTGAAAACGTAGGAGCATTCAAACTTTCCTTAGTGTTAAATCTCCTGAAATGTTACATGCAGGCTTCCTATGGGGGCATACATTGATAGTGTCTGCTATGGAAGCTGCTATAAACAATAGGAAGGTGCAGATCTATACCTTAGTATACATATGCATCTCTATATAGATGTATCTATACACCTATACTTAGAGATAACAGTCAAGTGTCATGCTTCCTCACTCACTGACTTGCATGATCAGCTCAGCTGGGCAAAAGCAATTGAGGATACTGGCCTCATCTGTTAATAGCTCTCCCTGATAACACATGATTACTACTTGGTCCTCAAGGCCACTCCTGTAAGCATGTCTGTGCCTGCCTGCTGGTCAATTGACCATCAGTCTCTTTGACTGGTGTTAGTTCACCCAGTAATGCAAAGCAGCTGATCAGCAGACCTGGCCTAACTTGTATCTCCCTTTGCTTTGGTATGTAGCAGCACAAAGCAAGTGGTGCCCACTGATGAATCAGGCTCAAAACTTTGGGTGTTTTTCAGCTGAGCCAAGATTCCACCTTTGTATCTTCAGATTCTGTGAGGTATTATGGTACCTTTATTGTGTCTTACTGGGTTTCCGCACAGGCTTTCTGGTTAAATATTCACATGTGAAAACCTTTTGAAGAAATTCTCAGAAAAAAAAAATCAATGTTAAATTGGAGTCAATATCAAGAATGCAATTTAACTGAGAGTAATCTGGGAAAAGATACTAACTCCATGTTAGCACGGCTACTCATCAAAATCAGGCTCCACTTTTTCCCAGATTTGGTCGTATTTGCAACCAATTAACTGAATGTCAGGTCGTTAATGAACACAACCAAGGAGACTACAAATAAATGCATATTCTTGCACTGAAGTCTGATAGATATTTTATTTTTTGTGAGTTGATATCTCAGATATAATAATGCTTTGACTTATAAGCTGAATAGGCTGTTTTGTTTCTATACTATCCTTTGATCAATGGATTACAAAAATTGTAAAGATATACAAATGTAAAAGCCTCTTAGATTGATTTTTTTGTTTTTTATTGGTCTTAATAAAGCAGGCAGTTTGTTGGCAATTACAAACTGTTTATTTTAACTAAGCCTATATTCAGTCATGCATATAAAGGTAATCTGATGACTGAAGACTTCTGTATGTCCATCCCTTGTCCCAGTCAAGCCAACTGAAAAATCCCAGTGCTTTGTCCGTTATCAGCATGCTAAACTTAAGTTCAGCCTATGTCATATTACTCTTTGAAGCTATATCACCCTTTGATTGCTACAGTGTCTAAAATAAAAATTGTAAGGATGATACTTACTGTGGAACCCAACCAATTCTATAGCTTTAAAGATTATAGATTATATAGATTTGTTTTGGAAGATTGGCTTATCAAGAATGTTAGCATTAATGAAAATAATACCCTTCTGCCTTATAATGAGCTTTCTTCCATGTCTAGTCTGCTGTCCTTCTTCCTCATACCTAAGAAAAGAGCTCCAAACATCAAGAATTCCGTATTCCAAATTCCATGTAAATAATTTATTATCAATGCTATTTTGAATGCTTGTTTTTGAAGCATTCCACATTTTCTCTGCCTTCAGTGTTACAGTGCCCTTTATTCTTTCTAGTCCAAAGAGCTCACTCAATATATTTAAGTGCTCTGCTCTGTCAGAATGATATCTCATCCTGGCAAATATCCAGCTGGTATTTCATTTAAATTTACACAGCAGAAACCATTACAGTTTGAACTCCCTTCACTCAATTATCATCACACAATCCCACGTTTGTACCCCAGTGCCAATACACAACCTTCGCACAACACCGTTTGAAATTAAGGGATAGTTAGCTTCAGGACATGCCATCAAACTGTAATCCATCTTAAAGCTACAACTTGAATGAAGCTCAGTTTGGCAGACGAGAGAGATTATGATTCATGCTTCAATTTTATCTGTCAGGTGCTGTTGCAGTGCTATTCTGGCTAGTGTCCCAGGCAGACTCCTAAGAAGACAGAACAAACAGCTCCTGGAACACACACAATTTTTATACTTTGAAGCTTCACGACTTCTCTTGTATTTGACCTCCTGAAGTTACCAAATAAAGACAAAGTCAATCCATTTTTTCCTGACACTTTCTTGTGGAGCTGCTTCTTTCCTATGTCTACTATACACTTAGTTATCTTCTAGTTACACAGGGACACAGTCTTACCTGGAGTTATCTACAGTTTGAATGGCTTGCATAAAGGTGTGATGGTTAACCCAAGCACAGTATCTACTGCATTCTCCTGCATATTAATGAGAGACATGGCTAAAGAGTTTCAGATACATGTTTCTCTTCTTAACTGTGCAATAGCTTTTTTTCCAACAAATAAATCCAATTATAGGATTTTTTCTTTCAAACAATTCCACTACATGTAAAACACCTGAATTTTTAAAAAATCTTCTTACATGTGCAGCTAGCAAATATTCTGTTGTTAATATATGAGCTAGTATCTCACATTACTAATTACTTTATCTACTTAAGTACTTCCTCAAGAATAAGGAAAATGCCTTTACTATATATTCTACTGATATGATAAAAAGGATATTCAACATTTCATTCTTAGCAATATTTATAAAGATTTATATGAAAATGGTAGTAGCTATATAGATTTGGTGAGAACAAATTTGGACATTAGAGTTGTCTGGAATGCTGCAGAATTTGCAATTAATTAAAAACAGAAGATTCTAGATATTATTTTCATAAATCCAGTCTTCAGGAAAGAGAAGTTCTTCTCTGAAATACATAATTTAATGGATTATGTATAAAGACTTTATTGTGGAAGTGATATATTAAGGCAATGAATGTCCTTATTTATTTTGCAAGTGGTAATGAACAATCTGAGACAGAGATCTGTTTGGTATGTTTGAAAACATAAATCAGAAACTGTCACTCAAAGCTGACTTAAAGCTTGTGCTTACACTGCCTTGATCTTAGGGTTTCTTTGAAGATTTCTTTGTAGGGCTGTAAGAGAGCATTCTGAGGGTTAGTCGAGTGTGTTACAGCTACAGATGATGATAACTCTGATGCAGAATTAATCATAGAATATGAGGATTTGTAAGGGACCCATCAGGATGATCGAGTCCAATTCCTAGCTCTGCACAGGACACCCCAAGAATCACACCAGGTGTCTGAGAATGTTGCCCAAATACTTCTTACACTCCGTCAGGCTGGTGCTGTGACCACTTCCCTGGGGAGCCTGTTCCAGTGCTCAACCACCCTCTGGGTGAGAAACCTTTTCCTGATATCCAGTCTAAACCTACCCTGACTCAGCTTCAGGCCATTCCCTTGGGTCCTGTCACTGGTCATGAGAGTGAAGAGATCAGTGCCTAGCTCTCCTGTTCGCCTCATGAAAAAGTTGCAGACTGCAATGAGGCCTTCCCTCAGTCTCCTCTTCTGTAGGCTGAACAGACCAAGTGATCACAGTCGCTCTTCAAATGGTTTCCACCCAAGCCTCTTCACCATCTTTCTTGCCCTCCTTTGGACACTCTCAGATAGCTTTATATTTTCCTTACCTTGTGGCACCCAAAACTGCCCCCAGAACTCAAGGTGAGACCTCCCCAGTGCAGAGCAGAACAATCCCCTCCTCTGTTCTGGCCGGTGCACACTGTTGACGCATCTTCAACTTGTAAAAAAAAAGAAAAAGTCATTTTTCAAAATCCCTTTTGTGCAATTATGTCTTTTTTTTTTTTTTTTTTTTTTTTTTTTTAAATAATAGCCAGAGGGCAGTAGTTTAGCTTGGGAGTGGAGCTTTTGCATCAATGATGTGCCTTTGCAGCATTAGCCATACAGCCTCACAGTCATTTGTTGGCTTGACAGCCCTAGTCAAACCCTGTGGAGTAGCTGCTTTGTGAAGAAGTCATCTCATCTCAGTGTTCAGCTTCCAGTGGTGGTGATCTGTGATGATCATCTTGATAATTGCAGTATTTTTTTCCGTGGCATTTTTAACGTTTTGAGTCATCTTAAAAATAGCAGCACTGCAAGGTTCAATTGTCTTTTGTTTTGATATGTTTTTCTTGAATTTTGAACAATTTGGAGAATCTTCTACTTGAACAATTATCTAACAGGAGGAATCAACACTGATCCGTGTCAACTGACAGGTTCCTCTGGGAGATTTCTGCTTCTTCCAACCCCAGACCACCTGTCAGTGCAGTAGGCTCACTATAAACAGTGCTCCAAACCTACAGAAAAAGCCTGAGGGTACATTCTATATTAATTAAAGAACTTCTTTTTTCTTTCTTTCTCTCATTTATATACTAATTTTCAAATTAATATTTCAAGTTTATTTTGAAAAAGAAGCTCTGTAAAACACAGTCCAGCCCTGCACATGGCAACAGTACAAGTCCAAGCAAAAGGATGGGAAGAGAGGCAAAAGGATAGGAAAAGATACAAAAGGGTGGTCAAGCTGCAGTGCATGGTTATTTAGGGATATTGGCATTGCAATGACCTTAGCACAGTGGCAAGGAAATTTTCTTCTCGGGGAAGAGGCTTCCCTACCTGGCCTTGACTCTGAATCCACACAGACATGTTCCTTTGGCTGGATCTGATCTCTGTTCTTTTTTTTTTTTTTTTTTTTTTTTTTTTTTTTTTTTTTTTTTTTTTT
>VWYO01001205.1:41504-62009 GCA_013400275.1 Rhadina sibilatrix
TTTTTTTTTTTAATTAGGAGATAAGTTGTGGCTTACTGGAACTTGATTTCAAAACCCAGCAGTAGTAATGGAATAAAAGTTTATGCTGGGTTTAGAGTTGAAAAAGCAACTTCCTTTGTTATGGAATATTGTTTGGCAGAACCTAAAAGCCCTTGTACAAGGTGCTGCAGAAAGATTGTGGAGTAGATATGATCGTAAGTAAATAGTTAAATGTAATTTTAAAAAGCAGATTTTGTTTATGTATTAAATCTAGAAGAAAATCTTAAGTTAGTTGAAAAATTACCTGAATGAAAAACAGAAGAACATAAAGTCTGGAAACATTGTAGCTGCTAGTCTGCAAATATATGGAAGGATATATGAAAAGCTGTTGCGCATTTTGTGTACAAATGCTTAACTATTCTCTAATTATTTGGGAATTAGCATTTTACATTTGACAAAAATAGTCCCTCTACTCTTGAAGTTTAAAAATTTTGCATGCTTTTAAGTATGTACTGTCAAACTAACACTGAAAATTTCATTGTCTTGAAGCACAAAGAAAGATCAGTAAAAAAAGGTAGGGAATTTTTTGCTCAGCTTCTGTGCAGTCAGATTGCATATACTTACACCTTAATGGTACAGATGTAAGCATAAACTGGAATGAATGGCCTAAAATGTAACAGTTAATCTTTTGCCTTCTTACTCAGAAGTTTAATAAGACTCTGCCACTCTCAATGTGTCAGATTGGTTGTTGACTGCCAGCATTATTACATTAGGACAGCTACTGCAGTGCCTTAATACATGTATTGGTTGTAGTTATTTCTTTCTGTATTATAAAGAATTCAGGTAACAATTCGTTGACTCCTAGGAAATTCTTTTGCATTTTAAGCATTGATAAGATTATGATGCAAAATTTAATTTAGTCCTGTTTGTTTTATTTAACACTGTCAATGCCATTTCAATGTCTATACAAATGGAGGCCTCAGCCTTCCAGCATTTTTTGTGAATTCCTAGTCTTGAAAAGAAGAGCAGTCTCTTTGAAGTTAAGCTCTTCAGAGGCAGAGGTTAGCTAAAAGCAAGGAAGAGTCAGGTAGCTGTGTATAGGCTTAATTTTTTTAGATGAATGTTTAGGTGAAGTTGCTTCATCTTTTTGTCCTTAAAACCAGTTAAATTAGGAGGGAAAAGAGACTTTAGAAAGGGCTTGGATACAAAAATCACTAGTGTCAATGTTAGCTGTTTTGCAGAAAGACTTCTGAAAAAGAGTGGAAACATGCCTGAGGAATTGGGAACTTGCTTGATATAGTAATTTGTTATCAGTATATGGGGGTAGGAGAAGGGAGATAACCCTCAAAAAAACCCGGCTAATGGGTGGGAGGAGAGTTTAACTTCTTAGTAAGATTTACTTCAAGGTAATGTTACTTGTTGCAGAAACTGAATTTGAAACATCTTTCATTCTGAAGCCATTTAGACGTGCCATCTAAATCTATGTCATCGGTCCATCATGGAAAGTTGCATTCCAAAGCTGCTGGTTGCAAGCTGTCATGTGATCTGCTCAATGAAAAGCTGTTTAAGCTCAATTACAAACTTAGATCTTTGCATAATTAGTGTCTTTTTGATAATGCACGGGAAGCTTCCTTCTCATGCTCTAATATTGCTAAAATACTCAACTATAGATGTGCCCTGTAAAAGTTACTGAAGTAAATGCTGTAAGAATTGCTCAAAATATTCATATCTATGTGAAGGTGTTCTAATATGTGTTACAGGAGTATTCATTCCTTAGAAAATCATCTACTTACAGCCACTTCTTCACATCCTTCAATTTGTTTAAAAAGCTGCTTACTGTAAAATCATGCCTCTTTCTGTTTGTCTCCCTGTATGTATCTGCTTGCTTTCAAGATTAGGAACAGCCTTTTATTTTTAAATTAATGGCTCTAGTTACTGTGTTAAGAGGTATTTGAGAATGTGGACCTTAGAGCAATGAGGACATGTGGTGGTGGAGATTTGAGTAGAGACTAGCTAGACTATGATGATGAAGTAGAAAGTATGTGAAGATAAGCTTTTCTTGAGATTCTAGTAATGACTGGAAAAATGGAGATTAGAGTATTACTGTGGATATCAGATTTCTATTAGCTTCTTGAGACATTAATATTTAGGATAGATGTGAGTGGAAAATGGTCTTGAAATAAATTATGAGATATTTAAAGCCTGTACATTTGTATTGCAAGATGACCCAGTGTAGTAATGAAAGAACAGAGTAGGGTTTGAATGATTCAACTTTGTTCTCAACAAGATTTTAATACACTTAACTGTATTCTGTTTAGACTTTAAAAAGGGTTTGGAATGTTTACAAAGCATTTCTGAAATAATTTGCTAGATGAGGGAGTAGCAAAAGCTGGTGGAGGAGGAATACTAGTATACAAATGATGCTGGAATTCCATTTGAAAAAATATTAGCTGAGTCAGCTCAGTTAGAAACACAGGAGCAGATGGAAAGGAGATAAACAAGTCTGCAGGGCATGAATAGAGAGGGATACAATAATCTATTTATGGAAGGTTGCTTTTTAAGCAATTGTCCTTCATAAGCAGTAAATGAAGAAGAGGGGAGGATTCAGAAAAACTTGAGTGGTTAGTTGGAGGAGCTGACTGACTTTCTCTGAAGCCCAGTGAATAGTTCTAGGTATCTTTTCCTATAAGCTGATTGACCTTGTTCTTTTTCTGCTTTGCAAAGATACTTAATTGGGAATGACTGACTTTGATTTTAGAATTTCTCTGTGTTAGTCAGAAGTGTGACAAGTGTTCTAGGTTTAATCCATAATGCATTACCATACCCTATGTTTACAGTGCAGCTTTTGGAATGATCTCCAAGACTTTCCCAGGGAGACACCATAAAAAAAAGTGATATGTGGAAACTGTAAAGGCAAAAGCTTTTAATTTTTTTTTTTTTTTGTACTGATTCTATTCTATACCAGTCAGCTCATGAGTTTGACCATAGATGACATATATAAATAGATTATTTACTATTTGTGAGATCTTTTGACTATAGCAAATTTGTTAATTCCTGTAAACTCCTAGAGAGTAAAATCCCTAAAATTCGGGGTGCTAATTGACTAGACTTTTGGAGACCTAATTCTAGGTTTCCAAAGAATTAGTCTTGTCATGCTATGCTGGTGGGACAGAAAGAAGCTGCTATTCAGAAACATGCTGAACTCATTGCCTAGGCCCTGTGCAGTGAGGGCCTAAAAGCAGCAAGAAGTTGAGTAGAAGATGTGGGAACTTGGATTAATTTGGAAGCATTTATTCTGTCCTCCTGAAGCCCCTGAAAGGGAAGAATATAAAGACTTTTCTTTTTTGAGGAAAGGATTCTATGACCAAGGGTAAGATGAAATCAGTCGGGTTTCTGTTCTAGATATTTCTAACTTCTCTTTCTTGAGGAATAAATCTGCTGTCTTGAACAAAAAGTCAACGTCTCCCTGCAGGGAAGAGAAGTGTAGATAAATGGTACTGCTTAAGGATTATGGCTGCCTTTGAATAAAACCTCTTTAAGTCTCTGAAGCCAGATTTGGTTTGATGGTGGTTTTGTTTTTGTTTTTTTCTTTCCTAAGAAGTAAAAAGAACGATGAAATTCATTTGCAATTTTAAAATTTTGAAATGTATGTGGTACCATGTAGAGATTTTACTTTAAAAAAAAAGGTGAAAAATGTGAAGAAATACCACATGCTTTGTTTTTCTTGGAAACTGGTGGTGGTGGTTTTTTTTTTTTTTTTTTTTTTTTTTTTTTTTTTTTTTTTTTTTTTTTTTTTTTTTTGGAAATGGGGGGGTTGTTTTTTTTTTTTTTTTTTTTTTTTTTTTTTTTTTTTTTTTTTTTTTTTTGTTTTTGTTTTGTTTTGTTTTTTTTCCTGGAAAGGAAAACGTGGTAGGAGATGAGATATTGCTGATCAGTCTTGAACTGTTCTGATGAATAGATGTTCCAGGTGTGTAATAGTTGCCTCTTCTGTTTGATAGTATCATCATGATCATAGAGGTCTTTTCCAACCTAAATACTTCTTTGATTCTGTGCTATTACCTCTCTCATTGAATCCTGCTGTCATTCAACAGGTAATTGATTAGTATGTGAAAGAGGAACTTGAGTCCATGAACCCAGAATAAATCAGTACCATCTTGGGCAGCTAGGACATAACATCCTTCTGTAGGAACAGTGTTTCACAGCCATTTTCTTCCTGATTTTTCAGATAGGACAAGATGAGTTTAATAGGAAACTAGGAAGTAAGAGGATTTTGTAATTAAAATTGTATCAGCTTTTTGATAGCTAGAGTAAAACTGGACTAGATTATTCTCTAGTTATTGGTGGAAAAGTTTGGCAAGTAAGTTGACCAGAGCCCAGCAGCAGACTTAAGTATCAGGCCTAATGTGCTATTTTAAAAGTTTTTAGATAAGTTGCATGTGTCCCTAGCTTTAGAAAACAGATAATTTGCCACTTGAGACAGGATAAGCCTCTGGCAAGAGCTATTGGCCTGAATTGATGCCAGGAGGTGGTTGGACTTGAGAAGAGGAAAGTGAAGGAAAGGAACATGTTAAAAAAGAAGCTCTGCTTGATTGATATTCTGGATCCAGGTTTTCTGTTAAAGAACCTTTTTCAGCGTGATTGAATGCTGAGGTGACAGCATTTTCTTAATCTAGACCCATTGCATTTCAATTGGGAAATTGTAATTTTAATATTTCTGCAGTAATAAAATACACAAAATAGGAGATAGAGCTCCAGGAAAGAGTGTGTCTTAGAGTAAGTTGCCCATTCTTCAGGATATCTGAAGCCTCTAAACTGCACATCATAGATTACAATACACTTCCCTCAACAGGTTGGAAAAAGCACTGGGATTTAATTATAGCACCTAGATTTCTGTCTAGAAAAGTATATATTATGTTCTGAGATGTGTGGATAATGGGAGGATGTGGGTACAGGTTCTGTGTGGACCACTTCAAGTCCGGGATAGCTCACTTCAAGTCCAGGATGGCTCCCACTAAATCAAAGGTAATGTGTTGGCTGCGCTGTTGGACTGTTGATGTCTCTGCACTGTGCTTTCAGCAGTCTCACTTGCTTGGTGGCACTGTGTGCTACTTGGCAGTTTTATTTGGCTGGCTGTGTCCATTCACATATGTGGCACCAAATGGGCAAATCTACATGCAGGGGTACCTCATGCTAACGTGGGACTGTCTTGAGATGTACATAGATTGGGGTTGGTTCATGTTAAAACTGTCACAGTTGGCCCCATCATGTTCCTTGTTTCCAGACTGTAGCAGATGAGCCCTAAAGCTGATTGACAGATGAGTAGTTCAGGTCTGTCAGAATTGGAGCTTATACTCTGAGTAGTGCAGAAGACATTAGATGCTTTATGGACTCGTGATGGCTGCAGAAGTGGCACTGTGCAAATGTAGTTGTGCTTTATATAAATTAAATTCAGCTAAATACCAAGATGCTTCAGCATTAAGCCAGTTTGGTTGTCTGCATGTTTGATGCACAATTCAGGCAGCTGAGAGTTAACTGTACTTCTGATGTATGTGTTGGTCATCAGTATTGTATAGATATTTTTTGTTTATTTTGATTGTCAGAATGCATCTGCTTTGCTGTAATGAGACCAAGTTATTCATCATATCAAATTAGTCAAAATTCTATTGACGTAGGTTATTGATGAATACTAGGTGAGGGAAATCAAGGAAGCATGTCCTACTGTGAGATGTCCAAAATCATTTATGTACAGAAAGGTATTGTGTTGAGCTCTGGGTCATGAAAATGACTCAGGGCAACCATTCAAGGTATCATGTGGTCTTCTTGAGTATTTTTCATCTCTAGGCATGTAAATTGCTGTGCTGTAAAGATCTTTTTTTAAGAATGTCAACAATGAAAACCAGTCCATCCTTCACAGTATTAAATATTTTCTTCCTTTGAGAGTGTCAGTACTGAATGGGTTTCTACACACAAATGCTAAAGCAAAGGCAAGTTTCTGCAGCCTCTACAAATATGCTTTCTAAATCAGCAGCTAGATCAAACCTGGTAAGATAAAATGTAGTCACATCCTGCCACAAGAATACTAGAGTTAAAGCTATGACGTCTCTGTTTTTGAGCATTTATGGGAATTTTAGGGAAGACAAAAACTTTATCCTTGTATGTTTGTCTTAATGACTGTTGTTGGCTGTTCAAAGACCAAAAGAGCTAGTTTTCCTAATTTTTTAAAAGAGACTATGAAGTGCCTATCAAGCTAAACCTTGAAAACAATATTGGAATTAGATAATTAATAAAACTGTAATGAATGAGATTGGAATAGAAGTGTAGGTAGAAGTATGGGTGATATCAGCTTAGAAGAAAGATAACACAGTCTGAAAAGGAAAACTAGGTAGTAGAGAAGGGGAGGTGCAATATTCAGAGAAGTGGTGTTTAGAGATGTCTTGGAAGCTCAGTATATCAGTTTTTTGGTATGGCTACAATGCATAAAGTTCACCTCTGGAAAGAATTGCTAGCTCTTCTGTAATAGTGTATGCCCTTCTTAGTGTTCTCCTTCAAACGACTAAAGTGGAATTATTAGGTAAAAATACAAAGCTTTTAGAGGCTGGCTAAATAATAGGTATTATTTTTATGAACATTTTTGCTTGTATTTCTGGATTTTTCTGTTGTGGTGGTCCAATAGCGGTCCAGTGATAGAGGCAAAAAGGCTTGTAATCTTAATGCAGAAGATTATAGAGCTTCTTTCTAAATACCAGTTAACTCAGGTGCTCTTGAAGATTCTTAAAGAGCAAATTGCCATAAATATAAACAAAAGGCGGTGTTAACATTGTATCTACTTAATCTGTAGCAGCGTATTACAATGAGTCTTTAACTGGTTTGAAAATGAGTGATTTAAAATGTTGTATTTTGACAAATCATCAAAATCAATTTCCTGTTACAGGGTTAGTTTCTCTTATCTTCTCTGAAATAGCCTTTTCTCTGTGAATTTATTCATGCTTGAATGACATGATTCAGCTACCACTAAGCAGGAACAATTCTATCAGGTTCAAGCTTCATGAGTAGTAGAGTTATCTCTTGATACCTGCATGGCTTGTGAAGTGCTTGGTTGCAGTTCATTACCCCCTTTTGAGTACTTGAGGAAAAAAAATTGAGCACTTGAAAGGCATTCCTAGTGTTGGGAGATGAATTAATTTTTTCCTCAATGTTTTTAATACAGGAACCTTGAATGCCTCATTTAATAAATTGGGACATGAGAAAGCAGATAATAAAATTTAGAACAGAGATATAACTGATAGCTATCGAAAAAATTGACAACAAAAAGATGGCTCTTTAATGGAAGGAATCTCTTGTCACAGCAAAGCTACATAGAACCTCTTGATTCATTTTTAGTGCATCTTCCAAAACATGATTTCTCTGTGTTTTTTTTTGTCTTTACTGACTTCTATTCCTTGTTGCAAGGATTTTTTTTTCAGTCTCATTTGTTTTATGGCATCAGGAAAAATGTTCTAAGCCTAGGATTATACTTTGGTGGTTCTTGCTCTGTTTTGAACTACTGTGACAAAAGGTTCAAAAAATTCTGAGACAAGTTTTCTTAAAAATGTGTTATGTACCCTCTTAACCTACACATTTGTAGTCCATTGAGTCCATTTGAGTTGTTCACTGTGGGCTCAATACAGTGTAATTTGAACTATTGCAATCATTACTGAAAATATAACTTGATAATGGAAGCTGCCTTGATTTCCTGCATTTGTTATTTTTCTCATCTCTTCACCCAAGCAAGAAGTGCTAGTAGTGTGATCTTGTGGGTTGGGATAAATATGTGTGTGATCTGATAGCTTCTGTTGTCTTAATAACGGTTTTGTATTTTCAGAGTATCACAGTGCATATAATTTTTGCTTTTTCTATTTTAAAAAACCTAACATCGCAATCCAAGTAACAAAACCCAAGAGCTTGGCAGAGTAAGCATTCTTTTGGAGAAGAAATTTACATCTTCAAAGTCTTAATAATAGAAACTTTTTTATATATCATGACTTGAAATTTTTTAATTCCAAAACTACCTAACAAGTAAATACACTTACAATGGAATGAGAAAGTGTTTCATTTCCAACTAGGATCATTGTATTACAGCACAAAACTGAATAAAAAATTAATCCATTTCAAAATAATATTTTGGTAAATATAAAAATAATAAGCTGTTGAATTTCTTTTGCCTGCTGTTGCTCTTCTCACACTGTTTTTTTGAGTTGGATCAAAACTTGGAAATGAAACCTGCACTGTGTATACTGATGGAATGTGGTCTTATGTTCCTCTTGCCAGCTTCCAAAGTATATGTGTTCTGATAGCTATATCCTACTAATATTAATTAGCAGTGTATCTTTTTCCAGTGAACAACATGATAAAAATGATACATAACAGGATTTATTATTGCCTCCAATAAATCTGTTTGAGCTGAAGACACTTAAGTTTTATTCCAAAAGGCCAACAATGGCTTTAGCTCTGATACCTCAAAGGTCAGCTTTTTCCTGTCTTGTGATATGGATTGTCTACTTCTGTATTGGAGTAGACTCAAACCAGAACATTTCAGCATTTGAAGGGGGTGGGAGTGGGTGGTAAAGCAATTTCTGGAAGAATTGTCTTTTGGAGTTCACTCTGAGCTCTCTGTATGGATATGACAGGTGTGAGAAAGAGGGGCACATTGTAAATATGGTCTCTAAATACTGTAAAATAAAAAAAAAGGAATCTCATTTGTTGATAATGCAAGTAAGTGAAACAAAAGGCTATAATGGGTTTAATTTATATCTTAATGAAGTATTAGCAGCAAGATATGTTTAAACAATATTTCTTCTTACAGTGATGGTTAATGTTAATAACTGACATGTAGACAGTTTGAGACTTGCAAAGTCTAAGCATTATGCATGTCTATATATATGTGCACACAGGAAACCTCGACCTGTCTCTCAGCTGGTTGCACAACAGGTTCCTCAGCAATTTGTGCCCCCTACACAATCAAAGAAAGAGAAAAAAGACAAAGTAGAAAAGGAAAAGAGTGAAAAGGAAACAACAAGCAAAAAGAACAGTCATAAGAAAACCAGGTAAAAATTTTAGAAACCTTTGCAGCATTGTTAATATGTAATTTACAAACAGAAATAAGAATGTTCTTTGATTTTGCAGAGTGCTGTGGGGTGTGAAGTTTTCTTGGTTTAGGCTATCTGTAAAATACGAAGATGACCTGCAGTGTGTAGTTGTAGCCAGAAGATGGAGATCAGTTGAACAGAGAACAAAATAAAGACTTTTTAAGAATTATTTAGGATATTGTTTTAAAGGTTCATAGAAGTATTTTTTATGCCACACAAAACTGTTAATAGGCAAATTGATGATATTAATCTCTGGAAAAAAGAGGATGGGAGTGATTAGTTTTCATGCAAAATAGTAGTGGGAGGAGAGAGAACCAGTACCAGACTGCAGATGAGTAGGGAAAATAACTTGGTTATTGATAGCCTTGTAGAGCCCTTCAGCTTTGAAGGGCTGAACTAGAGCATTAATCAGTGTGACAGGATAACTGATTTATCCTGTGTATTACCTAGTGGTAGAAGTCTCTGTGCCACATCTGGGATGCTGAAGGACTCTTAGAACTGAAAACATGAAATATTGCAGTACAGACAAGCAGTTGTAAAAGCCTTGATTTTGCTGTAAGGAAGGAGTGTGCAAACAAAAGCAGCAGGTTGAACCCCTAATTCATCATAATCTAAGCATAATGTTATTGTGGCAGGAATGCTGTGTCAAAAAAGCTGAGAAGTGTGTAAGACATGTAGTCTAAGCAAATGTAGGAGGAGCTACTGATTTTTTTTTTTTTTGGAAGCACTCCAAAATAGTCCAGCCAAGAAATATCCTTTGGGATTAGTTATGCAGAGAAGTAGCAGATGCTTCTGTTGTGCCTGAAATAGGATCATTAGGATCAGAATAAGGGAGGGACTGAGAGTTAGTAGAGAGCAGTCATTAGGAAAGTCACAGTTAAGATTAAGGACACTGAGGTGTTATTTTCTTTCCTTTTTTCTCTTTTAAATACTCAAATTTACAAGCTTGATCATGCAGCTGAAATACTTCAGTTACAAAGCATTTGATGTTAGCATAGTAAGCTTTAGTTAAGACAAGTAAAAATTATAAATTGAAATATTGATGGGTAAATTGCAGTAATACAGTAAAAATGCAAAAAGTGAGATAGGAAGTTTTGAAAAATAACTAAAATAAAATCTTGGGCTGAAATACCACTATTACCTTGCATTAAGAATTGTTATTTTTTTTAATGCTTCAAACAGTTAATATTTTCCAAGAATTGTTTCACTAGGTAGGATAGCAAGTTACGAATGCTTGTTTAGTTTAGGAAGAGTTCTTCAGTATTCTTTGAGAAAAGTATGTAACTTTCTTTTTGCTTTAAAATGTGTATGTTATTGCTAGAAACAACTATAAAAATCTTCATACACACTCCGTATAATTAATAAGCTCTGGGTACACAGCACTTGTGCAAGTTGATAATTCTGAAGTTTTCTCTCTATTCCCTTGATGCAGATCAGCAGATTTTCAGTTTTTTCTGAGATGCTTCAGTCATGCTGCTTCAGCCTCAGGGGAGCATGGTGTCAAAGCCTATCTCAGTTCTAATGGAGAAAAGGCATGAGTTGTTTCAGCTTAAGTGAATGGGAACCAATTCTACTTCAAACAAAGTTGATGATAGGGTAAAGGTTATAACTTTGCTGTTATCACATCTGCAAACATGTGATGTCATTATTTTATTGCAGCTTGAGCCAGTGGTAGCTGTGCAGTCAGTTAAATGCACTAACTGTGCTGTTCATAACTGCTTGCATGATTTCAGCTGTCTGGTACCAGTTTTTCACGGTGACCATGGGAAAGGACTAGATTGAAAGTACTTTATGCATGTCACTAGCAAAAATATGATGGCAAAATATAAGTGAAATTATTCTTTAATTCTTTTTGTTGTGAAAAATAAGACAATAGAAAGATTGAATGAAGATACTTACTCTTTCAACACTGTATGTAACATTCATCTCTACATAATTTAAAACAGAGCCTACGCCAGAAACAGCAGAGTTATACTGTGAACACAAAGTCCAATTCAAATACTATACTAGTGGTCTTGATGTGGTTTTGAAGTGAGGTAACACCTGCTGCAAGTTAACACTGTCTATGCAGATGAATTCAAAAGACAGACACCAACATCTTAATTATTGAACATAATTTTCTACTTAGAATTGTTGCTTCAGGCTGCTGCAGAGATGGCTGTTTTCCTGGATCAAATTTATAACTTTGCATAGTCACAATAAAGAAAGACTTGGGTTTTAAAAGTAAAAGCTTTCACATGTGCAGCACATACATATCGCTGCACAGTGACATGATTCAAAATGTCAGCTTAGGAGATGGTAATGTTATATTCAACTATTTCAATGTAAAACCTACTAGGAAATACTCCACCATTAATACTTCTGGTACATTGTTTATCTATAATGCCAAAAGAAATCTTATATACACATTTGTTCTCCAGAGCTCCTAAAAAGTAGGAGGGAAACAAGATAATAAGATGCTGTGTGTGCTTTTAATATGATTATTTGCTTTATTTAGGCCAAGGTTGAAAAATGTGGATCGAAGTAGTGCTCAGCATTTGGAAGTTACCGTTGGAGATCTGACAGTCATTATTACAGACTTTAAGGAGAAAACTAAGTCACCACCTGCTTCCAGTGCTGCTTCTGCAGATCAACACAGTCAGAGTGGTTCTAGCTCTGACAACACAGAGAGGGGAATGTCCAGGTCATCTTCACCCAGAGGAGAAGCGTCATCACTGAACGGGGAATCTCATTAAAGTTTATTTCCTCCAGTTTCTTTAGTCTCTTCAGAACATGCAAATACATAAGTTCTGTCACCTGTTACCACATTTTCATGACAGATTAGTCATGCATAATTGATATGTTGACTGGAACATAATGCAGTTAAAAAAAAAAAAAGAAAAACATTGCAGTGGTAGAAACAGTAACAGCATGAAGCTGAGTCAGGAGAGGTTTAGGTTAGATACCACAAAAGGTTTCTCACCCAGAGGATGGTTGGGCACTGGAACAGGCTCCTCAAAGAAGTGGTCACAACATCAGCCTGACAGAATGCAAGAAGTGTTTGAACAACACTGTCAGGCACATGGTGTGACTCTTTGGGCTGTCTTGTGCAGAGCCAGAATTTGGACTCAGTGATCCTTTTGGGTTCCTTCCAACTCAGCTTATTCTGTGATTCTATAGTAATTTAAATGCTATCTACAAATGCTTATGAAGCATCTTCAGACCAGCTTTTTAATCTACATCTGTAAGGGTGCCATGAAAATGTGGTTTGAATGTTCATTATGCAGTGTTATTGGTATGTCCATTTTCACTTTTAGTTTAGTGAATTCTAACACAACTCTTGGAGTCTCTACTATTGGCATGTACTGAATTTAAATTTTTATAACATAGTTCAAGCTGCCTAAATATGTATTATTTGAGAATTGTGAAACATAGTTATATGTATGCAAGTCAAAGATCAACTTAATCAATTATTGCTGCAACAGAATTTTCATAATAATTATCTTCTTAAAAACACCTGCTGGTACTTGGTGTGGTTAAATAGGAAAAATGTTATTAAAGAAAACATTTGTATGGATTTTTGCCAATGTTTGACACATTTTACTAGATTACTGTTACTGAATTATGTTGATGGTTTCACCAATATTTTTTGACACTTAAAACACTTATTGTAATGTTTACAAGCAAAATAGAAAACACATTCTAAGCATTGATTAGTTAACCTTGCAATTCAGGTAAAGTACTGCATTGTCGCTGTACACTGGTATTTTGTGTTGTGTAACAAATATTGAACCTCAGATGGTGATGCATTTGGCAAAAACTATTTGGAAATATGAAAGTTTGGAAAAGCTTTAAAAAGAACAGAACTACAGTTCTCATTTCTGCTTAGTGCTGTTTCCTTGCCCCAGATTTTTCTAGTGTCAGATAGTCACTTACCATTTCAGTACAGGAATATCAGATGTTGCACAAGAATAAGGAAATAACAATACTATTCTTTTTCTTTTGTTCCTGAATCAATCCCTTTAATATTGAATTGGCCTATTAGAATATATTATGTCATAAATCATTTGAAAAAGACTCAGTATCCTACTTTATGGCATAAACTGACAACATTTACGCACTCAGCAATATACTGATAAAGAGCAGAACTATTTACAATACCATCTGGTATTATGTAAAATTACCAATAAAATATTTTTGTGAATACAGATTTTGCATTTCTGTTTACAACCAATAAGTGTTTTGATACATACATACAATTCATGTATAGATTTTAAATTATATATTCTGGTTCAGTACAAAAGTCCATTTAGCTCCTTTTAGTGAGGTAGGGCACTTACACTCCTGTGAGCCTTTTCTTTTTCATTCAAAGTCAATATATTTTTAAGCCTATGTGAAAGTTGGATGGACCTTCTTGGTAGTGAATCCAGCCCCAAATTATTACCCACATATGATATGTCTTCTTAACAGCTTAAAAACAATGGATTTTTGTAGCCCCTGACAATTGTGATGTTTGGTGGTTTCTTGTAGTAATGTATTTTTCTGTTTTTAATGCAGTACTTCTACAGGCACAATGGTACTGTTCTATTTTGTAAGATGCTAGTTGTGAAATACAGTTAGTTGCATAAAATGAGAGTCTGATGTGATATCTGAGAACATACATACCTCATTCCTTGGTGTTGCTGTTTAAACTTTTTAGACATCAAATGTTAATTATAGGCTATTTCAGATGGATAACTACTGACCTGTTTATTATGTATTCTGCTTTATCTTACTAAATAGGATGTCTGTTCATTGCTGTTACCTGGCCAAATTTAGTATCTGTAAAACAATGCTTTTTAAAGTTCTTAAATGTTTTTGGGGCCGGGCTAGTGTTCAGAATAACATACACTAGTTTTTAAAAGAAAAATACATGCTTCTCAACTTTATTTTTTTATATTTTATTTTTAGGTGGGACTATTTCCAGAATATACTGATGTAATGGATTACAAAAGAGATGAAATTATTTAAAGTAAGCAGTGTAAGGATGGTAAATCTCATTGCAAGAAGTTTTATGAAATGTGTTTCTAATTTGAAATGTAATGAATGCTAACACATTTCAGAATTCCTTGCAAAGAAATAATAATCTATTGCCAGTAATTCACTAAATGGGAAATGTATTTTTATTTATAATAAACCACCCAGCACTGCCAACAAAAGGACTCTGTCTTCAGAATTAAGTAGCCATTTGGTTTGAAAGGAAGGATGGAGTGGATTTTTACTATGATTCAACTGTCTCTAGAGAATAATCTCAAAAATGTGGTTCAAGTATGGTTATCAAAAAAACGCAAGAAGTCTCACTGTTCTTTATGGAGCAAGACATTGAAGATGTCAATTTCTACTACAGGTGCTACAGGAGTCAGCTAGGATCTTAAATGCTGTGGTGGTTTTAACTAACTATTAGGTTGCCAGAGTTTCATTGCAATGATGCTTGTGTTAGCATTAAGCAAAGTTAAGTTTTTGCCTGTTGGTGATTAAAAGGATATGAAAATGCTGATAGCAGAGTAGACAAATTCTAAGCAAAATACTGCATTTGACTCTGTTCATAATATAATTTAAATGAACTTCACTTTCATAATTTCTAAATAATTTTGACTTGTAGTAATCCTAAGTCTTTTTTTTCTGACTGTAAATATATTTAAAAACATCTTTACTCCATTTATAAAAAGTGAAAATTTAATGTTGTAATGTGTTCTGGTTAGCTAATTTTCTCTGTGATTGCTCTCTGCATAGGAACTGTTATTTGTTAAATCTATATATGCACCAGTCTTCAACAGCCATACATCCTGGGATGTTCATGAAATGGTGGCCCCACAAAGACAAGTGTGATAGTGTTCCATGTAAATGAGTTCCTTTATGTGCTGATTGATTGTCTGGTTTCAGAAAGGAAAAGGGGGGAGAAATGAGGGGAAATTAAGTATAAATAGTTCATTTATAAAGTGTACAGTCATTCAGTCTCTTCCTAACTTTGCCATTAATTATAGGTGGTATAACAAAAAGAACAAATATACAGTTGACTGTTCTCTTTTTTTTTTTTTTATTTTCATGAATTAAATCTACGTAATGGAGATAAACAAAAATTCTTCTACTCAGTAGCTGGTTGAATTATGCCATATAAAATCTTGATTCCAACAAAGGAGGTAGTAATAAATAAATTACATTTAAAAATTTAAAATTCTTGACATTGAGTCAATAATTAAGAATATGACTGAAGTTTTAATCTATTATGTATTTATCTAGATATTTGTTTTGGGGCATAGATTGTAAAATCTCAAAAATGGTTTGATTTTATAATTTGTGCACTTTACTTTTTTTAATATTATGAATAGCACATTTTAAAGTAGCCATGCGAGACAGTACTTTCTAGAATTTGTTTTGTTGGTTCACTGTAGTGTTCAGGCAGGTCTTCTAAGCTTCACATCTTGCATCTTAAATTCTTTTTTCCTCTCCTGTCTCAAAAGCCTGACAGTTTCCTATGTTTGCTGATTGATTTTACTTTGCTAACAGCATTAATTTGGCATGGAACTGTCTATTGTGTACTTTTTTATCCAGGGTTCTTTAACTGTAATCTGTTTGGTTTTTTTTTTTTTTTTTCCTGTGACATGCCTTTATTTGGCTCTTCTCCCTACTAGGGAGTCAGGGTATGCTTCATTCAAAATCAGAAGCTATAGGGAAATAGAAAGGCATTTACATTTAATTTCTCCAAAGGCAATAGCAAGTGCTATACTTGTAGTAAATTTAGCCTGTGCTTACTCAGGAATAAGATAGATAAGATAAAAAGTTAATGTTGGTATTGGCTAGTGGACCAGTCAGTCAGATATGGCATTTTGCAAATGTGTACTTCCTCTGTTAACAAACAGTGTTAAGATTTGGGCATGCTGGAAACACAGTTTGAACTTTCAGAGGTTTTCCTACCCTGAAATAATAACCCAACTTATGTCAGTGCAGTCTCAGTTTGAAGGGTTTTAAACTTCAAACTAGCAAAAACCGTGCAGTAAAATCAGTCAAACTGTAGAAGCTCAGATGGTTTTCTTTTGTGGTGTCAACAGTTTTAAGAAGAGGAGAAACTGTTAAAAGTGATTTAGACTTGTCTAAGACAACAATCAGATATTGAGGTTAGCTTGACATCTAAAGAACCCGCGTTTTAACAAGAATTAACAGGATTTAACCGCTAATTAAACTTGGAAAATTACTTCATAAGTTAATTACAAATCAGTGCTCTACAGAAGTTACTGTAACTTGTTGTCTAGAATGAAGTAAATGATACAACAGCACTGAAAAACTGCATGCTTGCTGGAAACAGCAAGTGATGTTTACATGACTTTTCTAAGACATTATGCTAAAAGACTGTGTGATATGTCTGTGAATGAGGCCTAGGAGTCCATGTGTGTCCCCCCTAACTAAACTACCATTAAATTCAAACAGTGAAAGAAAATGCAATGAAAAAACAAATTAGTTTCAGATCCTAGAGTCTCAGTAATGCAGGAGCTGATTACAGCCTCCATTTAACTGTGTTGGTAAAAATTAATTTAAAAAAAACCCACTGAATCACTCTGATGTATTCAATCCTAATCTTGCTCTTTTTATTATGGGAGACAGATAAAAGTAATCAGAATAAACATGCTCTGCCTGCTGATGGCAGATTTTAAGATCAGATAGTTTAATGGGCACAGGAAGTTTTAGGTGTACTTTAACTTAAAACATGGAAGATGAAGGGCAAAAGCATATTCCATAGCTCTTAATGATTATTATTAAGAATGATTACAAGAGATTGCTGTCTCATTTGGGGTTTCATAAAAGACAAAATTGTAACCTTATCTAATTGCTCCTTGTCCCATATGTTTAAAAAGAAAATTAGCACCAGAAAAAGTATTGTTCAGTAACTATACTCTAAAATGTAGTTCCAAAATGTTAATTATTTTGTAGAAAGCATGGCACATCTTGGCAGAGGGAGGATGACTTGAGTAAGACTATGTTTTCAGGATCTAGGCCATCTAAAAATTGTAGTTTTTGATTACACTGTTTTCTGTCATGGTTTAACCCCAGCTGGCAAGTAAGTACCACGCAGCCCTTTGTGCATTCTCCCTCTGTGCTGTGGGGTAGAGAATTCGAAGAGTAAGAGTCAGAAAACTCATGGGTTGGGATAAAGACAATTTTACAGGTAGAGCAAAAGCTGCACATGCAAGCAAAGCAAAACATTCACCTCTTCCCATGGGCAGGCAGGTTCAGCCATCCCCAGGAAAGCAGAGCTCCATCATGGGTAAGACAGACAAGCAGATGGAGCAGACAAGCACCATCCCTCTAAACATCCCCCTCTTTCTTCTCCTTCCCTTGGCTGTATATGCTGAGCACAACCCCACATGGTCTGGGATAACCCTGTGGTCAGTTGGGATCAGGTATCCCCTCGCAATTCCTAGTGCACTCCCTGCCTCCTCACTGGTGGGACAGTAGGAGAAGCAAAAAAGGCCTTGACTCAGTGTAACCTCTGCTCAGCAACAGCTGAACTCTGTGTTATCAACACTGTTTCCAGCACAGATCTGAAACACAGCCCCATGCTAGCTGCTGTGAAGAAAATTAAGTATCCCAGCCAAAACCAGCACATCTGTGTATACTGATCTTGGTCAAAGCAAAATGAAAGTGCTTCCTCAAGCTTTTAAGACATGCAGCTGTAGACCAATGGAGCTCTAATTTACAGTGGACTTACTCAGAAGATAGCTGAGGAAAAGAGAGTATTAGTGTATTTTTTTTTTTACACTTTTGATAACCTGCTAACCACATGCATGTAATTTTCCTGTTCTGTATGAAGAAGCAAAAGGATGCAGAAAAAGGAAATAAGTGTAACCCAGGCTAATGAAGTGTGGCTCTTTACCTTCTTCCCAAGATCACTAGATTCTACAAACTGCAAATTCTGTTTGGTTGAAAGATAGTCCCAGGTATTTCTCACTAAAAAAGGATGGAGTTGTTCAATCACTTTGCATCTGTTAAGACAAATGAAGGGTCAGGCCAATTCTACTTTCTGAATACCCACTTAGGGAACACAGAGATCTAATTTGCCATTTATATGCATCTAATATATAACTGTCATCCATGAAGAATCTATTTCAAGCTGATTCTTCTTTGTACAGAATAAATAAAAATGCTTCAATGTCAAGCCCAGTTCCTGATGGCACAGATCTCTGAGCAGGAAAATCTGGCATCTGACTGATCATCTCTTTCTGTAACAGCCTTCAGCTATGAATTAATTTAGGCAAGGAAAATCTCTTCAGGTTACATGTATTGTCATTACTCCCACCTCTGAAGGAAACACATTCTGATTCCTGATTCCTTCTTCTCCCTTTTGTTTCTCTTCAGTACATCTATAGTATAAGTGTATGCAGTGAGTTTGAAGTAATTTATTATATCTGCTTTTTAAGTGGGTAACGGTTTGACTGCCATTCCCAATTCTTCAACTATGTTTTGGTTTCTTGAAGATCAATATGGTCATACAGAATAATGGTATGTGGGAGCTTAGAGGTGAATATCAATTTTGTCACTGTTGTCTTGTTTCTATATAATTGACTACCTGAACAGATTCTTGTTAACTAAACTTAGTTACACTGATCTTGTACCATTCAAGCACTCTGAGGTACCTGGCATTCTGGGCTGCCAATTATCTGCATTTCTGCAAGTGGTATTGTTCTTTGCTGGGAGGCTTCCAAGTAATGGCAAAATAAGCAAATTTCTTCCCAGCTGATGGAGGCAAACATTGTCAAGTAAAATGCTTTTAGTCCCCACTGGAGAAGGAGATCTGAGGAGCATGCACAGATACTGAGTGTCTTCTCTGCCTTCCTGCAGAAATTCCAAGTAGGAAGCTTCTTTTTCTAAATGTCAAACACCTCCAAAAACCCTCAGTCCAACAAAAAGACAGAGTAATAAGCAGAGGGGAAAGAAGAACAAAGAAAATGCATTTTTAGAATAATCCTTAGAAGAGCCATATAATGGCTTCTTTGTCTCTTTTGTCTGTTTAGTGTTCCTTTCCCTGTGTACTGTATTGGAAGTAGGCAACACGTACGCTTCTTAGAGGTATGTCTTGCTTTATAATTCTTGATGGCTGTTGGTTGAGTGACATTTGGCCTAAAGATGTAGGGTTTTATGAATTAAATAGTAAATTCCGTGAATATTTCACTCTTGCATACAAGTTATTTATTGAAAGGGTGGCAGTTTTGATGAAAGAGTTAGGAACAGAATTAATTCCTCATACAATTACCTACTACACAATTTTAAAGGGTCTAATTCCTCGACTGCTAAGAAAAGGATAGCTTTATGTTGCAAGGGTGATATGAACCTAGACTAGAATGGATGTGGCTTCTGAAGAGTTTTGTGGCCAGTAATTCATATGGCTGTTTTCAGTGATTATTCCACACCTTAACCTGTTAATCTTGAAGTGTTGTTAGAGCATCCTCACAAACAAAACTACCAACAGTACTGTCAGATGCTCTTAAAATTTACTAAGTGCCTTACACAGAGCATCACTGAGGCAATGATTCAATTGCAAGGAAGTTTGATAAAAGATTTACTCCTCTGGTTGATGCCACAGGTTGTTGGTTGTAACCAAGGTGATGTTCCTGGTTATACACATTAGAATCTTACATTTTATTGTTGACACAAGTACCTAATAAAAAACAGAAATTTTTGAGGCTTTCAATTTGTAAAACATCCATTCTTTGGAGGAGGTTTTTTCTTCTAGCCAGTTGTTATGGTCTACTGAAATATTACAGAAGTGAATAAAACTTGTGAGTATTTCTGGATGCTTTCAGATTTCTCAGCTTCTCAGTCAAGGACCATATTACCTTTCTTGGGAAGGGGTACCTAAGTTGGTTTTGTTCATAGGAATTATGTTTATCCAACTAGTTTCTTAAGGGTTTTATTATTAGAAAAAGGGCTTGTTATTTTGAAATAAAAATCTTACCTGCCAGGTGTCTTCCCCAAAATGAGTAAGTGCCTTTTCTGTTCTGACTCTTAGAAGTATTTACTTTGTCAGATTGAATCAGAATGTCCTGGATAAACCAACTAAGTACTGAGTGTTACCAATGGCTTGAAATCCTTTCACTGAAATAAGGAGACAGATTGTAAGCCACTTGAATTGTTTTGAGACCTGATGTTATCAGAAGTTTTATAACTGCTACAAATAGTATACTTCTAAGAACAATGTAAATTTTCAGGAACTTGATAGGAAATAAATATTTATTGAAAGAAGTATATTAAATAAATATTTATTTACCAATTTGAGTAAGGCAAAATGTTACACCATGGGGGCAACAGTCTTGCTGTTAGCAGTCCTGACTACTTAATGAAAAGTAAAACTGAGGCTCTGGACTCTTAACTATTAAAAAAAAAAAAAAAA
>VWYO01001205.1:62030-118906 GCA_013400275.1 Rhadina sibilatrix
AAAAAAAGAAAAAAAAAAAAAGGTAGTATTTGGTGAGAGATTGGGACTGTGAATGTTATGTCTACATTCTAGTAAAGTAATTTTTCCTACCTAAGTTTTTACCAATTCTCATTCAGAAAAGAAAGCATGAGCAGATATCAGTAAGAGGCCCTCTGGTTTAATTGGTGCTGCTTCCTATCTCTAGTGGATTTTTTTTAATTTTTTTTTTTAAACTTTGCTCAGGACTGGTACAGCTGAAAGTATATTTTCCCTTCATTCTTAAGCCTAGACTTTGAATGGAGTTTCTCTGAGACACTTTTGTAGTGAAATCGTATTCCCTACAAACATTGAAGACAAAAATAAACATCTCTGTGAATGAAAGATCTTGTGTGGTTGTAATTTTTTAATATACACGAATTTAATTTTAAAAAAATCTAAAGGTACTCTTGAGAAAAATATAGTATATTGGTCTATTCAAAAGGTCTCTCAGTTTGCGTCATGAGATGCTACAGATTTTCTGTCTGATAAACTACGTTCAATTCCAGCTTAGCACTCCTTTAAAGATGACCGTTCATTGCATTTAGACAAGCGTATAGTAACCCCTTGGGATACTGCCTCCAACTGACCTCTTCCTGACCTCAGTTCAAAGACTATATTAAACAATTTAAAATTCTGAAAGCTTGGCAGGAAAGCTGAGGCGCAGTGTCTGGAAAGAAAGAAACTCACACAGGAATCACAGTGCAGACTTTTTTTCCATAATAAATGCTACACAATTAATGATAATGAAATAGTTAAAAATTTACATCCCTATAGTTATTTCCCATTGATGACATATTGTTGGTTTCAGAGTCTCATAAATAGATGTTTTTGATGCCTAGAATAGTGATACACATTGAAATGCCTTTCCCAGGAATAAATTAATACTTCTTGCCTGTGAACAATCTGACAAGAAAGTATTTTTGGTAAAAACTAATGTAAGTGGACTACAGTTTTGACTAGCATTGGTTATGCTTAGGGTGTGTTATGATAAAATGGTAAATAAAATTATGAAATTGTTCAGAACCCTCTCTGAATGTATTACTTATACTGTCTAGGAGAAAGTGCAAGAAATACAAGTGGGCAGTTTGGGGGTAAACAGCAGACTTTGGGAATTTGATCTCAAAATACCAAGAAGCCTCTGCTAATTTATTGGCAGAGATGGTTCACTACCAGTTTTGGTTGTGATGGAAGTTGAGATATTCCTGGGAGTACTGCTTCTGAAGCAAGAAACTATGAAAGCATCCATATTGCAAAGCTATGAAAGCTTGCAAATTAAAGTAACAAATGAGGTAAGAAACTTGAGAAGGGGGCTTTGTCTAAGGGTTCATCTCATTGTATATAGAAACTGTACTTTGCTACTGAAGCAAGTTATAAAACAGTGGTCTTTGTGGTTTCTCTCAACTTGTCTTCAGTTCTACGGTTCATGTGTTCAGTTCTCTGAATTATCATTTGTGTTGTTTTGCAGCGTGAGGCCAAGGTCCTACAAGGCATTCTTGAAAGCAGCTGATTCTCTTATAGAGAGCGTCGGAGTTTCCCATTTGTGTAGCAGGTAACTGAAGTGTCGGCCGTGAGTATGGGACCTCATCCCCACTCCAAGGAGGCAGCGTGTGAGGCTGATACCTCCTTGGGTGCAGAATGCTTTAAATGCCACCCTGTCATTATTGGGCATATAGATCCCCAAGTGCAGGCAGCAAGTGTTGGGAAACTGTTGACGTGACTATCAAATTTGGTACTAGCAGAAATACTGACTAAATTGTCATTGGATACCAGAATAGGGCTATTGTCACTAATTAAAGGGGTCTAATTTAGTCTTACTTACTCCTCTATTTTGCAAGAACAGAAGGGATTCAAAAGAGGAGAGCAAGTTGTTAAGCCCTTCTATCACCCTTTTATTCATTTCTTTTCACTATTGACTATTCGGCAAGACTGCTACACAATTATGGGTCTGAAGATCAAAACAAATTTCTTAAATTCCACACAAATGTTTTGGCAGCCATGGGAGATCACAGCATTCTCCTGCAGATATGGGCCTGGTGCCTGGAGATAGTTTAGGACAATGTCCAATTTTATTTTACCCTTTCTTGTCCTGAAAAAAAAGGGTAGAAACTAAGTTTGTAAAGTTACAGATTAAAGATGGGCAAAGGAAGGCTGAGTTATGTGTAAATACAATCCTGAGTTAGCAGAACTTTAAATTATTTTGGGTGTTTCAGACTCAAAGTTGAGCAGTACACAATATCCCAACTACTCACTGGCTCTGCTGCCACTCTGCAGCAGAATGGTCTGAGAACAATCCTGCACATTCCAGGGCGTGCATAGGGCAGTGCAGGGCAGGCTGACTGCTCACAGTCGTTACTTCTGTGAGCTTTGGGCAGCACCAAGGCTGCCACCAAGTGTGAGGATGCTGGGTACCTTAAGGCATTTGTCTGTGATATGGGTGTTCTATTCAGTGTTAAAAGATGCAGTCAGTAAAAATGGCAATATTAGTGTCTTATCTCCCTGATAATTCAAGTACTAAATGCTTTAAACAACCACCACACTTGGCTTTTGAAGCAGTCAGGTTTTGAATTTGTATTTATGAAAATTGAGCAACCCTTAGAGAAAAAGATGTGGAGAGACAAACAGTAGGATTTTATTTCTCTATCTCTGACATCTCTATTGGTTTACATATAAAATTCTACTTGAAGGCAGAGTAAAACCAGGGTACAGATGAACAAAATAAAAAGGTAAATAAATTGGCAAAGTCAGTCAACACTTTTCCTAGTTTGACTGCTTGACCACTTTCCAAAAAACCTCCTTAACTGAATGACCATCTGTTGTCTTTTCCATTTGAAATAGAAGCTACTCCTACTGGTGTTATCATCTGGCTTGCATTGCTTAATGGCTCTTAGAGACCTGACAACTCTCCTATACCTGTTTCCACTTACAAGGACAGCTGGCAGTTGTCATCTAAACTTTTTTTTCAGTTTAGCTGTTTGCTAGATGAAGTTTCATTTTCCAAGACATGCAGCCTTTTTTATTTTTGATTTGAAATAGTAATAAAATGCATGAAGTTTTTACATCAAATACGAAAAAACACCCCTAAAATAAAAGCAGTAGACTTTTTGTTTATGGCCTGAATATTTCCTGGGATAATGCATTCATTTTAAGGATCTTCAAAAAAGTGAATAGGATAAAATACTTAGCACAAGTAGTATAAATTCACTGTGTGGAATCTGCATTGTTACTGTGGAATGGAAAAGGTAAAAAATACCTTAGATAACTACTTCCAGATTGTTTGATACATTTCATCTTAAAAATTGAACTTTCAGGGTGTAATGCGAAGTTACTGTTGCACATAGTTACTGCTAGTAAATATCTTTTCTATTAGAGATAAAAGCATATATTGCAGAAATTTAAAAACCATGATCTGGGTATCAGGACTCAAAACACTTGATGGTGTAGCAAACAACAGCAGGACCCAACAAGTACTTTTAAACTTAGGTATAGTTATGTATAAACAAACAATTAAAAACCAGCCGTGCTTACCTTATTTCTATATTTTTTGTATATGGTATGTATTTGCATAAGTAAGTTTGCTTTGACTCTTTGCAAAAGTACTTTAAACGCAAGTCATTGAATCACAGAATGGTTTGGATTGGAAGGGACCTTAAAGGTCATCTAGTTCCAGTCCCCCTGTCATGGGCAGGGACATCTTCCACTAGACCAGGTTGCTCAAAGTCCCATCCAACCTGGCTTTGAAAACTTCTAGGGATTGGGCGTCCACAGCTTCTCTGGGCAACTTGTTCTAGAGTTCTGTGTCTTGATAGTGAGTTTTTTCTTTCTTACATCTACCGAAACCTACCTTCTTTCAGATTAAGGCCATTCCCCCTTGTTTTACCAATTACATGCCTTTGTAAGAAGTCCCTCTCCAGCTCTCTTGTTGGCCCATTTAGGTACTGGGAGGCTGCAGTTAGGTCTCCCCAGAGCCTTCTCTTCTCCAGGCTGAACAAGCCCAGCTCTCTCAGTCTGTCTTCACAGGAGAAGTCCTCCAGCCCTCTGGTCGTCTTCACGACCTTTGTCTGGACTCTCAGCAGGTCCCTTCATATGTTGGGGACTCCAGAGCTGGACACAGTACTACAGGTGGGGTCTAATGATACTGGAGTAGAGAGGCAGATTCCCCTCCTTTGCTCTGCTGGCCACACTGCTTTCATGCAGATCAGGACATGTTTGGCTTTCTGAGCTGCAAGCACATATTGCTGGGATATGTTGAGTTTCTCATCAACCTGATTCTGGTTTAGAGACAAGGCTATTGTGTGGGACAGTTACAAATGTTTTGCACAAGTGCAGGTATTATGACATCTCTGCACTTCCCTCATCTATCAACATTCTAAGCCCACTGCAGAAGGTCACCAAATTTGTCAGGCACAATTTGCCCTTAGTAAAGTCATGTTGGCTGTCACCCTCTTTATTATACCCATGGCAGGTATGGTCTTTGGAAAATTTTAGATGATGCAAAGAAACAAAAGCCCAACATTGAGAATCCCTTCTGGACTGATATTCAGGAGCTCCAAATGTAGAAATCTTTACAGGAAAAAAAGCACTTGACACACAAATATTGAAAAAAAGATAAAAAGAAAATTATTTTTGTGCTTCTAGAAAGTATTCATTCTGCTTCTTTAATGTAGTAAACTACTAAATGCTGTGCAAGCCTACTGATGTTTATTGATTTAGAGGATGAAATGTGAAATTTCTTAAAGAGAAAGGATACAAATATTTTGACTAATGTTTAATAACTTACAATTGTTCACAGAGGGTCTCTTAAATAAATTTTGAAGTGTACTACTGATGAAGAAATAATTTTTTCAAATTAGAAGAACCTAGGAAATTTGCAAAGTTTCACACCACTTCCTAAACAGTTTACAATGCAGCTTACTTAATTTTGTGCACTATTGTCCTAGATGTTTTTCCTATTTCTGTTGTCCTTGGGTGTTACTGTGATTATCAACTACAATTGAAGAATATTTTAAGGCTCCTGCTTGAAGCAAGTTGAACACACTACAATGCTAAACAATGAGAGCTAAATAGGAAAGCAATAGGGGAAGGCAATAATATTTTGGTTATCAATAAAAGTCGATTTTGAGAATTTTTGTTAATATTTTTATACATTAGAAAATTTGAAGAGGTAGATGCAGTAAGAGTGGAAAGCAGTTGTACCAAACTAAGTTTCTTTCTAAAAAAGTAATAGGCAGGGAAAAAAATGATATCTGGCAGCAAGAGAAAAGGGTCATTGCCCCAAGAAGTCTGATGATACCATATGTACAAGACATGGCAGCAAAGCACTTTGTTCCTGCTTACCCAACCTTGCAATCATAGCCAAGTGCTGACACTGCGGCTTGTATGAAAGGGCACGTGAACATTAAAGTGTCTTTGCCTTTGAAAAACCCTTAACTGGTCTGCATACAGGGCAGTATTGACACAAATCTATCAGCACAAAATCTTGTGGCTTTACAAACTTAATTGATGGTTTAATTTTGTGAAAGAACAAAACCAAGGGGAATACTACAAATGAATCTGATCAGGACTGGGTTTTTTGTTAGTTTGTTTATTTGTTTTTTAATTTAAGTAGATCTGATTTATCTCTTGATCTAATAAGCTGTTAGAATGTTGGTTTCCTTTTCTGGCTCACAGTGACTGCTCTTATGACCCTTATGAACACACTTGCAGAATTATCAGATGTTGATTCTTTCAAAAAAATTGATTGTCTTAACAACTTGTTTAACACCTGTAGTTTATTAAGATAGCTTTTTTCTGGAATTGAGCTATTTTCTGGATGTAGTAAATAGACTTGAATACTAAAGATACAAAGTTACCATGTCTAAATAACTAAATGCTAGTAAAGAAAAGGATTTAAGATTTAGAATCATTAATAAAAGGAGAGAATCTTGCATCAATTGTAACTCTTCATGTTTTAAGTTAATTAAAGACCAGCAGACCTTGTAGCATAAAATGTTACATATTGTTCATAAAATATTCATGGTGAGTAATAAAGATACATAATTATTAATCTTTAAAGAATTTATAAACTGAATTGGGTAATTATATACCATCTGATAATGTTTTTTTCTCAGTGATACAATTTAGGTATGGCATTTCAGTAATTTTTTCTTATCTTCCTTACTCACAAGACCAAGTTTGTAGTAAGAAGCATTTTATTTTTTATCAGACCAACCGATAGATCAAATGGAGAGATTTTACAGTGTGAAAAAAGCCTTGTGTGTATGTAAATTTAGCTGCCTTTTCTCCCCAATAGCAACAGAGAGCTTAACAAAGATGCTTTCTCTCTGACCTTGCCTTAGTTTTATTCTTAGAGCACTGCAGATACATTCTCATTCATTAATTATTCACATATCATTGAACAGTACTGAATGAAGAGAAGTCCTTAAATTCATATTTGGGTAATGACATGGTTGATAATAATAATAAAAAAAATCCTTATGTCACCTCTCTTTAGCACTTCTTAGTTATTCTTTTTTCCTCTAAGAGGAAATTTCTTCTTCTGAAGCATGAGACCATTATTACTACCCATCTGCCACATTCATTCTTGATGCCACTGTAACACCCTTCAGACCTCATTTTCCCTGGCTGGAACACTCTTCCATATAAAAGACAAGTGTCACACCTCAGCAGGGAATAAGTGGTCTCTGCTTTTAAGCTTGCTGTCAGTAAATATGCCATTGTATCTCTCTACTCTGACTGTCATGTCTGTGTTACTCATGGTCTGCCATATGGATTTGACAGTGTGTGTAAGGGGCTGTGAAGTGAGAGAGTGCAAGAAATCATGACACAGGTCAGCAGGTAGATATGCAATGAGAGCAAAGAACCTGATTTTGAGCACAAACACAGAATCAGGGAAGCTGAATGGCAGGCTGTGGCAGAAAGCACTGAGGAACACAGAACAGAGAGGCAGAAAGCCCAGGTAACACCTTAAGTGGTGCTTTCAGAGCTAGTTCTTCCTGCAATGCGAGCCAGTGTTCGCTTTCCAGAGTTCTTTTTACAAATCCTCTGCCATTTCATCTGTGACTCTCCCACCACCACCCTGCCATCTTTGGCCCTGATTTCTCTTCATTCTCCCTAGTTCCTTATTTCTCTTGAATTCTTCATTGTGGTGGTTTGTTTTGTTTTGTTTTGTTTTGTTTTGTTTTGTTTTGTTTTGTTTTGTTTTCCTCAGCCCCAATTTCCCTACTTGTATCTCTTAATAATCATGTGAGTATCTCCACTGCAAAGAGTTGAGTATCTCATATTTTCTGAGGGCCACCTTTTCTCCTTGTTTCTTTTTTTTATTTTGAGGAAGAGGCGATGAACAATTTTGGCATTACTTCTCTTCCAACTACCAGAGTCGCCAGCTGGCATCCTGCTTTCTCCCCTTCTTTCAAGCACAGCCAAGAGCAGCAGTAAGCTATGGCTCAGGTTTTATGGGCATTCACATATAACATGCATCCTTAGATCACAAAAGCTATAACAGAACTCCTTTTTATGGTTTATTGGAAATCATGTTGGCATTTTTCTTAAAACGTGGGGTCCTGAATGGGGACATCATCACTTATTTTAAAAAAGGATGTTTCTAGTCCATAGAAAAAAAGTGAGCCAAATGCACTGTAAGGACAAAGAAGTAAGAATTATTCTGAACTTGTATTTTTTTTTAACCAGTGTCAGAAGCTGAGGGAGCAGCACTGAATGATGACTTTAAAATAGCTACCTTGGCAATAGTATAGGTTAGTTAAGCTGTTAGGCCTTTGCTCAGTGGTTTGAGCTAGAGAGAGAGGATGCACCACTCTGTTGGATTCAGCTGAAACCCAACCAATATTCCCCCCATCTAGCAAGATGTACAGCTATTATTTCTTCTGCCACTTCCCAGACCTACATTTTGTTGTCCAGAAGCATGACTTGATGAGCTAAAATAACCCTATCTTTGGTAGTGAGTGTAAATCTTTAGGCTCAGTTCTCCAAGTTTCTCTGGCCCAGCATCTCCCTGGCCCAGCAGCACCCACCTGCTCCTCAGGCCAGGGTGCCCCACCAGAATGTCACCTGTGTGCCAAGGCCAGAGCAGGGAAGGGGACTGGAGCCCAGAGTGATTTCCATGTTCAGCCCGTGTCTGAACAAGGAGAAAGGACATCTGTGTAACTTCAGCTGCCTAAGGAATGAGTGGGAATCACAAAATGGGTGAAGGTTGGAAGGGACCACAGTGCTCAAGCAGGGTCCTCCTAGAACACATTGCACAGGATTGTGTCCATATGTTCTGGAATATCTTCAGCGAGGGAGGCTCCACAACCTCTCTGGAAATCTGTTCCAGTGTTCGGTCACCTGCACAGTAAAAAAAGGTCTTCCTCATATTCAGGTGGAACTTCCTGTGAACCAGTTTTTCCCGTTGCCTCTTGGCCTATTGCTTGGCACCACAAAGAAGAGTTTGTCTCTGTCCTCTTGGCACCCTCCTTTAAATATTTATACGTGTGGAATATCCTTGTGCAGAAGGAGCTGTGAAGTTTTCACACAGGAAAAGTTAGTGCAATATTGAGAAACATTAGAAACATTGAGAGCGGGGAAAGAGTGTCATTTTGAGAGACCTTTAGCTCCACTTTTGCCATTAATGAAGACACACACCCTGTAACAGCTTTACATTCTTCTTATATTGAGGTTCTCAAAACCGCACACGGGATTCATGGTGTGGCCCCATCAGTGCGGAGCAGACCGGGACTCTGTCTCTACTGCATACTTCGTATATTTTGTCGCTCGAGTTCTCCCGGGGACCCATGTTCGGAAGGCCTGAATGGGGACGAGACCAGGCTGAGCACAGAGCCACCGCAGAGGCAGGGACACAACGGCAAAAACGGGAGGTGCGGCTTTTTTCACTTTTGGGGCAAACAAACAGCGNAGGCGCGGGCCCGAGCCGGTCTCCGTCCCGGCCGCGGGCGCCCCCGGCTGCGCGGTGCCGGCCGAGCGGCGGCGCCGAGGCCTGGAAGGCGCTTTCGGGGGCAGCGGGCGGTGGTGTCTCTGTGCCCTCCCTCCCCGCGGGCCGGGTACCGGAGAACGGCGGCTGGGGAAGCCTTAAACGAACAAGGAAAACTTTCAGGAGTGGCGACCGAGGCCGCCGCCGTGCGCGTCCCCGCGGCGCTAAGCCCGTCCCTGGTGCGCCTTGGTGGGACAGGGCGAATGAAGCGACGAGGGTGGCGTTTCTGTCTTCCAAAAGGAGAAAGTTTCACGGCGCTCCTTTAGGTCTGAAACTTAGTAACTTTATGACGATCAAATAGAACTTCAGTAAAGCAAAACTGTTTACTATGGGATACCTTAATACAGCCAGGCTTCTCACAGAAACCAGTGAGTTCAGTTCTGTAATTAAAGGGGTGCATATCCGAGCATCTCATACTTTGCATAGTTCTGTTGTCCTCCGTCAGCAGAAGTTTTAATGTGGTCAAGTGGTGAGTGAGATTATGGAATGGAAATTACTAGTTTTCCTTTAGATTGTAGTTTCATAATCCTGTTCCCCTGTGGCTACCGGAATCCTAAAGCCAGGAAAAGAGGAACGATGAGGAATCTGTTACGGAAAATGGAGGAAAAACTAGGACCAGACCATTCTGGGCCACTCTAGGTCTGACTCTGGAGTTTATTGCAAGTGAGTTTATTGGTTTGGCAATAGTCACTGCTTCCCAGTGCTGTACAAGCTCTGGCACTGCCCATTCCTTGTACTGCCTGTGCTCCTCTGAGCACAGGAGTGAGTTGAGCTGGTGTGGTGACCTGCTTGAAAACTAGCTAGTTTTTGGCCAGCTCGGCGCTCTGTATTGCCTCATAGTGTAATTGTAAAAGTGTAGATGTTGTTGTAAAGGATTTATGGAGGACAGCAGGAAGGCAAGGTCTGACTTAATAATCTTAAAATATCATGAAACAGCATTCTGAGTTACTAGGGGTGGAGTCAGCTGAAATGTGAAACCCAGCTTTCGAGTGGTGTAACTACTTAAAAGAATTTTTCCCCTGTGTCTTTGCTTAATCTGTGTTCAAGTTAACACAGATTTCATCATGAAAAGAATGTAAGGATGATTGTGCCTCACTTCTAGTTTATGATTAAAAACTCCTTGTGAGTGGTTCAAATCTACTAATTCTAAATAAAAATATGATTAAAAATCATATGTATGATATTTGCTTTACTAAAGAAAACATGCAGTTTAAATGAAGCAAACTTTTTTGGGTAGAAGATGATAATGTAAATTATTTGTACTATTAAATACTAAAATTACTTTAAGATGCATCGTACTGCAAGTAAGCAAAAGAAGAATCAAGTTTATTTTAAAAGCTATACAGCTTTAGTATTTGTACTAAAAGTGTAGTTTTAAAAAATATATATATTAGTGGAGAAGAACCTCAGCAAGGTGCAAGAAGCTTGTTGCTGCAGTGACATTAGATGAGATATAAATCTGCCCCATGTTGTGAAATAGGAAAGTTTTACTAACTGAGAAAGTTCTTTCCTAAAGGCCACAAATAATTCCACTGTATACAGTTTTGTGGGGCTCTATCTCCTTGCAAAGGTGCCTGTTGTCACCTATGTGGGAATTCTTTACTTATGAACTGCTGTCAAGTAGAAGGCTTAGTATAAACATCCCCTGTTCCAAGTTATTGAAACATGCTGTTTGTGAAAAATGTGTGTGTAAAACTTATTAGTGGGTCAGACTCATAGAAAAGTTCCTAAACAGCTTTTGTTTAAGGAAAAGCTCTGTCCTGTGGCAGTTAAGAAATGTCCCACTGAATGTTCCTTTAGATGCATTTTTAAATTATTCTTGAGTGTTAAACTGCATTACATTCACTTTTGTAATTGATACACACATCTTGCTGAATATATTGTTTTTTGCTGAACATTGCTGAATGTTTTTCAGTTTTTATACATCAGCTACTTCTTCAGTAGAGACTGAGGGCTATGGCCACATATCTGTTTTATGCCCACTTCTAACTATCTTGTGATCATGTAATATCTTGAAGGGTGCATAACCTTACAGAGCAAATTGCATTTAAGATGCACCTTCTAATCCTTAAGTTTAGCATTTTGTATGCATTAATAGTAACTTTCATAAATGGGTTGCTTCAGCTGTGTTCAGTGATAACTTTAAAATATGTTTCAGCAAAGCAAGTCTATCATCTGAAGGCATTCATCTGCTCAGCAGCAGTGTTTTTTCTTTAGCCAAGAAGTGTTTTCTTTGCCTGATTAGTCTAGTTTGTTACATACCACAAGGGCAGAAAGACCTGGATCATGCTCTGGGATAGGGAAGGGAGATGTTGAATTTTCTGTTAGGTTTTGGGAACATGCAAACATGAAAACTGCAAGCCTTGGATAAGGCTTTGGAATACTACACCTGAAATAATTTAGCAATGGTGATGACATGTTTAAGAAGAAAATAATTTAAAAGGAGCTACCATATTGAAACTAGAATTACAGGTTGAGGCAGGATCCTCCAATAAACATAATAATTAGCAGGAACTTATTGGGTAATCAGTTTGGTAAGGAGTTGTCTGTTTCAGAGGCTGCTCTAGCCTGAGGAACAAAAGGACTGAAGAGTAAAAGCTTGTATCTTGAGACTTGATATAAACAGCTGAAGAACACTTTAAGAATTTAGTAGCTAAACGTCTTCATAAGTGTCTTGGAGGCAGGACTGGAAGGGATATTAAGCAAGTTTGCAGATGATACAAAACTGGGAGGAGCTGTTGACTCCTCAAAGGCAATATTTTGTCAATACTGCCACTTCAGTTAGGCAGATAATGTTCATCTTTATATTCAGCTCCAAAAAAGTGCTATTCTAATAGCAGTTTTGAGATATACAGAAGGAGTCAGTTCTGTGAATTTAGTGAGGTCAGTGAATTTGATCCTATTAAAATGGAATGTTTCCTTTACACTGTAATTTAGCATTTTTGTGCTGCCAGAACCTACCATTCTGCTCTGTGTGGCACTGATGTTTAATTGTACCAGTCTCTTGCTCTCTAACTGTTCTGGCAGAGGGAGAGTTAAATGGATTATATGCTTGGAAAAGGGTAGAAAGTGTATCCACAAGGTTAGCAGAGGAGGGTGGTTATGACAGGTAGCTGGTTCTTTCCTTGGCCTCTACACAGCTGTTTTTGTCAGTATCAGAGCTTAACCAGCAGTTTCACCAATTTGCTTCTCAGCTGTTCTTATTTTAAGAAATTGGTCCAGAACCTGTCAAAGAACTTCAAAATATGAACTAAACTTAAAAGGATGAAACATTGAATGATTTGAAGTTGAAACTTCATTTAAAAACTGCTGAATTCGACAAGCATTTGACCAGCAAATAATATTTTGCACAGGAATGTTGTGAAGCAATGAAATGTTATCAAGATTTTTCCAGTTAAAAAGTTTAGGTATCAGACATACAGCATTGCATTGACTATCTCCTATCTGATAAAGCCTCTATGACAAAATATGTCATAACAAATTTGTGGTATTGCTGCAAATGTTCAGAAAAAGCTATTGAGGAGAATTAGAAATTCTTAGTGCATTGGGAGTTGAATTAAGCATCTTATCATCCCAGTTTTTTACTCCCGTGTGATTATGAGCAGGAAGGAAATTCATCCTTCCTGTTTTGCTGCACTTGTGGTCTATGCTGTAGGAGAGACATGAGTCTGTCTGTTGGTTGGTTCATGCAGTTGTAAAACTTAGGTTGTTAATGAAAGGAATTATGACAGGAATGTACTCATCAGGGCTGCACCCCTCACCATTTGGACATTCTGCTAAGTTTGCTGTGGAGTTACAGCAGTACAAAAGATGCCACATGGATTGAAAAGTATTTTTGACAACCATGATCTCCATTAACAAAAGAAGGTTACCACAGATTGTTGAGGGATTTCTTATGGTTAAAACTTGACTTGCCTGAGCACATGACCTCGGTCTTCATGACTGCAACTTATGCATTACTGTGTATTCTGCACACTAATTTGAAAAGTTTTCAAGTCACAATATAGACACCTTTTCCATGTCTACAATACTAAAATTTCTACCACCCAGAGATCTTGAAGCTAGATTAACTGAAAAAAGTAGTTAAGAAATGGCTGGTTGCTTAAGGGAGAGATGCTTTGAAATTGGCAAACAGATCACTGAGAATATTTGTCTATGACACCAATGATTTTTGAAACTTCATATTTCTTCTTTTTTATATTTTTGACAGTGGCAGATGTTAGTTGTCCAGCCCTGTAGTGTGATGGAGGCAAGGCTGCTGCATTTCATGTTCCTGTGTTCAGGCAGTACCAAAGCGGAGCATTTATTCCAGTGGGATGATAGGCTCTTAGTGCATACACATGTGGCTGGACACAGAGATCAGCACACAGGAAACAGTGCTTGCACAACCACGAACAAGCATCCTGATCCTGTTCCCTTCTCTGACTGATCAGGGTGAAAGGTTTTAATGAAAAATACATCAGTGTATGTAAGGTGAATCCCTCCAGTAACTGGCCTTAGACACTTGGTCCATCCAGGAATGGGCTCCTGATCCTCTGACCAATCCACTGTTGCTGACCTGAGTGTGTAAACCTTCTAGGCTTGCAGCCCCAATTCAGTTTCTGGTACTCACACCCTCTTGGATGTGCAGACACATGTACAGGTGAATGTGCTGGATCTTTCTAGTGACTGGCCTTAGCCTTGTGGCAGCTGGCTACAGAATTGCCTCATGAAAGGAAATCTTTTGGATAGCTGGTCCTGACCTGTAGCCTTAAACATTAACTGCTCCTCAAACCCCAGGTGGCCAGCTCAGACTTTCTGGTGCTTCCAGTTGCCATCCCTCAGACCTTAATCTCTTGTGGCTATGTAAGAGAGAGGTTCTTTCAGTAACTTGCTGCTCTCTGTGGAGTCTGGCCCAGTCTTATGGCCTGTCTGACACCCGAGCCTCTTGCTCTGCATGCAGGCCAGTCTGGTTGCTGGTGGTTATGTGCACCAACATGCACACACCCACGTGCTGTGTGCACGCACGTCTCTCCAGTCCCTGGCACCACAGGCTTGTGGGCCCCTAGGATCTGTGGCCATCTTCTCATTTGCAGGCACTTTGACCTCTGTATGTGCAGATGGAATGTTTTCCTGTCACCCAGGAAAACAGAAGTCTTCACATGTGACTGGATCCTCTTAGCTTCTCTCTGGTTTTTGCATTCTCCTTCCTCCCCAGTGCACCTTTGATCCCTCAATGAGTTGTACACCCTTTCAGGCAGTAACCCCATTAGGCAGTTGGTGAACTGGCCTGGAGAGTCTCTCCTGTTACCTAGGCTGGTGGATGGATCATCTGCCTGGTTCATGGCTCTCTGCCCTTTGAATTGGGGCTGTGTTAGGGTACTCCATGTGTCTTGGTTAGTTTACTTCACTGTACATTCTTTTCCGCTTTCTATTTGTGGGGACTGGCCTTTAATCACATAACAATAATAAATGTCAGCAAAATATCCCTCCCTAGTACTGAAGGTGACTATTCCTGTCTGACTAGTAACCTCTTTGAGGTAACAATGACTCTGCCTGTTTGTGAAAAGGTACAATGCATATCCCTAGCTGTGAAAAACAATTGTTTGTAGTCCAGGCTTTCCTCAAAATTTATTTCAAGTAAAAAAATACCTCAATAAGTGGCATTTTAAATGATCTTATTGTGAATGACAAGAAGAAAATGTCCAATTATTTGTCTCTTAATCCTTTCTATGAAAAATCTTTGGGGAATATGGTAGCATGTGGTCAGTTGAGAGAGATTGCTTTTGACAGGAGAGTATCTTGAGCTAACATTAGGTAGATTGCATACATACATATCCTGGTAACACTTTTGTTTTAAACATGCAATTTATGAATCAAACCCAAGGCTGATAATCTTGTGCAAAATGTAATGTTGGAAAGGCCTAATGTGTCAGAGGAATGACTTAGCCATTACTTCAGATTTGCCTCTTGCCTTGGTAGTTCGGGTAGGGTAATACCCAAGACAGCAAAGAAAACACTTGTTGACATCTGGAAGACAAATCCCCTGTAATAATAGCTTAATAGTCTTCCAAACCAGAAAACTTTGAAGAGATTGTCATTTCATTTTTTCTAAAAGTAATGAGAAACAATTACTTCAAAAAGCTAATAGTAGAGATCGTAAAGATTGTTTTCCAGATAAGTGCAAGACCTTATGTGCCTTGAAGTGTTTATAAAACTTCTAAAGCCACAGAGTAATGTAAGAAGGAATCTAGCAGAGAGAACTCATGGTTTTATACTTTGGTAAAGAGTAGTGCAGATATCCCTGAAATAGAGTTGCAGTCTATATTTTCACTTTTTGTACCTGGGTATTTATTTGTGGAGAGCATTCTTAAGTCATGAAATATAATTACTTGAAAATTCTTGCAAACACATTTATCTACAGAATACAAGGATTTCCTGTGATCTGTGAAAGAGCTGCACCATCCCCCACAGCACTTAAATGAGGCTTTGTGAAACACTGCGTTTATCGGGTCGTTTTTCTCAAGTGTTACAAAAAGCAGAAATTACACAGCTTGACATTTTTTGATGCTACATTAAACTATTATTGTCTGGTATTTGCAAAACATTGGCCTGTACGGGTTTTGGATTACACTACCAAGATAGTACTGATTAATTTCAAACTTGCAAAGCCAACTTTCAGTAGAGTTCTGAGGTATGGTCTTTAAATACCTTTTCAGCAGCAGCTTTTGTGTCAGTTTTCTTGCACATGTCTTTCATTCGCAGATACTGACTTTCAGAGGAGAATAAACACTACTGTCTTTGTGTCACCAGGGCAGGGAGCAGAGAAGGTCGCTTGAGAGTATCTCTTGCTTTACAGTATTCTGCTTACTCACTGCAGATCGTAATTCTTGATGTTGATTTTCTCATCAGAACCTTTGAAATACACACTTTTGTTTCTATTTTAAAATATTTCCTATATTGCTGTTGCATAAAATGTAATGGTGAACTAGTAAACCCTGCCTTTTTTTTAGCTGTTAGTGTAGCACAAGTCAATAAATTATTAGTCTTGCTATTAGTATGAAGAAAGAAAACTTGTGAAATGTTGTGATTATTTCTGTATTGCATTTACCATTTGTTATGAAATAATGGAATTCCTTGGTGCTGCTAAGTCCTGTTTTTTATTAAAAATCAGATTTGCCCACGTGCACTGGCTAGAGTAAAGGATGAATAGGGGTTGTGTTAAATGGACAATGTAACCTCGAACATGAAAAGTTACAGTTGTTCCTCCGCTTTGAGTAGACAAAGGTATTGAAAAGGTGAAGTTGTTTCTAGCAATAAATGCTGCTATTCACTTGTTACCTGTAGGCTTAATTTAAGCCTAGAACATAGAAGGATCCACAAAAATCTCAGCCTCTCTGTTTTTCTTATTGTGAAAATATATGAAGAGGAAAGGCTAAAGGATGAGGCTATTCTATCTTTAAAAAAATTCTGATTGGCATATAATACCTTTTCCTTTGCATTCAAGTTGTATTACATAGCCCACTAATTTTTTTGCCAGCTAATTAACTGTTCAAATTATGCTTGAGCTAGGACACTATCCATTTAACTTTGCCATAAAATCAGTAACATTTATATAGGTTATTTTTGTCTTATTCTGTTAGGTGTAAGAATTTGTCTGTATCTTTCTGGAATTCCTATTGGATGCTGCCCTCTGATGTTTGTGGAATGAACTGCTTTTGGGAAGCTTCTTTTAGGTAGGATGTTGTTAAATAGTACTTTTTTGTTTGATTGCAGAGAGATGTAGCTGATTTTTTTGGGGTCTTTAGCAAGGTGGCAAATCAAAATATCTTGATTACTTCACATGCATTTCACCTGCTTATATTGTGGTTGCCTTTAGCTGAGTTTTTTCTTGTTACACTGTATTCTGGAATTGTAGACTTAAGTGTTACTACCAAGAGTAGATTTTTTTTGCAATTATATTACTTCATTAAATAGAAACTTGCTAACATCTGTTAAAAACCTGTCTGAATATAGTCTGAAAAGTTAATGATGAAGTGTTTTCCTAAAACAAAATTTACTGCACACTAATACCCATGATATAACTTGCAATAAAATTGTATGCTTAGTAATTACATGTGGATTTTTTAAATGCATGTTTTGTGTTTTATAGAATTTAAGAAGGGTACTTCATCCAAAAGCACTGAAGAGACCATTTTGAATATTCTCTAACATTTATTATGTTAGAGAATAGACTGTCTCCTTAATGCTGCATTTTTAACAATAAGTTTAAATGTTTTGATGTAGTGACTTGGATGCTTTAAGCTGTCACATTACACAGGTGGCTTGAAAAGAAGTTATCAGGTTGTTCTCTAGCCTGCATAGTTCTCTTCAGTATATAACTAAAGCTGTAAGTCAGATTTTTTTACATTTAAAATTTTGTTGATCATCCTTCGATATGGTTATCTTTTCCTGTTAGTGTGAAGCTTGAATATTTCTGGGAAAGCAAAGGGGAAAAAAGTTTAGCTTCACAAGGATTAGTATTTTTTTTTTGAAAATAATGATTGTGGGAAAGGCTTTAGATTCCTTATTCCTCTCTATTTGTGTGTTGTCAGTGCTTTTTAAGCCCATCAGTTGTCAAGAAATTCCTTAAAGAGGTTACTTAGATTGATTTTTAGTCTGTTAGTGAGCTTCATCTGCAGTTTGGGGCTGCTGAGTTTTTCTCGTTGCTGTTGGTAGCAATCCATACTGTGTCAATCCGCAGGGATTCACCTGACTTTGTTAGGCAGATTTAGCTGTCTGAATAGACAGAAACAACTTCCTTTTTTCCTTATAGGTTAGCTTTTGGGAGTTTATGGAGTTTAGCGCAGTTGGGTAAGTCAAATGCTGTTGTGATTGAGGGTGTAAGGGCCTAGTTTATGCTAGGTGGAGGGACAGGATGTAATTGTAAGCTTCATTTAATTCCTGGACATCTTGGCCGGCATAACACTTGTAGTGCTGAGAGAGGAGAGGGTCTTGCTGTCTTCTGACCCCACTAAGCATGAAGAAGTCCATGAATACAGAGTAATGCACAAAAATAGCAGAGAACTTCCTTTTTGGATATTCTGTCAGACTTGAGGCAAATGGAACCTTGGAACCAGAAATGGACAAATCCCATGCAGTTTATTTGCACACATACCTTAAGCTGTAACTTGTATTAATCTGTTAAGAATTCCATATGTAGCTGTTAGACAATTCTGTTGAAGTGTGCATTGGCTATGACTTTACTGCATTAGCACCTGTTCAGGCTGCATGAGTCCACTTTCATGATGAGTTCATGGTGAAAGCCTGATGTTTGCAGAATTTCATGTTTATAAATTTTGAAATTGAAAGAAAAAAAGCTGCTTAAATGAGTAAGGGGTGTGTGGTGTTCAGATTAAACATTTCACATTAAGCTGGATTGTTTTATCAATATATTACTATTAAATTAATCCCCATATGTTGTGCTGACTTCAGTGCTTGTTGAATTCCTCATTGAGATGCTCTAACTTAAAGTGTGCCACCATGCTTCTCCCAAACTTTACTTACTATTTTGAATAGAAAATATTCTTTTCTATTCAAAAGAATAGAACTTCTTTACTATTCTATTGAAGAAGTTCAGTTGGAGTCAGAGAGGTGTGAGTCGGCAGTGAGTTTGTGTAAGAGAAGAAGTGGGGAAGAGCAGGGAGAAAGAGAAAGTGCTCTCTATTTGGATAGCAGCAGCAATTGCAGTAGCTCAGCATCTGGGCCTGTGTCCTAAGCCTCATTTCCTTGCATGGGCTGGAATAACAAAGAAGATAATTGCAGTTTGGTTTCACCTTTGGTATGAGTTACAATTGTATTTAACTCTCAGACAAAGTGGGTGCATTATACTGGGTGTACTGAGAAGCTGAAGGCTGCTTCAAGTAGAATACTTATTAGTTGTTTTCAGGTTTGCAGTAGGATTTTTGGAGGAAGAGGAATGAATTTAATTGCCTGCATGTTTATTAATCACAGCAAGTGAAAGTCTAGCATTCTTGTTTTCTGAGATAGTATCTGTAGGGCCACTTCAAGATTCTTCATGAAGTCTCTTGAAAGCTTTTTCCATATAGGGGCAACATTGTGATTCTAAATTGGATATCTTTTGAAATGGGAAGGAATGATTGCTCTTCCATAATAATGTCTTAGGCCAAGTAATTTCATCTTGGATTGACTTAGCCTTTGTGTTTGTCATAGGTGTGATTGTTGATGTGAGGTACGGAATAAAGCTGAACTATGAAGAGACTAGGATAAGGGAGAGGGATATAAGGAAAACCTAGGAGTTATATATCTAATTGAAATCTGATGATAGCTAACTCCACTGCCTACAAACATGCCAACAAAAATAGTAGGAATCCCAATGAATTTGCTTTTAACAGAGGTGGCAGAATCTGGTTATTTAAATGCACTAATACAAATCTTGAATCTATTTGGCCTGATTTAATCCATGAGAACAGACAGTACTGTTTAACCAGATTTTAGATGAACTTGCAAATGGAAATTTTGATATTCTATCCTTGTTGTTTCAATAAATTAACCAGATGAATTTGTTTAGAGAAGCAAATCATACAGCTGGAATATCTTTGCCAATAGTTCAGTCATAAAAGTTATCTTAGTTACAATGTCTCCTTTCCATTTTCCACTGAACTTTGGGAGTTTTTGGATTTTTAAGTATTTTTATTGAAAAAAACTTAGCTTGTTATCTCTCTCTTTCTTCTTCTTTCCTCTTAGCTTTTTTCTCCTGGATATCAGAACCACAGTGATTTATTTACCCCTGAGAAAGCTTGGCATAGACACTTTGGAAATGCAGCTTTCTACATTATTTCCTCTAAGTGTATTAAGTGAAAACTAAAGTTGTATGGATTTTTAAGGTTCATGTGTGTGTGATAGAAATGTTGGAGACATATAGAGGAAGCTGGAAAATTTTTAAGAGAGATGTGTATATAGACTTCAGTATGAGTCATGTGATAGCTGAAGATCACTTGAAATTGATGAACTCTGAACAGGCACTGGTTCTAATAATAAATAGTAAGGATCTTCATGTTAATCATTGTAAGATCAATTGCTTTTGCTGTATGTGGGAGGGATTTTGTAGCTATTCTGCACCCACATTTTTTCAGGACCATTCTGATTATCAACTTTGAGAATGTTGTGTGTTGTGCTTCTGTCACAGAGTATTTGTTAGGTTTCACCTTGACAGAGGAAGCATGAGATTGCTTTTATGTATAGTGGTATAGATTTTATCAACACTTTAAAAGTGCTGATAAAGATAACATGAGGCTCAGATTTTGCATGGTCTAAGTTATGCTTGTCTTTTCTAGTACACCTTTCAAGGTGCTCAGTGCTGCCTAGCTGGTAGGGCTGCTTATTTCCTATTGGGATTCACTAAGAAGAAATTCTTAGGGGTCATTACTATGGCTATCTGACCAGGCTGATTTCAGTTCTTGCATGTTGCAACTAAGTGGGTTGTAACTTGTGTTGTCTGCTAAGTAGAAAGTTTCACTTAGTTTTTGGGTATATTGAGCCTCATTTGATATGATTATATTGAGATGAATTCTGATAGTCCTGAAAAAAGGAATTTCTTTAAACTAGCTGGCTCATTGGAGAATTGGGCTTCTATTTTTATAGTCAATTTAAAATTACTCATATATTGTAACTTCAGACCTAATCTACTAATTGAGTTGGCATTGAGTAGATTACATTTGGCCATGATATGCAGTGGTATCATTAGCATACTTTTACAAAATAAGTTCTTGATTATGACACGTTTTTCATGAAGTGCTGTAGTAGAACATTAAGCTAAGTAAAAACTAGAATTTTCTTCACTTTCAAATCCAGATAATGCCGGTAGTTACATTGATCCTACTTGTAATAAGTGTGGGAGTGATTTAACAGCTGCATTTTAATCAGTGTAGCTTTGCTGCCTTCTTCCTCTGCCTATTTGCTTTGTTTTTTCTGGTGACTAAAGGGTGCTGAGTTAGGCTTCTTAGTGGGTGATTGATTTAGATCAAACAGGGCATTAAATGGAAAAAGGATGCAGTAAGTAAGCCATCTGTATTGCAGTTACATGTCTACCATTTGATTTTCTGAGATATATTGTAGTGCCAGCTTTGAAATACACATAAAACATGCAGTCTCAAGCTGCATCAAGGGAAGTACAGGCTGGATATTAGGAAAAAGTTTTTCACAGAAAGAGTGATAAAGTACTGGAATGGCCTGCCCAGGGAGGTGGTGGAGTCACCATCCCTGGATGTGTTTAAAAAAAGACTGGATGTGGCACTTGGTGACATGGTCTAGTTGAGGTGTTAGAGCATGGGTTGGACTTGATGATCTTGAAGGTCTCTTCCAACCTAGAAATTCTGTGATTCTGTTTAATCAATATAATCAACATTTTCTATGCTAATGATGAAAACCATTTCTATTACACCAAATTAGATGGAACTGTATATAAGATGTTCCTGAGGTTTTGGTACCCTCTCACCTGTGCTTGCCATGTGTTATGTGAGAATAGGAGAACTTTGCCTTATACAAATAAAGGTGACCTCTACTGCAGTTCCTTGTGTCAAGTCTAAAGGACAGAGCTAAGCTTTTTGTGGAGGTGGTGGGTATTTTAGTGCCAATAAAATTTGTGTTGGTTTTTTTATTCCCAGGAAGTGCAGCTAGGATACTGTGAAGGTTCTAGAAAAGTATAACCTGTCAAAACATACCTCTGTAGCCTACTGTCAAATTACAGCTTCATAATTGTAATTGACCTAGAAATGCTCTTTTAATATACAATGTATCATGGTAAACATCTTTAAATACAAGGCAGTGTCTTGACAGACAGGCTCTGGAAAACCTTGTTGTAGCAGATTCACTGAGGATATCTTAATTGTGTTGTTCTCTCAGAGGTTATTAACAGCAGAATTAATCAGTATAGAATGAAGAAATACACTTGGCACAGAAATACTTCAGGGCAAGGCTTGTACATGGCCTTTTGCTACTGCTGAGTAGCATGTTTTAAAATATATGCTTTTTACTCACATTGTCAAAAGTGGATTGTTTTAAATGTGTTTCCTGAACTCATGGTAGTATATGTGGCGGTTTGTTTCAAGTCTTTTGTTTACTTTTACTGTCCCTACCCCTCACGTGTAATTAGTATCTTCACAAAAATGAAATTCTCTTATTTCTTCCTAAGAACTCAAATCCTGTCATGGCATCCTGCTCAGTATCTTTTACTGGGTTGCAGGTGCCTTCTTTCTCTTTCATTGTATTTACCAGAGGGTTTTTTTTCCTTGCAGGATTTAGGAGTCCCACATTATTGGTGACTTTTTTCCCCCCAGAAATTAGGTCTGTCAAGTTAGTCTATCCAATACCCTTACTTAAAATTACACCTTGCACCTTACTGTACTTAAAATACAGTTGGTATTTCACCCTATTGTTGCTTTTTTCCAGATTTTCCACTAGATTCTCCCACACCATAAGATAAAGCTATTAGTAATTATAAATGTGTGTATAAAAATCTACATTTGTGTTTTTCTGCCTCTTAACAAGTGTTTTGAAAGTGTCTCCTCATTTTTTAAAGCATCTTAACCCTTTCAGGACCTGTATTTGAGTTTCATTAAAGGTTCATACCAGAGCTGTGATACCTGATACCAAACCTGCTCAGGTTCAGACAAGTTACTATTCTTGTTGAATAAATTTTATTTTGCTCATTGTCAACTCAGCAGCTGAACTGCTAAAAAAAATGTATTGCCAAAACATCTTGTGTCACTTGGTCATAACAGATACCAGACCAGTTATGTAAATGAACATGGTTTTCCTTTCCCTGGCTTCTGGTGAGGTAGCAGCGTGCCTAACTGCAGTGGAAGAAAGATGGGGAGAAGGGTTATAGAGGTGGGAAAAGAGGGAAGCAGTTGAAGGCAGAAAATTTGGGAAGAAATTAGTGGGAAGACTAAAGCCATGTAGGCATAATATTGAAGAAGAGAGTGAAACAAGTAATGAAAAACATAATTGGCTCTGTGGGTGGAGCACATTCACAATGAAGGTGACACTGCAGGGCTCAAGCTGATATGCTCTGCTGAACAATTTGCACTTCATGCTGCCTCTCACATCAGGAAGAGGAAAAAACGGTGAAAGATGCTGGCAGCTGAGGGTTATTGGTAAATAATGTTCCTGGATGAAGATGGGGATAGGACTTCTCTCTGGGAGTGGACAGAGGTGTATAAGGGAGAGGAACAGCACTGAGGCCTGGTTGCTGAAAAGGAGACTGTGGTTCCCAGGGGTCTGTATGCAGGGAAGTCAAATGCATCTTATAATCACTAAAGGGTGCCTTTTTATGGAGTCTGGAGTAAGGACCACAGTTCTGGAGTCTCCTAACTTCTGCCTTAATACATCTAATATGTCTCATTCCCTTTGTGAAGAATAGTCCACAGAGGGAATGGTGGCCTATTCTTTCCTACAGCTTCATGCTCGATCTGCTTCAGGGATAAAGTGTTAGGTTGTGAATTTATGGATTTGAGTCCAGCTGTTTCCCATTTGATATAAACTGAAATTCACTTTTTGTTAGCTCTTTCTAATTTTTTTCTTTCACATTTAAAGTAATAATTTTTAAGCGCAGATTTAAAAAAATTCAACTCAATAATTCTGAAATTTGCGGAAGAGGCTGTGAGCAAAGTGACCTGTAAAAGCATTATAACACAATGAGTCAGTTTTATGTTGTGTGGCTTGAAATGTTCCTTTATTCACAGAGGTCACTGATGTAGAAATAATAAAATATAGTCTTTTAATCTTAGTGCATTTTAGAGTTTCTATAGCATAACCTTTGTCATACTTTATTCATGGAAAGCTATGTGTTACATGTAGTTCAGGAGCTTGGCTTTCAGTTATGCAGTTTGTGTAGGTTTTGCCCTTGTTTATCACATGACCTTGTAATACCACTGCAGGCTCTCATGACTTCAGGGCTTCATTATTGTAATTCCCTTTTCAGTGGATTAGTGATGAGGCTAATCTGCTGCTTGCAGCTTGTTCACACTGTGGCAGTGTACTTATTTCTGGGTTTCAGCTACCCTCATCATACTCAGCTTGCATTGTGTTTTTTACATTATCACTTTCTACATGATGTAGTGTTTAAATTAGCTTTATGTATAAAGTTTGAATGGGCATGTCTTGATTATATTTCAAGATTCTTTTTTTTTTTGTCAATGTGTGTAATTTTCAGATTTTACTTCAAGATTTATAAAAGGTTTCAATCTGCAGATTAAATCATCTGAATATGGATGTCTGTATCTGATAGATCTTAAACAGTCACTAAAATTGAAAGGGCATAGATCCAGGTGACCAGCCATTTAGTTGCTGAGACGTAAATGGTTGGTGCTAGTCAGGAGGAACTTGGATATCCTAGACATCTTTTGGGACTTAGGAGACACAAAATGATCTTTGAAATACTCAGTCTTTTTGGCATCTGACAATCAGGTGGGGTAGTCTAGAACCTATTAAATGGCACTATATATATGTATAAAAAATAACTATACCTATGTTAAAAATCTGTTCAAGCTGTAGGTGTTTACTTTGAAATAATTACTCTCTGTACTCCATAACCTGCTCACTGGATCTCTTGGACACAGCTGAGGTTAGCATCTTCTTTTAGGTGCCATATTTTCTAAATTTGACCTATGAGGTCTTTCTTGTGTGTGATTTTTAATAATGCCCTGAACCTTGACTTAAGACTGGCTGCATAATCTAATTAAAATGTTATTAATCTTAAATCCCTGGACTTAAGATTGGAAAAAAAAAAAAAAAAAAGGAGTTTTCCAGTTTCAGGGCATTAAATTATTTCAAAACTCAGAATGTTTTTTAAATGCAGCAATTACTTATGGCATTAAAATTCAACAGTTTTACAGTGATAACTTTGCTTATATTTTGCCTTGTGGACATGAAAATAATGTGTGTATCTCTTCTGTGCCTTAAAGAAAAGAGGCATATTTGCATATATCTATTGCAAATTTAAAGGAAAACTCCTAAGTATTTACATGGTTGCATAAATAAGGTGGAGATTATGTGCTAAGAATCTGGTAATTTCTGTTTTAAAGTGTCTCTTCAACAAGTTTCTAAGGATGGATGATTTGTCAAGCATTTCTCTACTGCTCTTAGTTTGGTAAAGTTTTTTTCTAACTTCAGAATTGGTTTTATCTGCATAATTCGACATTAAACTTGTGATTTAAACCTTCAGATACTTTTGGTTGTGTTAGCCTCCTCCTTCCATAGTCTGTGCAAACAGCTCAAGTACATAATATTGTTTTGCAGATGGGCTTTGAGTTGATGTGTGTTTAAAAGCTTTCAAAGCTTTCCTGGCTAAATTTGCGAAATCCAGGAGATTTTTAGTATACCCACTGTGTTTGCCACCAAGCTACCTGATGACAATTTTAGTCGGTTCTATAAAAATAGTGAAATAACTTTTAAGTGTACTCTGTGCAATACATTCCAGGCACATCTTCAGAAATAAAGGATTTCCTGGTCCCCACTCCTTGCAATGATTTAGCCTCAAGGCCACTGACAGTGTGTGTGGTCAGTGTACCTAAGGGATTTCCCAGAACCACTGGGTGCACCAGGGCATCCCACAAGGCCATCTGAGCTATTAGTTTTCCCCCTCATCCAGCCCACATTTGTACTTCTGCAAGACAGAAAGACAGGAGAAACCTTTCTGTGTTTTGTCAGTGCTTGGGTGAAGCACTGAAGGGTGTGTTTGACAAAAAAGGACTTACTGGAGCAGAAAATGGGTAAAACCTAGACCAGTCAAAAATGTTCTCAACAGAACTTCTTGAAGTTCTGGGTTATCTCACTTTTGTTCTTGAGTTCAACTCTGCTGTATTTGTCTTTTTTTTTTTTTTTTCTTATATCTGTATTTAATCCAGGGAAAGGGGAATGTGCTATCAGCCTTTGACATTTTGAAGTAACTTCACATAGTCCTTCCTTTAGTATGGCTATTTTGCTGCATTTCCTTGCTAGTAATGAATAGTAAGATTGTGAAGAATAAATGTTTGTGTATAGATATTCCAGACCTTTTATTCCCTTGTAGGCTGGGATGGTGGGAGTGATTATGAGAATGGTTCAGATTAAATATAAGCATACATATGAGGTGTAATGCTGTGGTTTGCATGTTGTTCTGTTGAGTTATACTTTGCTGGTTTAGGTATGATAAAGGGTATTTTGTTAATTGCTGCAGTAAATAGTAGAGTTTTTCTTTAAGCCTGTTAAGCTAGAAATAATGTCAAATGAAAAAATATTTTTGTATTAGATATGGTTATATGAAAACACATCCTTCTGAGAAAATGCATCTAGCAGTGGTGGCCTGTGGTGAAAGACTGGAGGAGACTGTTACTATGTTGAGATCAGCCATTATTTTCAGCATCAAACCTCTCCATTTTCATATTTTTGCTGAGGACCAATTGCATGAGAGTTTCAAAGACATAGTAAGTATTCAAAAATGTGTTCCATCAATTTGTACCAATATTTGAGTAATATACCACAATTCTTCTGCTTGTTTGATAGAGTGGCAGAAATTCAGGAGTCTAAAAATAAGGTAATAAGGCATTCGTAGTGTTGGATGGGGATCTTTGAATTTTTTTCCTGTGGAGGAATGCCAGCTGCTGATACCAGGGTTTCTCCTAGGAACAGACCAAAACTTATGATTTGTCATCATGCATCTGTTAAATACAAGCCTGGTATTCTAAACGCAGACCAGTTATCTTGTGTGAGCTTATTTAGAGTTGGCTTTACAAGAAAAAAATTAGATATCTGTCCTTTTTTTGTCCTTGTGATTACAGCATGAGTCAGTCTTATATTGTTTAGAGAAAGCGAAACCTAAGTTTTTGAATATGGTAGATGGGGTATGATGTCTCATTTTAGTAAATTTCAGCTAATGAAAATTACATTATGACTGGAGGAGCAGTTTTAGAAGCTGACAAAGCTGTAACTGTGGGGGATTTACTATTTTTGTGCTTAAAACTCATATTAACTGTGACATTAGTATGTTACGCTGTGGCAAAAATGGAGTAAGATTAAATTTGGAAAGATTTTGTTAGTATTTGTTCTGTGGTAACTAGTTAAGAGGGGAAGAGTTTTAATTAATATACTTACTTTTTGTAAATACTGATGTATTTTGCTTCCTCTTCCTTTTGCATGTGATCTGATATGTTTTTATAGTGGCCTGCAGGTGCCACTTTTTGTTCAAGCCTTTTCATTAGATGACATTCTTGAATTTCTATTATGGAAAAAGAGGCATTGCACTTGCATTCAAGTATCAATTTGAATGGAGAATTTTTTTTTTTTGTAATAGAATTGAAGTAATTTTTCTGATTTCTTATTTTCACATAGCTTGATGAATTCCCTTATGAAGGAAAAGTTAATTACACATTATATCCAATAACATTTCCATCTGAGAGTGCAGCAGAATGGAAGAAATTGTTTAAACCATGTGCTTCACAAAGACTATTTTTGCCAGTAAGTTACTTTGTAATAAGATAATCCAGAAGTCTGTTTATGAAGCATCCAACTGTCCTTGTTAATTTGATTTCTGTTTGGTTTTAAATGAAGAACTGCTACTCCTTAAAGTTACTTCTATGACATCCGAAAAAACCCTCTGAATTCAATGTTCTTCTGTGGCACTTGTACCCTATGGAATAAAGTCCTTTTCTCACTTGATGCATTATGGCACATTATTCTCAGAAAGAGGTATAGATGATGTCATTATCTCAGAGGTAAGATGGATTTATCACACCTCATCTGCTCATTCAATTGGAAAGTCTCCTGCATCCATGGGCCTGAGAAGTATTAGAGAAAAGGGGACAAGAAATGGACTATTGTTGCAAATGTTTTGTGCATATGCTCATCTAAAACACTTCAGAAGACATACTTCAGGCTTAGTGAATTAGACCAGTGGGAGCTATCTCCCAAAGATGGGCTCTAAACACTTGTTTGATTAGCTGCATGGGAAAGCAAGGGAGAGCGGGAGCAAGAGAGGAGCTCCTGTTGGAGTAATGTTACACCTGGCCTCCACCTGCTCCTAAGGAGCCCTGACATTTAAAATGTAGAGTGCCTTTGCATCGCTCTTAAATATAAAACTTATTTCCCTCTACAAAAATTCTTTAAAATGTTAGAAAAAGAAATGATGACAAATTTATTGACTGCCAGTGTAAAGTGAATTTATTTGCATATGACAAAAATCTGTTAAACTTTTTTTTGTGTTTTATGAAGAGCAGTTCAATAAAACTTCTGATTTTAAATTTCTTTCCCTCACAGTTAATCCTCAAAAATGTGGATTCACTACTCTATGTTGATACTGACATCTTGTTTTTGAGGCCTGTTGATGATATTTGGTCTTTTCTGGGAAAGTTCAACTCCACGCAAATTGCTGCAATGGCACCAGAACATGAAGAGCCTCGTATTGGGTGGTATAATCGTTTTGCTAGACATCCCTATTATGGAGTAACTGGAATTAATTCTGGAGTCATGCTAATGAATATGACACGTATCAGAAGAAAATATTTCAAGGTATGTGTGTTGCCTCAGTTGCATTTTCAGTGGATTTCCAGATTTTAATTCTATTTCTGTTTCATATTCGTAGGTATTTTTAAAAATGTTTTTTTTTCTCTGATTATAATAATACTCTTAAAGTACATTGTGTTTAAATAGTATCTATTTTTTAAATGTCATTCATTATAAAACTTGGACTTCTTGAATTTCAAGTATGCTTGATTGATTTAATTTTTCTTAGTTCTGAGAAATTGACTTGACACAATTTTCTGTAAATTACGTTTGCCAATAGATATGCCCACATTATTTCTTCACTACAGGCATCCCAGAAAAACAATTACTGTAAACTTGTAAAATGTGTGTAGTTGTATGACCAGGAGGTGGTGCTAAAACATTTAGTAAGTTGTTGAAAACGAAGATTTCCAAATTTTGATATTTTACCTTGTTAGCCAGGTGATTATCACCCTGAGTATCCTTTTATTTGCTTTGAAGTCTTAGTTTTTGTGGATAAAGAAGTTCGTCGTGAAAGTAGCTACCGCTACTTGGATGGAAGCAATGCACACAGCAGTAGAAATGGTCATTGCTTCTCAGACTTGAATTTTTTTCTTATGTACTTGAAACGCAAGTACAAGAGCAGTGCTATGTGATCATGCTTGGGCAAAGGCACATCTCTGTTAAAGAGAAGTTTGATTAGGGAAAAATAATCAAAAAATTCTGGAAGATGCATCTGTAAGAGGAGCAATATAAGCTTGCAGTAGACATTAATTCTCCCCCACTTCCAATGTAATAAGCGGCTTTCATCTTAGCATTCTTGCTATGTATTTTTCTTGAAGGACGTTCAGAGATGTAAGAAATGGAGAATGGATCATCTTAGTTGTAGTTAAAAATAGTAAGTTATAGTAGCTGTAGTATATGGCTACAGTTTCTCCAAGAAAACTTCTCTATCATCATTATGTATATATATCACCATTGAAATCTTGCGTTGTCTACTTTGTTTTACTGTTTATATTATGAATAAATGAAAATACTGAAAAGTATAAAGAGAAAAATATGGGATTGAAAACTACATGTATCAAGCTCTGACAGTGCATTTCTGTATAGTGATTTATTTTCAGTGTGGTAAACACTAAGAGAAAGTTGGTCTTTTATTCATACTGTGCCAGAATTATGATTTGGCTTCTCAGTACAACTTAGGTTATCAATTCATTGGACACTTTATGCATTCTTGGTAAAATTGGAGTTCAAATTTTTAAAAACATACGGATTATGTAGGTTACTAAAATTGTCAATAAAATAAGCTGTAGTTTTCTAGAGGACAACATGAAGTCCTTTCTCCTTAACACCTAAAACTAGTGTTTTCTTTATTTTTAAGTGTGTATATATATACTTGAAATATAATATTTTATTAAGTGAAATAATTGAGTTTCTTGAATTTCAAAATTAAACACTGCATTTTCCCTTGGTTCTAGAGGGCTGGAATATTTTTTCTGTGAGATCTGGGCTAAGAGAGCACTGAGCAGGGGAATTTTGTTTATTTTCCCTCAGTACCTGGAGGGTGGTCCCACAAGCTTGCAGAGCATTACAGTGCCTGAAGATGCACAAGCTTTATTACAAAAACTACTGTTCATGGAAACAGAACAATAGAGACTATGCAGAGACTATGTTTTCATCTTCAGGTTCCTTGAATGTCTTACTAAGAAGAGAATTGGTTAATAGGAAAAATTGCAGACATCAAAGCAGAACTTGGAAAAGGATTTAGTGTAGCTGAGTCTATACACTATGGGCCTGAAGAGTGTATGACTTTTGCTTGTGGTTGATAACAAAGGAGCTACTATTCTCAAACCTTTGGAACCAAATTCAGGGGTAGGGACTGTCCAATACTCCTTGCCAGTGACACTGCAGATGCTTTTGGACCTTACAGGTAGCAGTTCCATGTTGTGTCCCATTAACTATTCCAGTGAAATACAGTAGAGCTAGAAAATGCATCATTATGTTACGGGGAGGTGTGAATTTGTTTATATTCTTTCAGGAGGCTCAACAAATTCTTCAAGGAGTATATAAGTTCTGGGAATTTTTGTATCTTTTTAAAGATGCCTGTAGACCTTTTTGCATCATACTGTAGTGCTAGAGCATTTTTCTGAATTGAAAGTTTTGGATCAGGACGTTCTTCCAGTGCTATGGATTTAAAACTCTGGGTTCTTTGTCTGTTGTAGTCCAAATTACAAGCTGAGCCTCCTGAGGCCTTTAAGCATCTTTCTTCTGTTGTTGCATTGATTTTTAAGAGTCAGGAGGATCCAGAAGATGGATAAATAAAAAATAGAACCGGAGACTTTAGCCAATGGTTATCATGTTCATCTGGGTAGCAATAACCTCTAGTTTCGTGTACTGCTCCAGGATTAAGTCATCTTTTATCCATTTACCTGTTTGAGTCTCAATCTTCTCAGGACTGTCAGGTCAGGCCATTCAGCTCCTTGGCTAATAGATGTTGTTCCTTCTGGTCCTATTTTATTTGTCTTGTGTGTTGTGAGTCTGTGTGTCTATGTACAGCACAAATACATGCACTAAATGCACACATGTGTATGCTTGTATACAGATCCGTGTGCATGCACAGATGTGTTGCTGGATATAGTGTAGTCATTATACTGCATAACTGCACGAGTCTAGAATTCATAATGAGGCTTCTGATGGTTAGTGCCTGCATGTTATCATCTGCTAAGCAGCAGTTTGAAAATGGGAATGTAAAGCATTCAAGACTGTTAAGAATATGGAAAAGGTAATAGTAGGTGACATTTTTTGTATACATAGAGATGTAGATTTTTTTAAACTGGAAGAGATATAGCAAATGCTACAGATACAATGCTTTTTAACAAAAAGACCAATGACACAATGCGAATAGAGAGGAATGACTTCTGTCATTTTATTAAGAAGGTTAGTTGTGATGCCTGAGATGCAGGCAGTCAAAGAAGGTAACAAGCTCTTAGAAAACCAAACAAACCATAAATAAATTAATTTCAGATAGAGTATGCAAAGTAGAGGTTCATGGGTATGCTTTAGGTTTGGGTTTTTTTTCTAAGTTCAGATAGCTTCTGTGACCTGAACCATTACAACTTTTTTTTTTACTATTAATTGTTGCTTAGGGCTGTAGTTTCAGGAAATATGATGAGCCTGCACAAAAGCAATTTGCTTCTAAAAGGAAGGATCCTGTCTCTTACCAACTGCTTTTCCCTACTTTTCTTTTTCACTTGGTCGTAGCCTTTGGTGTTCAGTCCTTTCTGATTCAATTCAGTTTGCTAACAGTAGAAAAAAGAAATCCTTTTGCTGGGTTACTGAATACATCAACTTACATAAACGTGTAGAAAGTGTTAGCACTACACTGTTAGTGCAGGAACAGAGTAGAATCATGCAACCAGAAGGAAGAGGACTGGCTCTCTTTTAGTATTAAGGAAATTTAAATTGGTCAGCTGTTGGTGGGACACAGCTGCACTTTGTTTAGATATTGCTGTGTGATAGGAGAATTTTTCCTCAGTTTTATGTTTCCTTACTGGAATTTAAAAAATGTAAAGACTAAATGTGACAGCTTTTTAAAATCTGACTTCAGCCTTGGCCAGGCAGAAATTTCTGGTACATAAATGAGTAATGACCAAGCTAAACAAACAAACAACAAAACAACCCAAAATGTCACAAAATACTTTGATGTTCCTTTGTATTTTTGTTCTTACACATTTTTTTCTGCTCAAGTAAACTAGAGTTTTGAGAGTTCTTAAGAAACTGTATCAGTTTGATGTCATCACAGACATGCCTACTATCATTTGGTTTTTTTGTCAAATTGATAACATTCTTTGCATGTTGTGGAATACTGAGAGAAGGCTTATATTCTGGGAATTTTAAAATTATCGTAGCATTTTTTCTTTGAGTTTTTTTACTTGAGTAACTTCCGAAAAGCAATTCTGTCAGCATCATACTTCTCAGGCTGTTTCACATCACTGCAATTTACAATGGAATATTTTAAAGAAGGAAAACAAGTAATTATTCAAGTAGTTTCTCTTGCTCCTACACTGATGTCATTATATATCACTGCTATTTTATTAATATATATAGCTCTTTTCTATTTATGCAAAGGTTATGGAGATATTACAATTTCCAGTTCTTAAATCTGACAGTACTATTTGTCATTTGTAGTATTGCTTCTAGATATCTGGCTATGTGATGCTTGTTCTTACCTGCTTTGCATCTTCTTGGGAGATTCCTCTGCTATTAAATCTCTGCAAGTGAAAATTCTATTAAGTAATGACTTCAACAATTTAAACTTCTATTTCTATGTGTTGCCTTAAAACTGTATTTGTTGCTTTATATTCCCTTACCATGATTTGCCTGGTATGAGTGAGTATATGATGAGTATAATTTAATTCTGGTTTTAATTCTTAGCACTTTGTCTAAACTTAAACCTTAGGTTGGTATTCTGTGAATTGCAAATTTCAGGTGAGGGAGTAATCTTTACTGACTGTGGTTCAGTCTTATTTGCTTTTTTGGAAGGTTTTAGCTTAGTGTTAAAGCCTGTGTTTTATTTCATTTAATCACTTTGCATTGAATCTAATGATAATTCTTACTAGAATTATTAATAATAATTATCTAATGATAATTCTTCCTAGAATTATTTTTCTTACTAGAAGAATTTTTTGTGCATTTCTTATGCTTGCACTCGTCGAATACTTGCAGGCAATCATAATCCATAAATTTTTTAGGAGAGAAGGGACTGTAATATTCTGTTTGGCTTCTTGCATAATATAAGGTATAGATATTTTTTTTTAACTCTTGACTGAAATCTTGGAGTATTTCTTGTTTATTCTTCAGTTCTGAAAGCCGTTCAGATTTGATGGCTGAAATTATTTGAGAGAAGAGTAAAAACTGAACTACAATTTTGTACACTTTCTGCTTTGTCAGTGTAAAGCTCAAAGAAGTCTTTGATACCGCAAATCTCAAACCGAGTATTTTGCTCCTGGTAATGTGTCTCTTAACATGATATTCCTGTATGCAAATCCCAAACTATACTGGAGTTCTAATATAATTTTTTTTTTGGCAACTTGCTTAAAAAGAAGCACGGTTACAATGCTTGTACTTGTTCAGGAATTTTTCTCTCTATGGGACTTACTGTTATTCCATCCACACTCTCAAAACTGTGAAGTGCAGGGTACAAAGTGAAACAGCCTTTTTCCTTTTCTGTTCTAGTTGAGCTTAAATAAGGTGTAAAGAGATTAGCTTTAGAATATGTAACTATTTAAACTGCAGATTTGAATCCCTTTGTTAACGTGGAATTCAGTGTAGGTCAATTCCAAGTAGCTGCTCCTCAAACAGAAGCTTAGAAGAACTCCTTTTCTTTAGAAGTGATTCTGCTAAATCAAGCATTCAGGAATTTGGTAACAGCTGTTGTTTTGGTTCTTACTGACTTTTGCTAATGAAAAGTTTTCCTGTTGATATGGAAATTCAAGTTCAGTAGCTAAAAAAAAAAAAAAAATTCAACTTGATGAAAATGCTTCTGAAAACCTTGGAAGGATTTCTGTATTTTTGTACACCTCTTTGTAGCCATTATTTTTTATCTAAATGTGTTTACAACTACTTAAGAATTAATTTTATATTAAACTGGTTCAAATTTTTGCAGTTAGTGTTAGAACCTGTGTATATTATAACTCTGTGATAAACAGAGAAATTGCATGGTGTGGGATATTTAAATACGCCTCATCTACTTGCTGCATGACTTAAACACAGTTTTGGTGTTAGATCCTACTGCTGTATAAAAAATCCCTTGCTATTCTTAGAATTCTTGGTTTAAGATGTTAGAGGGAAATATTTGGGTAAGTTGATCATTGAAAAATCAAGACTATTGGAAATGCCCATAATTAGTTTCCTTAGGCTTGTTGGTTTAAAAGGAAGAAGTTATCTATACATATGAGATTTGTACCTTTGAAGTGCAAACTACTGAGCCTGTGTTAAGCATTTCCTTCCCTATAGGTATAACTCCTGAATGTGTGTTGTTTTGCTTTGTTTTGTTTAATAGAATGATATGACACCAGTCCGGTTACAGTGGGGAGAAATTCTGATGCCACTATTGAAGAAATACAAGTTGAACATAACATGGGGTGATCAGGATCTATTGAACATTATGTTTTTTCACAATCCAGGTAAATCCACATTGCTTTTCAGTCTAACACTGTGAAGTTATCTTTTTCATGGAAAAAAGAAAATCTAGGAAAAAAAATCCAGGAAAATATTCAATTAGCAGGCTTTTGGGTGAAAGCATTTAAGGGACTATTCACTTGATTCTCTGAAAGTGTTTGAGAGACAGTACTGGAGCTTGCTAGAGTGTGGTTAAGTGTTAGATTTCAAAACAACTGTATGGAAATGTATAAAGCTATCCTAAATAAATAAAGAGAAGATTGGTTTATTTCTTGAAAGAATTTTGATTCTTAACCCAGAGCTCTCATTTTTCCACACAGAAAGTCTTTATGTCTTTCCTTGCCAATGGAATTATCGGCCTGACCACTGCATCTATGGAAGCAATTGTAAGGCAGCTGAAGAAGAAGGTATATTTATTCTTCATGGAAATAGAGGTGTTTACCATGATGATAAACAACCAACTTTTAGAGCTGTCTATGAAGCAATAAAAAATGTAAGTGATTTTTGCATTGTACCTGTCTTTATTTCATGTATGTTTATCTATAGTGGTACATGTATTTTGTAGGTGTGTTGATATTCATCTTGATTGCAACAAAATAATTTTTTTCTCTTTTAAGTAATGTCAACTGTTTTACTACTTTTTTCCCCTTTATTGTTTGGATGGATTTCCAGTATATTCCTGCTTTGATGAGCATCTTTGGAAACACAGTGTAGACTGTATCTAGGTTAGGATTCTCAGACAATGCCTGTAGTTCTCAGTGTTTATTTAAACGGTTTTATTCTCATTTATTTAATAAGTCACCCAGTAAATTTGTTTCCATAAGCATTTGGGCATCTTAAAATACCTGAATAGGAAGGGGCCAATAAAGATCATTGAAATCCAAATACCTGGCCCTGCACAGGTCACACCACACACCTGAGAATATTATCTGAACACTACTTGCACTGTGCCAGGCTTCATGCTGTGACCACTTCCCTGGGGACTCTGTTCCAGTGTCCAACCACCCTCTGAGTGAAGAAGCTTTTCCTGATATCCAACCTAAACCTTCCCTGACACAGCTTCAGGCCATTTCCTCGGTCACTGGTCACCACAGAGCAGAGATCAGTGCCTGCCTCTCCTCTTCTTCTCACCAGGAAGTTGTAACTGCAATGAGGCTTCCCTTCACCATCTCTGTAGTCCTCCTTTGGACAGTAATAGCTTTATATCCTTCTTTTACTGTGGTGACCAAAACGGCACACACTGCTTACTCAAGGTGAGGCCACACCAGTGCAGAGAGGGACAATCTTTTCTTCCAGGCTGAACAAACCATCACCAGAAACTAAATTTTTCTGGAGATTTTAAAGCGCAGAAAATATCCCTTCTTCTGAAAGTTTGTATGTATTTACTGCAACACTTTAATGCCTAATTGTATCTAGATTTGGATTGTAAAAATTTTTTTAAAAATACTACATTTTGACCTTTTCCAGAAATTCAGTGTATTAATATTTTGCTGTTCCTTTAAATACTAAGCACAGTGACTTCTTTTCACGTTAGTAAGTCATCTATTACACTATTTATCACTACATCAGTATACTCATGGATGAGCTATAAAACTTAACACTGATGCACATTTTAATGTAGCAGGCTACTGTGTGTGTATAACCTACAAAAATCAAGCGTATATTTTAATGTTGCTTTATTACATGTTGTCATATAGATATAAAAATGAAGAAAAGTACTTTTGGGGGTCTGAGAATACATTACAGAGAAAGTGATTGTATTTCCATAAAAATATTACTTCTTTGTTTCCTTTGAGCATTGTCAAAAATAGAAGAACAAATTATTTCCTTTTATTTATGATCCCATTTCACAGACGAACATGTCAGAGAAAATATGTAAACCACTACTGATTCAATGGCAATAAGATGAACAAAATTATATTACTCCAAAACACTGTTTTAACTTATCATTTGTTAAAAAAAAAATTGCAATGTTTATCTAATGGCAACTTTATTTCATGCCCATGTTAAACATAGTATGTGTTTGACCATCATTCTGTTTAATGAAACTTCAGTACCATTTTTTATACTGCTGTTTCATTATAATTTGATAAGGATTGTATTACTTAAAGATTATATGTCATTTGAGAAAGTTACCATACAACAAAAAAATACCCAGAAATCATTTTAGAGTTGTACATTTTTAGTTGGGTAAGGTAATTTTAAATTTCCTCCTTGCCTGTCTGTTCATTTGCTTAACATTAAAAAAAGAAAAAAAAATCTTTCTTGTTAGGTTTATTGAAAGCATGAGAGTGTATTTCTGTAATTTAGAGGTGTTTTTAAATTACTGCATTCAGAAGCACTCATGAGTTCTGGAAAACATTTAATAAACCTACAGACAGCAAATATGATGCTGAAAATAATTTTTATAAAACTCTAATTACCTCTGAGTAATGAAAATCTTCCATATAAACCTTAAATTTTCTTCACCTCTTTTACAGTACTCATTTGGAGATGACCTGGTGCGTTCCCTGCTGCAGCCCCTAGAACAGGAATTACAGAAAACCATGCATACATACTGTGGAAGAGTATACAAAGTATTCATAAAGCAGCTAACAAAAAGTGTAAGAGACTTGTATGCCAGAAGATCAAAGGGAAGGTGATTTTTGACTCCTAGCTGTTATATCAAGAGACTGAATTAACATAGCTGGTCAAAAGGTGCAAGAATTCTATTACAGCTTGAATGGGCTCTTAATGTGCCCAGAAAAAAAAAGTTTACTAGCATGCTTAAAAATGAAGAAAATATTCATGTCATGAAGAACAAGAACTTTTTTCTGCAAAGGTGACTTTTTGGTTTTTTGAAGTTTAATCAGTGCAAATTTTTGTCTCATCTCTGATAATTTGGTGTTACTGGCTTCTATGGTCAGTACTTTTAGTCTGCATAATTCAGTTATCGAATGTTAAATGAACAAGGAAGAAATGAAGATGACTCTGTTTGGGAGTGTACCTCATATTGTCTAAAATTCTCTTAAACTGTGAATGTAGCAATAACTGAGTCAGCAGCACTAACCTCACTTTAAAGGTGTGAGCCTTTACGTAAACAAAGTTGTTTACAAGTGCAGAAAATACTCTTGTCAAAGAAACGTGTTGTAATCATTGACAATCTGTATGTGCCTTTATATGTTCATCTCTTACATGTTGAAGTACTGTTTTGACAATCTTGTTTCATGTATCTCAGATGTAAACTGCACACTATAAATACGATTTTCTGAGAAATTAATGACTAGTATGTGATACTAGTTTTCTCTGTTAGTAAATACAGAAACTGTGTATTAAAAATAATTTGTTTCAACATTGTAGAGCCATTAGCACCAAAAGATAGAGCAGAACTGAGGGGGTTTTAAGAAAAATCCGTTTTGAAGTTGCTTGTCTTACAATACTTTTTAAAAATTTCATGGTTTTGCAGCTTTAAAGGGCATTTTGGAAGTAGAAAAAAGGCCCAGTGGTGGAAAGCTGTTGCTGTTGTATTTCCATACTAGGAATTTTTATGTGATTAGTATTAGAGAGTATGTAGTACCTAAAAGTGAAGAGCTGTAGTAGGAGTTCTGATGCTTCATCAGACTGTGTAGTAGTCTGACTAGTCTCTAAAAAACCCAGAAGATGGGTTTTTTAGAGAATATATGCTATTAAAAGATTTTTTAAATAAATGGCTTTAAAATAGTTTTGGGGCAGACCCTCAACTACATGAATGCATTACTGTCGATAGGGTGACAGTGATTTGCAACAGGTAAGGATTAGGTTTCCTCCTATCTTAGTAAAAAATTAATTATCTTAGTAAAAAAAGAAAAACTTCTGTTTAAATAATAAAAACTTTTTCTCCAGAGAAAACCATGAAGAAAAAGAATTGAATTCTAGTGTTACAGTGAAATATTTAAACTTGCATGGTATGAAATGTATTTGTAAAGTATATATGAACTTAGATAACCTGTCTAAGTGAGATGAAGTCTTCATAAAGTGAGCTTTTGGATTCCAGGAAAGTTCCTGTGTGTAGAACATGGAGGATCCACTCACTGACTTGCACCTTCATCCCAACCCCATTTTAGAAGCTTAATTTTTGTACCTGTTTTCCTTGTCAAAGATAGACTGGCTCTGACTTCCAGATCCATAAGAGCTGGACAAATGCTTTAGCAGTACAAAAACACACTCCACTGTCAGCAGAGTTTGTATACTGCTTCTAATTTCCCTGCGGGCTCAGGGTATAAATTTTTGGGATGTAATCTAGGAAGCAGTCTGCCTCTCATGTGAGACTCTTTCTTCCTTTGTAACCTTTTGAAGCCTGAAAATGTAGAAATCTCTGTGAAGGTGAATACTGTAACTGACTGATTTTACAATATGCAGTGCATTATTTTTTTACATAAATACTGATTTTTATATCAATTTGTCTTCATCTTTCCTTTTTAATTGTACTATGTGTTTGTATTTAAAAATTCTTTTAGTTGTCTTTTGTTTGTTTTTGCAAAAACTTTCAATTTCGAATTTATTTTTAGTATGTTGTAGTGTCAAGATATTCTTAAAACCTAATGAGCCATTTAAGAAAAGAATGGGGAATGTGAACTTTAGCAGCAATCTTTCCACTTAAATTTCAAATTTTGTGGAGGAGTAGAAGAAAATTAATATTGATGCTTATTGTAGGACAAAAATTCTTACTGTGTGTTTCTGTCTAGAGATGTTTACTTAGCATATTACAAATAGCAGAATATGGCCTTATGCCATAGGTTTTAATTAATTTTTTTAATATAAGTGAAAACTGCTCATCTCAGGTCACTTCCAGGTAACACTCATGAACACTTTAGAAAACTTTTTACAAAACCGAGTGGCTTCCATTAAGTAATTCTCCAGAGTATTTGTCTGTTTCAAATACATTTTTAGTTCTCTAATCCCTGCGTTTTAAATTTAGAAAAACAACCTACCTTTACGAACAAAAACCCAAACCTGGCTTATGAGGGAAACTTGGAGATGCTAAAAAGACTGAGAATCCAGATAATGTGATAGAAACCACTTATGCTCCCAAACATTTCAATACCTGATTTGTAAGGCTAGATGCTCAGAAGTGTAGAGCTTACATCTAACTTGGGCATCCTTATATGTGTCTAGTTTTGGAAGCATTGTTTTTTCTGCAAACATAGTGAGTACTAACAAATTTCAGACCTTTAGGAATCCCATTTTTAATGATTTGTTTATTATAAAGTTATTATAAAGTGTAAAGTTTGATAGAAAAATGTGAGCATCAGGCAATATACATTCAGGTTAACTGAAGATAAATCTCTCTTCCTCATGCTTGATTAGTCTCTATATCATGGTACCATTATTCTGTCTTTTTTAAAGGGATCGCAGTCTCATGGTAAAGAGAGCTGTGTGAAGATGTTATTATCTTATTTGGGTGAACTTCTGTCACTTGTTGTAAACACTGTGAAAAGCAAGCTGTCCCTTAATGGGACTGAAACATCCTTGTGTGTGGTGCTTGTGCCACTGCCAGTTAATAAGGCTGTATAAGCCTTTTAAAAATGTCTGTTCATTATTTGTAGTTACACTAAAATTTAGACTGAGGTCACCTTTAATGCCAGTTGAATTGGTTTTGGTAAGCTTTTCATTTAAGTTTAGAATGATTAAGAAAACAGATTTAGAGGGGGAAAAATATTTTTTGTTATTCTTATTTTAAACATACTTTAAAAGAGTATGGAGTTGCCTTGTGGTTTTGACCTAAATTTGGTCAAGTTGTAAACTTCTGGCAAAATGCTGATTGGAAAACTGAACTTTCAGCGTATTTCTTAATTTGTACCAGATTTCTGTCCATACCAGACATACTCTGTTCTGGCTTTCCACACTTCCATCTGTACACTTTCCATCACAGGATGACTAAGAAGCCAGCTGTCCTTTCCTCCTCCCAAATTATACTTCCTATCTACACAGCATGAAAAGGAAGTAACTGCTATCTGGAGGTAGGAGGATATGGTCTGGGTCTGCTTGGAACATTTAGAAACAACATGTAAGAGGTATAGCTGAAGGTGTAATGTGTTAGTTGTATGTGCATTATTAGGCTCTTTTTTGAGTGGAAATGACAATGAATTACTGCTGCTTATTAACTCACCTTTATGGCTGTGATGGTGTTTGTGGCAGATTAAATGGGATGAAACTGAGCAGTAACTTCAGCTTATCTTGTAGGAAAACACTAGACTTCTAGTTTCTTCTGCCTGGTTTATAAAGATGTCTCCAAATGTATAGACATATGTAGAATTTCTACACCTTAGAAGGCTTAGTTATTTTTCATTGTCCATTTTCTGGTTCAAATTGAAAGATTTTCAACTATCAAACAGGTTTAACAATATCCATTTACTGGCAGTATGATTTATTTTTTTTACTTGATCAAGTGGAATATCCATGTATAATTAAAATGAATGTATAGGCTTTTTGTCCAAATTTTTTTTAGTAAATTATCAATTTTGGATAGTTACTATTTTAACATTCTCTCATGATATCTGTTGTGATTATGATAGTTATCATGGCTTTCCTGCCCACTTCACTACTGTGTGAATGGAAGGCATTTGAAACAGCTCCAGTGATTTTGTATGTTAAAATAAGTTGCAGAGAACTGTCGTATGAATATATGACTTCTATTAGCAGAAAGTGGATTCTTCTTTAGCAGAGACAGTAGAAGTAGGAAGTAGTGAGAAGGTACTTTTCATCACCATGGATCTTGCAAAAGATCTTGTATCTGTCTTATGGGGTTGTTGCTGTCAGTCTGAGCATTTGTGTATGCACAGGAACTTAGAAGTGATTTTCTAGTCTCTCTGAATGTCTTCTGTTTCGTTTTTGGAAGTTCAGTTTTGTCCAGCTGCATTTTTCTGTATATTTGAGAGGAATAACTGAAATTCCTACAGAGTTTTGCCCAAAACAACAGCCAAGTTACTTGCTCAAGTTGTCCAAGTAGGCAAAGCATGAACCCAGCAAGTGAAAAATAACTAAACACAAGTGTATGCACTCTAGGTTCCCTCAGGAAAACAAAAAATGTTGTTTGATCTTTTTAACACTACAGAGAAACATTTGACAACTTGCTTTCTGTGTTCAACTCCCAAATCTTAAGTAATGCAGGGTAATTTCCTAGAGAAATGTGGGTTGCCTCACAGTTGCATTGTAGTCCCAGTAGAGTATTCAAGACTATTACTTGGGTTTCAAAACAGAAGATGTTTAAAGAGGTAATAGTGAATTTTCCACTTCAGGAAGTGAGGAATTTTTTTTTTTCTTCAGACTGCTTGAAAATCTCTCTCTTGTAACCATTTAGTGGATCTATAGAAGAACAGCTTGTCCTGCAAAGTTGTCATGAAATTTAAGATATGTTGGTCTCCTATGTATTTTCAAGCCTTTGTGGGCCTATTTACATTTTAAGTTTCCTGAAGGAATATTGAGTAATTGGAAATTCTTGCGTTAAAGTTCAGTTGTGTCTCTTCAGTTTTGTGGTTGCTTTATGCACAGCTGCAGTCAATTCTTGAGAGAGTCCTCATTTAAACTTATGAATGTGTTTCTTCCTGTATATTTGCTTGCAAATTTCTGCAGGGTTTCTTTATGCTCCCTTCTGCCTTTTCCCTGCACTGCTTTTCAAGGATAATCACTAAGCTTTTCTTTCATTTGAATGCTTATAAAAATTGCAGGAGGTATTATTACAGGTCTCTTTGCAGAAACCTGTAATTAAAGGAGGACCTGTATTCCTGCTGTGGTTGGGTTTTATTTATTTTTTTTTTTCTTCAGACTGCTATTTGATGATGTTCAGGTTGGAGGAGGTTTGCAGCCATTATTAGTAAAGTCATTCCTCGAGTTTTCATCTGGTAGTTTCTTCCCAGAATATCTGCCCTCTTATAGTAGATGCATGGCTGGTTCCTGCCTTCTTCACCCATATGATTGCAAATTTCTTTAATCAAAGCAATGATCATCAGTTCTGTTAACTCTGGATTTTAAATGCCTCTCTTATCTCTGGGTGCCACCTTTGTTGCACAAACCAGGGACCCAGTCTATTTCCACTTACAGATCATAGAATCATAGATTGGTTTGGGTTGGAAGGGGCCTTAAAGATCATCTAATTCCAACCCCTTCTCATGGGCAGGGGCACCTCCCACTAGACCAGGCTGTTCAAAGCCCCATCCAAACTGGCCTTGAACATTTCCAGGGATGGGGCGTCTACAACTGCCCTGGATAACCTGTTCCAGTATCTCACCATCTTCACATTAAAGAATTCTTTCCCTGATACCTAATCTAAACCTTCCTTCTTCCAGTTTAAAGCCATTCCCTTATCCTGTCATTAATGCTTTTGTAAAAAGTCCCTCTCCAGCTCACTTCACTGGAATGCTGCTCTAAGGTGTCCATCTTTTATTTAATTTCCTTGTTTTAGTTTCCAGCTAATCCATAGGAATAAAACATAACAAGGAATGTGCATTTTTTCACAATAGGAGCTGTATAACTACAGATTCCTGAGATACAGTTAACAATTTTGAAATAGTTCTCTATCCTTGAATCCAATTTCTGATTGGTAGGTGTAAGGATTAGTGTCCTTCATTCATCAAACGATTTGACTTTTCCCTGTGTCAACCCTCTTATGTGGAGGTGTTGGCAGATAATTCTTAAAAGACTGATTCCTTGTTTTCTGTGAATTTCAAGGAAAAGAACTGTAACTTGTCACTGTAGATCCTTAGCATCACCCTATCTAAATTCCTTGAAACTAGGAATAACTACCCCCTTGCTGCTGTATTGCTGTACTGGTTTTACTTGTTTCTTAATGGTCATGCTAAAAGGGGAGGGGAAATGCAGTTGTTTGCATTTTCCTTGTTAGTTCCTGGCCTGCTGTCTTTGAATTCCACATGACCCTTAAAACTTAACAACTAAACTCAATTTCAGAGTCTGGGTCAAAGCCAGAGAGATTAGTACATTAACACCCTCATTTAGGAACAAGGGTCGTGGGCCATACTCATGGATAAGACATCAGAACAGTTTCCTTGTGCTTTTTACCAAAACAGGTCTACAAAAGCAGAGCTTCTCAAGTCTGATACAGTTTGTTGCTGTTCTAAGAGTCCCAGACTTATAAAATACAGGTATATTATATTCTGAAATTGTGCTAGAAGCATTTAAGCATATAATCTTAACCTATAGTCTGTAAGTGTTACGACTACTTTTCAAGGTAGTTGAACTAATTTTCTCACTCAAATGCCCCTTCCCTCTTTTCCACAGATAATTTATTGATTTGCCTCCTTAGAGGAAAGCAAAAATTTGGGAATTTGCTTTAATAAATTTTCACTTGAAACCAACAGAATTTTGCAAGAGGAGTAAAGAGAGTGTGAAGTTTGTTTGCTAGGGATTGTTTCTGCACTTGAGACCTCTCTAAGGCCACGGAGTACAAACTTTGGGCTTACCTGTGGCTTTCTCACCACTTGGAGAAGTGCTGCTAGATTGTGCTGTCTTTAATTTTCTCATTAATAGCACTGAACACTGATAGCTAAAAATGCTTTTTGTGCCTTCCTAAGTAGGCTTTCTATTTTATGCAGCTTGTATTAAATTATTAAACTGAGATGAGCAATTTATTAGCATTTTCTATTACCTTCATATTCTGGGAGGTCACTTTCCCTCCTGTTCTTCCTTTGGGTCATTTAATATCATGCCCTCATTTTCAGAATTATAATCTGGGTACAACAGGTCCATTTTTTCTTCTATGTCTTATGAATGTTAATGTTCTGCCAGTCATTTCTGTACACATGCTACTAGAGTAATTCACATTAAATCAGTCTGTAATATTTATAAGAATAGCTTTGGAATACAAAAGTAGGTGTAGAAGTTATCCTAGACTGCAGATCTTTTTTGGTTTAATTAATGAGTATTTAGGGCATGTTTTTTTAGGCTTCCAAGAAAATTAAAGCAATATAATCAGTTTTAACTCATGATTTAAGACTAGGAAATCAAATTTAATTAAAGCTGATGTTTTCGCTTCATAATGCTGACCTACTGTGTCTCACTGAGCAGCTGGTGTCTAGGAAACTCTGCTTGTCTATTGGATTACAAGAAACTTCTGTCAAGTATTCAGTGCAGTTATGACTAGTCACTGATGTTGCTATTTCTTTAATTTCAAAATATTTTGCTACATTTTACTTTATTCTTTTGTTTTACATTTTTATGTCATGGATAGTATTATTCAAGGTGAATTTGGATTGCAGATCTAAGCCCAAGAAATAAAACCCCCCAATTTAGCTACCCAAAGTGTGTCATATACGTTTGCCTTTTGATTTGATATTATTCACCAGTCTTGTGGGTAAAATTGATGTATTGGGGGTTTACTGTCTCTCATGCTTTCTGCTTGTTGTTCCTGGTTTGTCTCCTTTCTTCACTCCGCCTCCAGTCTACTTGCTGCCTGTCTTCTGCAGAGGTTGGTGTCACTCTACCTTTCTGATCTTCCTGGATCTCACTGGTGGTTGTATGTCTTCTGCCACCAGGTCTGTGCTTTCAGCAAAAACAGAGGTGTTTGCTGAAAGTTAGTAACTGTACTAGTTCAAGCCAGGAGGGTTCCCTGGAGTGGGCATGCTGCTTTCTCCACAGAGCTACTGCCTGAGCACCATGTCTGGGCAGCTAAGCGTGTTCTTGTCCCAGTGTAGTTCATAAGCAGTGCTGTGGGTTTCTTGGTTGTAACTTGGGGAACAAATTTAGCTTCCCTTTCAGCTCTGTATAGGCTATTACAAAATTTTAATCATCTTTATTTTTCTGTAGAGATAAAGACTTTTTACTGGAGGCATGCTTTCAGGAAGAAAGCTTGGCTGTTGAAGCCATTACAATTGAAAGGAGGCGATCTGAGGCATTCTGCTTGCCTGAGGCAGACCAGCTCAGCAGGGCTTCTGAGAACAGCATGAGCACCTGGCTGCCAGGGCGCCTGGTGTCAGAGAAGGGCTTGGTCTCTGCCCTGTTCCTGTAGGTGCTGGACAACCTCTAAGGAAGAAGCAATCTTCAATCAACTCTTCTTTCTGTGAAGGTACAAGGAAAGAAAATCGATTTGTGACTTCAAAAGGCCCAAAGTTTTAGAGGGATTGCTGAATGCAATAGAGTGCACAGTATATAAAATTTTTCTGGCTGAAAAGTTAACAGCTGCAACTAGCCCATTGAAACACATTGAAATTCTTCAGGATTTTGAGAATTACCTTCTTCAGTGGTCCATAAAAACAATGAATAAACTGAGCAAAAATTAGTGATGGTAGGATACTGCTTAAAAACTAGATCAATATCTTATTTTTGCAGTAATCCTGTTTTGCCTACTTTGATTATTCTTTGCCCAGAAGGATAGGGTATAATTAATGAAAATTGATTTAACTTGAAGAATAAAGCATTAACAGTTTGCTATTGTAAGAAAAATGAAGCAGCTAGCAAATTTGTAGTATTTTTAATGTGCTAGACCTCAAGCAGTCTCTAAATTAATTAGAAGTCACTTTATTAGTGTACATTTGTCAAATAATACATTGGGAACTTTTATATATTTATACAAAATAAACTTAAGTATTTTTATAAATTTTAGAGTCCAAGTTGCCTTTTTGCAAAATACACTTATTTTGAGAACACCACATCCTGTGCCATAACTTTGTTAGATGTGAAAATGCTTGTTCTCCACATAGAATAGTGCTGTGTCTCTGAAAAGGGGTAATTTTTAAGGAGTACATTATATGGTGCCTTGTGCATATTAGCACTCTTCATTTTCATCTAAACTATGACTCTCTGAGGATGCAATGTTTTTTTGTGTGCATGTCAGTAAAGCAAGTGTCCATTACCCTAAAGAGCACTGGAAAATTAAGAGAGTTTTGTCATGTTACCCACTGGCACCTTGGCAGTCATTGAAGGAGGCAAACTGAATGAGTTTCTTAAACAGAACCATTTAGCAGTACTGTGCCTGACTGAAGTCACTGACTCACTGCTTCAAAATACTCCATAAGCACAAAGGAAATACAGTAATACACAGTCTTTAACCAGAAGGATAAATACAGACATTCTGACCTCTTCAGCCATCCTCACCTATTTAATTTTAATCCTGAAAGTAGATGTTTCAGAAGCTCCTTGAAGTCCATTAAGGATTTTGCTATTGATTTAATATCAAAGTGCTCAGATACCCCAGCAATGGATGGCAACATAAAGCACTGATAATTAATAAAGTTTGGCTTTGGGGAGGAGGATGTTAGTTCATCTACTCTCATCAGTCATATATCACAAACCATCAAATTTCTCCCTGTTACAGCTGTAATGAACCCAGTAATTTATTTGACCAAAGCATTACTTGTGTCCAGCTAGCCCATGCCTTTCAGAGAAATATCCAGTCCTGGTTTGAATGCATGAAGAAAGAAAATGCTTCCCTTTGCCTGTTTCTTGCAATGATCTGTTGCTTTCACAGTGGTTCATGTCTCATTTGAATTTTTTCAGGTACTGGGTTTCAGCCATGGATTCTTTTTATGCTTCTCCCCACTGGAGTAAAGAGGTCCTTAATATCCTGCAGTTTCTCCTTGTGGTGCTACTTAAATGTAGCAGTCAAATCACTTCTCAGTTTCATTTTGGATAAATCAAACAAATTAAGTTCATGAGCTTTTACTCAAACATATCTCTTAGGTATTGTGACTCTTTTTAATATCTTCATCAGTTTTCCAGAAGCCTCCTTAAAATGTGGGCACAGCATAAATTATGGTATATGTGATTTCAGTATAGTATACAGTATAGTTAAAGATTTGGTAATTTTAATACGTAGGTAAATTTTTTCTAGTAATTTCTAAATTTGTACATTGCGCCCTCATGTTAGTGTACTTTCCATTCCTGGGCTTAGATCATCACTCCTTGCTGTGGGGGCATTTGTCTTTGTTAGAATGAGCTCAGCCTAATGCTGTTTCATCACAGTAATGCAGATTCAGCTGCGGAATTGCTGCTGTTCTCATTGTTTATCATCTTACCAGGTATTGTCATCTGCAAAATTCACCAGCCATGATTTTATATTTACTTCCAAATTACCAGTGAAAGATTTTAATAATGTTGTCCTTCATAACATTACTGGAAACAGCTCTTTGATAATGATTTTCTATCAAAGATTATTTGTTGAGAGTGGGCAGTTAATCTTACAGGGTTTTTTGTGTTTCTGGTTTTTGTCTGCATAGTGTAATTTCAGCTTCATGGAACAAAAAATATATATTCAGGAATAAATATCATATTTGTTTGACCAGCTTTATTTTCCTGGAAAGTACACTGGTTACTCCTGATTGTAGTATTTTAATATCTTTCCAGATAATTGTGTTGCAACTTCTGTAATTTTTTTTTTTTGTGTGTGTAGGTGACAATAGTCTTATAGTAGTCTTAGCTAGAAGTTACTCAGTATTTTAAATATTGGTAAATTATTTTTTGTTTTGTGGAGTTTTCTGGGAATTCTAGATATGTTGAACCTATTAACAGCGGTGTTCTTCCACAAATTCTTTCATAGTTTCCTACTGTAAATTGTCTAGATCTGCTGAATTTGAAATGTTTATACTTTGTCATTGTTTGCTTAACTTTTGACCTTTTTTTAGTAATGGACACAAAAGTATTTCAACACTCTCGTGTGATGCAAACAAATTTCTCAATTCAGAAAACTTACTTGAATGTCTTCACATTATCAACAACATTAACTAATAATGAACATAGTTTTAATTTCTTTTGTTCTTAATTTATTCCCAGAAGTACAGCATTGTATCCTGCTTAATTGGGAAGGGAGGTGGTGGGAAGAACTGTTGCTTTTCAAATCAGTTCATTGGTAAGCACGAATACCATAATGTCATTTTAGAGCTGGTGTCTTGGAGATGTGTTGGAGTGATGTCTTGCCAAAGAAAAAGGAGATACCCCAGTAATTTATTTGCTTTGGGGTCATGATACAAGGTTCAGAGGATCTGTGACACAGTATTGAGTCAAATAAAACATCAATACCCTTACCTCTATCTTTCCTTCTCTCTCTTTCTCTGTTTTGTGCACAAAGTTGCCTGTGCATGTATAGTACAGAGACATAGGGAAGAACATTCCTTCTCCCATCTTCTAGTCTTTTTAATATCCAGATTGAACATAAAAATGAAAAAGTAACTTTTGAGACTTGAATGATGGATGTTGCATGCACTTTTCATGGATGTGAAATAGCTGATAAACTGAATAAGAGTACCTTTTAGAGCATAAGCACAGAATCCAAATACAGGGTAGTTTCTAGAGCTTAGAATCACAGAAGGATTGAGGCTGGAAGGGACCTTCAACCTCACTGCCTAGGCAGGGCTACATAGAGCTGTTTGCCCAGGGCAGTGTCCAGGTGGCTTCTGAATATCTCCAAGGACTCCGCAACCTGCATGGTCAACCTTTGCCAGAACTTGGTCACCCTCACAGTAAATAAAATGTTTCCTGATGTTCAAGAGGGAACCTTCTGCAGGTCAGTTTGTGTGTGTTGATAAAATTATTGAAATTTGAACTCCTTGGGGAATGTACATAGTGCCCATTCTCTTCAGACAGCAACAAGGAGAAACCTTGCTGGCCAGACTAGTACCCGCTTCAGAACAGAGTTTGTGTCTTGCATTGTATTTTCTCCTTAAAGTTAACTGTCTAGTTATATCATCTCAGCAAATTACTTGGAAGTAAATAGATGATGAACTTTAAAGGAACGGAGATGTTTTTCCATGAAAACATTTCTGCTACTAATAGTACATTCAGTTTATTTTTGTCAGAGTGCTCTAGCTTTTGTCTCTGGTGTCCTTGAACGGGCCTGTAAGTTATTTTTAATAAGGCAATCCTTTGAGTTGCAAATTTGTATTGATAGAAAAGTATGTAATTATTGCTAATGTTATATTAGATCACAGTTCTGAAGTAGCTCAGAGTTATTTCTGTTGCATTCATGTAAAATTCAGGTGCAACTGAGTTCTTTTTAATCACCTCATAATAATATTGAACCTCATTACTTTGTAATGGAAGAGAAGGATTTTTGACTGTTGTTTATACAATATACCAGGTACTACTTTTCAAGTATTCTTTGGTGCTACCTGCTAGGACCCACCCCTGAGGCAGATTAGAGCATAGCATCCTGCTGTTTTTGCAAGTGGCCAATTGTTTGAGTCATTGACCTTTAACATTACAGTCTCTCGCACTGCCTTAATGAGGGACTCAGGGAAATGTATAGCTCCTATACTGAAAACATATGGTGGATTCACAACACCAAATTCTCTGAATTAATGGTTCTAGACCACCATTTAAAGGCAATTCTGTAGGTTGATTCATCTCATCCTAAGGTAGACATATAATGTAAATGAAAGAAATTTTACTCTAAAAGCAGTTGTTTTTTCCTTGCTGATAGAGGTTAGGAAGTGAGCTTAGAATCAAGTGCCACAATGCAGATTCCTACTGTGAGCTAAGGTGAATCTCAGCCAAAGCTGGATCCATTTAAGGTTTATTCCTTGCTCTTCCAAGTATTTGTGAATATGTCCAGGTAAGAATTTTTTTTCCTGAAACATTTCTTGAAATTATTTAAATGCTAAGTGTTGGTCTATGTTTAAAGAGAAATCAGTAGACAGTAAGTGATACATGTTCTGTTTCCTGGCAGGATAACACCCAGGTTTCTGGATATTTTTAGGGTTTCTGATGCAAATACAAATGTAATTTTTCTCCCTAGCTAATATATCTGAAAAATCCACTCTGTCTTAATCTTGTTAGTTACTCTTGTTAGTAATCTCTAAGGTGATCCAACAATCATCAGTGAAGATCAAATTGGGCATTAGAAAAAGGTTCTTCATTGAGAGGCTGGTCAGTTATTGGAACAGGCTCCCCAGAGAAGTGGTCACAGCCCCAAGCCTGCCAGAGTTCAAGGAACATCTGGACAATGCTCTTAGCCATTTGGTTTAGTTAGTCCTGTGAGGAGGAAAGAGTTGAGCACAATGATCCTTATGAGTCTTTTACAGCTTGAGATATTCAGTGATTCTAAAGAAAATCAGCTTCAGGTCAACTGACTGTTGCAGCATCTACACATTACATTACACAGACTATTGCTGATCTGAGAGTTTTGACTGATATGTGAATTATGGTAATATCTACGTCTGCTCCTCAGTCAGCATTTCTAATTCCGGCTGCCGGTTTGTTTCCCAATATCCTTTTGATCACAAAAGAAAGCCTTTGTGTAGGTATGCATAATTAAAATAAGAAATGAACTTCAGAGACTGATGGAAGACCCTTGTGCCTTTCATTTCTGGGAAGTAATCCATCTATGCCAACAAAGCCAATTAGGAAGTTTCCACAAGCGACTATCTTTTCTTTGTGTACACTTGTAAGTATTGGCTAGACAGCAGCTTGATGAAGTCTCTGCCAAATACTCACATTCGAGATCTGCATTCATTTTCAGCATTGTGGAAACCATATTCACTACCTCCTACCTACTGTGATACAGGGTTGAATAGACATAAAAGGCCAAGTAACTAAATTTCTGCTCAAAGGTAACTGCTGAGATATCTCCAGGGAACTACAAGCCTTCAGCCTGACCTCGATACCAGGGAAGGGCATGGAGCACAGCATCGTGAGTGCTGTCATGCAACATGTACAGGACAACCAGGGAATCAGGCCCAGCCAACAGGGGTTAAGGAAAGGAAATTCCTGCTTGAGCAACCTGAGCACCTTTTGTGACAAGGCGATCCACTTAGAAGGTGGGGGAAAGACTGTGGATGTCATTTACCTGGACTTCAGTAAAGCCTTCGAAAATGTCTCCCATGGTGTTCTGAAGAAACTGGCTTCCCATGGCTTGGACAGCTGTAGTCTTCATTGGATTAAGAACTGTCTTGATGGCCAGGCCCAGAGAGTGGTGGTAAATGGAGTTATATCCAGTTGGCAGCTGGGCACCAGTGAAGTTCTCCAGGGCTCATTATTGGGGCCAGTTCTCTTTAATATATTCAATGATTTGGACAAGGGAATTGATTGTACCCTCAGTAAATTTTCAGATAACAAAAAGTTGGGAGGGAATGTTAATCTGCAGAGGGATCTGGACAGACTGGATCAGTGGGCTGAGTCTGACAGTACTGAAGTTCAGTAAGGACCACATGGGTCACAATAACGCCACACAGTGCTACAGACTTGAGGGAAGAGTGGCTGGAAAGTGGCCTGGTGGAGAAAGACATGGGGGTGCTGGTTGACAGCAGCTGAACATGAGCCAGTGTGTGCCCAGGTGGCCAAGAAGGCCAATGGCACCCAACCTGTATCAGGAATAGTGTGGCCAGCAGGGCCAGGGCAGTGATTGTGCCTCTGTACTCTGCACTGGTGAGGTTGCACCTTGCTGTGTCCACTGTCCAGTTGCCCCTGAGAGGGAAGGAGCAGCAGAGACATAAGGAACTGACTGCAGCCCCCATTCCTCATCCCCCTGTGTAGGGATAGAGGAAAGGGAAAATTCAGGAGTGATCTTGAGCCTGGGAAGAACGAAGCAGTTGGGGGAAGGTGTTTTTAAGATTTGATTTTATTTCTCATTGCCCTATTCTGATTTCATTGGTAATGAATTAATTTTTCCCCAGGTTGAGTCTGTTTTGCCTGTGACAGTAACTGAGTCAGTGATCTCTCCCTGTCTTTATCCTGACCTACAAGCCTTTTGTGCTATTTTCTCTCCCATGTCCAGCTGAGGAGGGGAGAGATATGGCTTTTGGTGGGTACCTGCTGTTCAGCCAGGGTCATCCTACCACACAAGGTCTAGTGACAGTAGCCCTTCCTCGCTATTTCCAGTCCTGAGTTTTTTTATAAGCAGATTTTGGGAGTAGTTTATGAGTGGATTAATTACTCATAAATGCTTTTCCTTGATACGGTCAGGCATTTTGTTTTCCCTGGGGGCAGCTCCACTAAATTCAGTTTCCCCTGCCCCATGGCCATGGCTCTCTGTGGCAGCTCTGCACACCCAACACAGCTTGTGCCCCACCCCTCTTCCCATGACATGTGGGGTGAACCTGCAGCCCACCTGGCTGTGACAACAGTACCCAGTGTAGGCCACAGCCATACTGCAGTGAGGCAGGGTGTCAGCACCAGCTCTGAATTTAGGGGTTGGTGTGAAACCCCCGCAAATCATGGCTGTGGGTAGAGGCTCTCTGGCTCCTAGCAACCTTGGGAAGAAGCAGGAATGCCCACCATGTTTCCTCCTCATGGTCCTGTTTATCTGGTCCATCACATGCTTGAGGGCATCACGTGGGACGGCAACAGTTTTATTCTCAGGTGGTCCTTTTTCATCTGGAGATTGCAATAAAACACTGAGGTGTTCTTTTTTGCCTCTGAGAGACGTAGCATTTATGTTTTGTCACTGAAACAGTCATTATCAATGCCTGTTTGGGTCTCTTACTGCTGGTCTGTTGGGTGTCAAACCAGCTTTCTTTTTAACAGCTTCTGTATTGGTATCTTGCTGCTTTGAATAGCAGGATTTATTTGCTTTACATTTCAATAATGAAGTAGCTGAAAGTCACCTTTAGTATAGTCCTTAAAAGTAACTAATCTTTTGTTAGCCTAGGGCTTTGAATCAAGGGTTTTAAATCAATATTTTCTCTATAAAGTTACTGTTTTTCTTCACCTTGCACTCTATGGACTGAAAATTGGTGGGGTGCATTTGGGAGTTGTAGAGAACATGGGATAGGCAAAGAATTAGGTGTTGTGTTCTTTTGGGAAATGCATGAAATTAAAAAAATTAAGTGGCACTCTTCTCAATAAAACCTCTAGTATTATCATTGTTTTCATGCAGTTTTGTTCTTAAATATCTCTTGGGCACTAATTGAAAAGGAAACAATTGTGTTTTTCAGAATGCAGTGAAATCTCAATCAGCAAATAAAACAGAACGGTTCGGCAGTCTGTAATGTAATTGGTTTCATGAACAGGAAGAGCTTACAAACTGCTTTGCATTTCCTTCACATTTGGTCCTAATTTTAAGAGACCATTACTGCTTGCAGTCATCTAGGAGCCCTAGATTCAGCAGAATTTCAGGGGAAAGGGAGCACAACAGCACAACTTTAATAGTGTCAGATGTATGTTTATCTCAGGCTTTTTATTTTGCTTTCTAAATCTGTTATATTAGGAGTACTACTACAAGCAGTGTTCTTTGAACTTCCTCATATGTATATTTTTGAGAGATGTTCCTTGGTGCAAAACTGAGTTTTCTAAGAAAACACAAAAATTTAATATAACATTAGTTTCTGTTTTCTTGTGTGCGAATTCAAAACATTCCTGTGGTCTGGAGTAAAACAGAAAGAATACGGCCATGTTTTTGGTGCCCAAAGCCTTCATTTTGTTAAAGAAGGTTTTCATGATAGGTTGTTTTNCCAGCTCCACTAAATTCAGTTTTCCTTCATTTTGTTAAAAAAGGTTTTCATGATAGGTTGTTTTTTAAAGAGAGTTCCTGTAGACTTTAAACTGGTCACTCACTACAGTGAAGTGATATAAACTCAGAAAAATTTAAAAACACATGCAATTAAATAGCTATGAGAAATAAGATGTTTCTAAATCTCTTTAGCCTCTGTAGCTGCAGAATAAATCCAAATTGTATCATTTTTGATTTTGTTACTTCAGCAGAAAGAAAAAGTTTTCATCCAGATGTTTTCATTTTAGGCCAGTGTGATAGATCACAGTACTGCATTTCTGTGAGGAGGGAGAATGGTTTTTCCTGTGTTCTCTCTTGGACTTATTGAACCCTGTGAAAGTTCTCAGTGAAGGGGGAGAGACAGAAGAGTGCTGAAATGTCCTGCTTTCTTTCTTTGTATGTTGGGTCTCACTTTTAGGATGAAATCTGTCTGCTTTTGATAATGTTCTTTAAGTCTAGTTGTTTTCACTAGTCACTGACAGCTTAACTGTTAAAGTAAAATCCAGTTAACTTCCCCTTGACTGTTATTCTTTTTGATCTCCTCTCTGGATTTAACTGTGTATTCCCTTGTTCCCCTGACTGATGGGTGCTGCTGACTGGGCCACTTGCAGAGCAGGCTGGGACTTGTGGTGCTCCCCTGCCAGCATCCACAGGTCTCTGCACCTGCCTCACACCTTCACCCTACACCTTTGCAACCCCCAGTGTGGTCTGTCCACGGCCCCCAGACACACCAGCTCATCCTTAGGGTCACCCTGATGGCAGTATTTCTGCTCGTACTCGGCCTGTTTGCTCAGTGTGGGAAGCTGTGATGGAGGCTGCAAATCTACCTGTCTGCTCCCCTCTGCTTCTCATTTGTTTCAACCTCTCCTCATGCGTTGCCATCAGCCTAATTCACCAGTTCATGGCAAAAGACAGCTCTTTACTGCTTTATACAATTTCAGCTGCTGGGCATCAATTCTGAGATAAACTAGCCATCATATAAATGGTATCTTGACACAGCAGCAGCCCACAAAGTCTAAATGAAATGGCAATGACAAAAGCAGCTCTGTCCAAATTAGGATGATGATGGCAGCTCCATGCAGTTAAGGATTCCCTACAGACCAAACCGTGACTACCCTTTCATTCTAGGGTCTTATCCAGGTGTCTTTGTAAACTGGACCAAACCGTGGATTGTAGATCTCTGCAGGCTATTAATAGAGCTGTCTGACTTGGTAATGATTGATAAGAAGTAAGTTATGTGAGGAACTCTAATTTCTTATTTACACTGGACTATAGAAGGGCAGTGACAGTGGCAAAGTACAGCTCTTTCCTCTAAGAGAAGGAATCAGAAATAGCTTGTGTTTCTTCTGGCTGTTGATGCAATAAAATATCCTTACGCATAATGGAGATGATTTAGAGCTCAGGGGAAACAATCAAAACATTTCTACTGTTCTTAAAAGTAGGGAAGGGTTGAATCAACCTTTTTTCTTAATAGGTTTCACTGAAACCATGCTAAGTAGATGACAGGGCTGAAGTGAGCAGAACATTTCCAGCCTTTTCCACCAGGTCACAGAGATGTTTGGTCACTCTGCTTTCAGGTTTGTATTCATTGGTATCTGTCCACCTGAAAAGCTACTTAGACTCTTTTCTTCATTCTTGCTCCTCTTGTGAGACTGTAAATAAATGTGTAAGTCCTCTGTATTTATATCACACCTTAGGTTGGTGCTGGTTTGGGGATTTTTTTGTGCAGGTTTTTTGCAACTATCACTTTGTTGCCCTTCTTTGGACATATGCCAGTACCTCAATATCCTTCTTGTAATGAGCAGCCCGATATTAAATACAGAATTCAAGGTGTGGCCTCACAGGTGCTGAGTACAGGGGGACAATCACTGCCCTGGCCCTACTGGCCACACTATTCCTGATACAGGCTGGGTGCCATTGGCCTTCTTGGCTACCTGGCTCATGTTCAGCTGCTGTTGAGCAACACCCCCAGGTCCTTTTCTGATGAGCAGCTTTTCAGCCACTCATCCCCCAGCCTGTAGCACTACCTAGGGTTGTTGTGACCCAGGGGCAGGACCTGGCACTTGGCCTTGTTGAATCTCATGCAACTGGACTCTGCCCATCAATCCAGGCTGTCCAGGCTTCCTTCCTTCCAGCAGATCAACACCCCCACCCAACCTGGTGCTGCCTGCAAACTCACCAAGGGTGCATTTGATCCTTTTGTCCAGATCATTGATAAAGGTACTGAACTGAAGGTCTGGCCCCAGTTCCCTGAATCCTCCTTTCAGCCTCTCTTGTAGATGGGCATCCTGTTTGCAAACTTTCAGTCACCTGGGACCTGCACACTGGCCATGACTGCTGATACATGATGGAAAGTGACTTGTTGGGTACTTCCACCAGCTCCCTCAGTACCCTTGAGTGGGTCCTATTTGGCACCATGAACTTGTGTGTGTCCAAGGGATGGAGCAGATTTCTAAATATTCCCTTCTGGATTATATGGGGGTTTACTTCTGATTGTTATCCCATCTTCTAGTTCAGGGAAGATTCCACACATCTAATAGTTTTCTCCCACAGTAAAGAACCAAAGCCTCTTTAGTAATACTGTAATTAGCAAAATCATGTGCTGATCCCTTGAATACTCCTGTTTCCATTAGAAACTTTTCTTGCAAAGAAAAGCAAAGCATCACCAGCCAGGCAAGGGAGGGGATTGTCCCACTCTGGTCTGCACTGGGGCAGCCTCACCTCAAGTACAAGGATGCCACACTGTAAGAATGATACAAAGCTATTAGAAAGCGTCAAATGAGAACAGCAAAAATGGTGAAGGGCCTTGAG
>VWYO01001207.1:5278-17818 GCA_013400275.1 Rhadina sibilatrix
TTTTTTTTTTCTGATTACAGATGCAGCATTTTCCCTCTGCAGCCTTAGACGAGAAGGGGAATTCCTGCAGGAATCCCAGCTCCAGCCAAACAAAAGGAGAGCAGAGCGTGCTGCCTGCCATGCTGCTGCTCCAAACAAATCCCCGGCGGTGACAATTGCCCAGCCAAAGCTCAGGCAGCTGTGGGAGTTGGGACCATTCCTCCTGTGCCTTGCTTTGGTTTGGCCCACCGAGGAGGCTGCTGATATCAAACATCTCCGTGTTTATTGCTGCCTCCTGACACCTGTAAGCACCTCTGCTCCTGAGCACATAATTCACACCGAGCTCTCTGCCAAGCCGAGCTCACTGCATTGGACATTGTGCGTCCTTCAGAGTAGTCACTGCTTTTTTTTTCATTTTCTTTAGCATTTCTTCCTATTTCAAACCTTTGGAGGGCAGTTTCTGTGTTGTGCTTTCACCCTGTAACACACCTCACTCTGATTTTCTGCGCTGACTGTCGGGAAGCCAAAGCTCTTGTCTCAGCTTTGCCTTCTTTAACCATTGCTCTGACGACTTCCACCAGAGCCTTTTCCATATCCTCCCCTGCCAGCAGTTGACCCCCCCCAGCCTTTTCTCACCCCCTGCAAGCTCAGCTTCTCCCCAGCTCTGCTATTGTCTTTAGGCAGCTCCTCGGGCATGCAGTGCAGCCCCACTCCGGGCTGCAGAACCATCCCTGTGCTCACCTGTCCTGCCCTGATGGCTCCAGAACTGCCAGGAGGAAACAGTCCCAGAGGGGAACAACGGGAATTCCTGATGTTTGCCTGCCTTGCCTTTCCCACAGCCTCACCTGGCTCTGCAGGTATCTGTGTTTTAGGGCAGCCTACCCACACCCCTCTGGCTTTAATTAGGGTTCAGTGAGCCTGTCTCCAACAGGAGATGCTCCCAGGCATTGATGACTCTGCAGAGATCACCACTGCCCTGATCCACCAGCAGAGCTGTCCACAGGAGCCCCTCCAGGTGAGCTTTGGGTTAACCAAGCCTGGGAGTGTTTAAACCCTTCCAGGGAACCTGGTTAGTTCTGGCTGGAGCATCTTTGGAGGCAAACGTGCGAGTGGTGCTGCTGGGGCTGAGGGGTGGTGACCTTTGGCAGATGGTGTTGCAGAGATGCTCGGGGGCAGGCTGAAGAGCAGGAACATTCTCCATGGAATTGTCATGTAGAGCATGATTTCCTGCCTGGATATGTTCACACCACAAAAAGATTTTTTTTTTTTTTTAAATTTTCCAGTTCAGGTTGCCACTGAAGTGGTTGTGTCCTGCAGGGAAGAATCAGTATAATCCGTATGGCAAAATTCTACTTTTAAAATCCCCTCTGCACAAGGCAGTGCAGATTGTCAGTCTCTTGAGGCAGGAGCTGTTTTCTACTCTATACAAGCTGGTTAGATCTGTAAACTTTCTGAGGGCTGTAGATATTGAGGTCATAAAAAATAATTAGTGCTGTTGACTAATGTATTCTCTACCTGTGCAGGAAAAGAAAATGTTAAATAATATTCTTGAAAATCACTTAAGACCTAGGCTGAGTGTATCAACCAGAAAGAGAAACTCTTTTCTAATTCTCAGTAATGTGATTTTTTTTTTGCAGGGAAGGAGGGGAGCTAAGAGAAAGAGAAATGATCAACAACTGTATTTGGAGGGCAAGAGATTGTTCTGATCCGTACTACTCATTTTTTAGAACTCCAGCATAGCAGGGATTTGTTAGCTCACACAGAATTTGGTTGAAATGTGCTCAGCTAAAGTACTTTGTGCGTGCTTGATTGCCAAAGCCCTGAGATTGGTGGCCTCCTAATCCCAGTGACACCATCCCTACACCAGAGCCAAGGGTTTTGGAAGAAATCACATCCTTTGCCACCCTTTCTCATCCCAAAAATCCTGAAATGGACTATTTGTGAGCAACCGAGCTCTTGCTCTTTCTCCTCTCTGTTATACTCACAGAGGGAATTCTCACCACGTTTCCCTGCAATGGTTGTGGTCACCTGAAATTGTTTCAAGCACCAGGATATCATAGATTTTGTAATTACCAGGGCCTCCAAGGCACTGAGATTTGTTCAGCCAACTGATTCATGTTACTCAAACACAGCTGTTTAATGGCATTGAAATATTCCTATTTTTTATCAAGTCACATAACACGTGCTGGGTTGGAAAAGCTTGTGTCATCCTCTGTTTGCTCAGCACCTCTCCCCTTGAATTAACACAATATCCTAACAGTTCCCCGTGTCAAACGAATGGTTGATTAATGACTTTCAGGCTCTGGTTATGTCAGAGAGTGCTGGATTGCCTGATCTCCCTCCCACTCCTGCTTTATGCATGCTCAGCCCTTTAAAATACGAGTGCTCCATCTGTAATCGGAGCAAAGCTGTGAGAGGGAGACCAGGGGCTCCCCACCTGGAGTTTCCAGGTGAGTCTGTCCCAGTGGTCAGTGCTCAGCATTCCCCAGGCTCCCAATTCCCCTTTTGTCACACCTGAAGTGTTTTAACCCGAGCATCTGGGCTGGCCTGTGACTGCCTGCCTGCCCTGCGTGCAAACTTCACCGAAGGACATGATGATTTTTAAACTTTTACAAGGTTTTCTTTGTAGGTTAGATACTGCTGTGCTGCTTGAGCATCCAGACATAGCCAGGAAAGTTTTGTAAGGCTGCTCTAAAAAACCTCTACAGGAGATTCTGCTGTTGACAAGCTGGAAAGAGTAGCCCAGGCATAAAGATTATGCTTCCAAGGTAAAATATTTTCCCTCCTGTGATGTGGCATACTCGGGGTTTTATTTCTTTTTATTCTCTTTATTTCTTTTCTCTTAAAACAACAACAACAACAACAACAACAACAAAACAGCAACTAAACACCACAAAAGAGACACACATATGTTCCGGCCTCCGCAGGTTTAGACTGATGTTTTACTTGAAATAACACTTTATTGATGTTTGGGATTCCCCAATTTCCAAGAAGAAAAGCTGATTATCTTCGGAGGCAGTCTTATAGAGAGGAGCAGACCCCCACCAGCCTTCCGCTCCGGACTGGATCAATGCAGAGAAGTGCTCTTTGATGGACTTTCAGGCCCTGTGATCTCCCAGCCCTGGGGGTTTAAAGGATGAGCATATCAATCCAGGACCACTGAACTGCATTTCCATTGCATGAGGGCTCCTCCTCCTGGCTTTGTCCGGACAAACTCGGCTCCTCCTACTTTTGTCACTATTCTTTCATGCTTTGTTTAGCAAACACAAAAAAAGCTTTGTTTGTTGCCGGGTCTTTTTTAAGCTTCGCATAAAACAGTTTAAAGTGCCGTAATGCTGTGTACCTGTGATCACCTTCAGGGTCAAAATCAGTTTACAACAGATTAACCTATTTATCTTCCCCCTCCACCTCACCCCTGGCTTATGATTTGCACAAACACAAATTGTCGTTCTGATGAGCGCGGTCTTCCCACTTTATTCTGAGCTCTGACTTTGCAAGAATCTCTAACTCCGCGGATTTCCCTGGGAACAGCCTTCTAGAGGACAGCACATGTGTGCCTGCCTTTCTTTCCTGCTGTTGTCCTGCTGTGTTTCAGCATTCTGAGCAAGAAGAAAACTGGTCACATGCAATTTGTAGAGGTTTGGGCAGCACTGGGGCAATTATTTTGCTTGCCTTAATAGTTAGCATTAAAAATGTACGTGCTTAGGTTTAGGTTGGTGGGGTTTTTTTTGTTAGCTGTAAGGCTTATTACAAATACTTCGTTAGAGATTCTATTTCTCATATGGTTTCTTCTAAAAGAAACCAATAAAAAAAACCTTTCTCTGTGATATTTCCCCATCTACCCACTGCTTTGGAGTAGATCATACCTAAGTCTTGAAGTGAGAAATGCTCCTCAAGCGCTGCCTTTCTCTAACAGTGAAGATCCATGAAATAACTCAGCAGCAGAGCTGATTCTTCATTACCTGCATTCCTTAAAGCCACTGCCCGTGAAAAAGGGCAGCGTCCATGGGAGAATGAACCTGCGTTTATTGGTGTTAACCTGGAGGCAGCAGGGCAGGCAGTGCAGTTCACACCCTGCCCCCAAACGTGGGCACACATTTAACAAACCCAGCACTGAATGGCTCCCAAAGCTGCTCTGAGGGAAAGACTGGCTGATGCTCTCTTGGCACATCACACCCAGAGATGCTCCTGAGGCTCAGTGAGATGAATTGTGGAGTAATGCATCACCTGGGAGAATTTGGCATTTGGACAGGCGATGGCTTCCTACAAGGCTCCTTTCTTGATCGTTCATAGGTTTCTCATAAGTGAGCCTTCAAAACCCTAATGGGATTGAGCAGCTAATACCTGGAGTCCTCAGGTGCTGAACTCAAATGGGTTCTTCTCCAGTTCCCCCCCTCAAAAAGACAAAGTTGCCTCCTCTACTCCAGGAACCCCCTATACAACTGCTGTGCTAAAAAGGACAGAACTACAGTCCTGTGCTGACCTTTTAGTATTTTTGGGCTGTGTTTTGCTGTCTGACCCTAAAGCACTGCAAGATCCCAGGAGCAAGGGCTGAAAACTCGTGCTGTGCAGAGCTGGCCTCGGAAACTTGTGCCAGGAGCTGCCTTTTCTGAGCAGGCCAGGCAGGAGCTGGGGTGGTGCCACGTCCTGCCTCAGCCAAGCCCCAGGCTACTGCCAGGCATGGAGAGAGCTCTTGGAGCCCTGATGGATGGGCTGATCCTAATGGACTCACTGGAGCACTTGGCTGTTATTGATCCCCCTGCCTGCCCTATTTCCCAGAGCTGCGCCAGCGTGAGGGAAACGTCCTGAAGTGGGTCAGCCCTCCTCTCTGAGGCTGAGCAGGGCCAGCCCTTCCCAGCTCTGAATGATGCTCAGAGTTTGAGCATTTTCTGAGGGCACAAGCACTGCTTAAACTCACAGCCTCGACCTAAGAGGAAGTCTTGGTTTTTATTCTGTGCTTGCAGCTCTGCAATCCTGGCACCTCCTGACCCAGAGGGGGCTGCCTTGGGTACAAAAGTAGTGCACCAGAAGGCAGGGGGTTAGTGAATTGACTGCTTTCTGAGCATGAGCATATAAATGAGCACAGATGATGGGGGCTGGCTGTGAGAGAGAATGGGAACAGGGATTTTGGGCTGCAGGACCAGTAGGTCTCAGATTGGCTCAGCCATCTTCGGCTGTCTTCTTCACAATCACATTTCTCACAAGTGTGAGGAGAGTGGGAGAATTGGTGAAACAAGTGAAAGACAAAGAGCCAGCAACTCACCAGCTTCATGAATTTACTGCCTCCACTGCGTCACCCATTCGCAGCAGGACTTCTTGGCTGCCCTTATGCTAAATGTAATTTGGCAAGGCTGAGGCTGGGTAAGCCAGGCCATGGGAAGGCTGAGCTGGAACAGAGACTGGGCAGAGCCAGAGAATAAAACAGGTATTTATTGAAATGCCTTTAAAGGTACACCTTGGGCAGGACAAGNTGAAAGCTGAAATTTAAGGCAACAGCTCTGCTGAGGACTTTAGAGAGGTAGATGTGAGGTTCAGGTGGGCAGCTGTGTGCCTGGGGCAGGGCGCTGTGCTCTCTTTGAACCCCTGGCTGCTGCAGATGCTGCAGATGCTGCCGATCTCCCCATCTGCTCCAGAGGTGCCCATTCACTCGGGCCGGCTCTGCCCGGGGTGACCTATTCATTCCTGACCTCCCGACCATTCAGCCAGGCCACACATCCCGAAAGCTCCAGCACAAAAGGCAGCGATCAGCTCCCCTCGCTTAGCAACAATCAGCACATCAGCCTGATGTCCTGCTCTGAGCACCAGAGCTGAATGCAAAGTGCAGTTCAAGGTCTCTGCCTCAGCCAAGCCCTTGGCTTGGTCATTCCCCCAGGACAGCTCTGCTGATAAAATGGGAGGTGATAGGGAATCCTGGGTGGGAATTTCAGGGCTGTGGAAGAAGTTTTTGTTTGGTTTTTTTTTGTTTTTTTTTTTTCATTATAGGAAGTTGAGGTGTTGGGGCATGGGTGGGACTCAACGATCTTGAAGGTCTCTTCCAACCTTGTGATTCTGGGGTAAACAATCTCCTGCTTATTTCTAATATGATGAGAATATTTCTAATAATGGATGAGAATCAGCAGGAGAAAAACCTTTGCTAAATTAATGACTCTGTTAAACACAGGCACTGGTAGAAGCCAATTTTATTAAATGGTGTTTGGCCATTTTATGACATTCTTGCCCATAGTTCTACAACTGCTCAGGGAGGAAAGGGAAGCAATGCTGTATCCAGGTTTTTAACCCTTTGGATCAGCCCTTGCCATCTCTCTGCCCCAGCTCACTCCAATTTTTCTGCACACCTTCCCAGACTGGCCAAATTGCCTACATCGACAAAACAGGACCAGATAATTAATCCAAAGCACCCCAGTCTTCCAAATGCTTTCCCAGCAAAGAAGGTGTGCAGGGAAGTGAAGGAATTTATGACAGAAAGGAAAATCTGACCTTAGTGGGGGCAGCAGAAGAGCCAGACCCGTGGGAGCACTCACACAGCGAGAGGCTCAGGCACGAGATAAAACAATTATTTACTTGGGCAGTAAATGAAGTATCTGGTCCATTTTCAGCTGCCATATTCTGGTGAAAGAAGGAAATAAAGAGAGAGAGGATGCAGAGGGATTCCTGTAATCACTGCAGTAACCTGAGCACAGGGATGGGAGCAGAGTGGCAGCACCAGGCTTGGAATGTTGTGCCCACCAGGGAAAAGGCAGCTAACATCCTCTGGGAGAACTGGGGATATTTCAGACAGCACAGCACTGGGGCTGGGTTTGGCAGCCTTTCAGGAAACCCCTGAGAAATCCTGCCACTAAAATGATATTCCTGTGCCTTTTGGAGAGGAACGTCCTCTCTGAGCATGGTTGGTGTGTCCCGAGCCACAAACTCCTCTTTGAGACCACCCCAATCCTAGCATTGCTCATCAGGGTATTCAATATGCTCCTCCAGCAGAATCAAAATAAGCCTCTGCACGAAGGCTTTTTTCTCATTCTTCTGAGATGGGATGAGAGAGGAGAAATAAAACTGCATTTCAGTTGCAGTACAGATATTTTCCTAACCATAAGTGTGCTGGGGAGGTAGGAAATGCCAGCTCAGGGCAGTCATTTGCTCCCTCCGTTGAACAGTTGTCCCAAAGGATGGCTAATCAGAGACAAAGCAGGCACCAGCAGTGCAGTTTCAGTGGTGCAGCTCCAGCAGATTTGAAAGGGAAATTCAGATGGACAGGTGGTTTGGAAGGACAGGTCTCTGCCAGGGAAAGCTGGAGTTTCCCTTAGAATGGGGAATGTAAACCCCTCACCCCCCGCCAAATTATAATTTTACAATCAAGGGCTTTCAGGCAAAGNCTTACCTTTGGCAGAAGGTCAAAAGAACATCACAACTTCCTTACCTCCCTGGTTTATCTGCCCAAGGTGGGGGCAACTGGGGAAAATATCTGAGGTTTTGTAACTCATTTACGCAGAGACACACCACTGCAGGGACTGAATGATGTTTTCATGATTTTAAGGATGGCAAAATTAAACTTTTTTTTTTTTTCCCCACAGTACAGAGCTGCAGTTTAGAAGCTTGTTCTCTCCATGGAAAAGCTGTGAATCCTGATATTCAACTCCATGAATATCTGTTTAAAAACATTATTTTTGACAGCTTTTTTTTTTTTTCCCAGAAGGAAAAGGGGTTTAAAACCACATTTTTTTGGTGATTCTCATTTTCTATAAGGTTTTTCCCTTGTTCAAGCCCTACAAAACTCTTACACTGAATTACCCCAGCAGTTCAGGCGAGACAATGACTGAGCCACACTGTCACACACAACACAAAGAAATGACACTTACACACTAAAATGTTCAAGGCAGAAAAAAGCAGTTTATTTACAAACTTCAACATTTATAAAATTCTAACAGTAACCCTGGATTAGAGGAAGAAAATTTTCCTCTTCAACTACACTGGTCAACCCAACAGTCCATCAACAGTCTCCTCCTCATAAAAAAAAAAAATGTAAACATAATTATACCATTACAATAACAAAAAAGTTATTTATGTAAAATGATATCTAACTCCATTATAAAAAGTAAACACAGAAAATGAAAATAAAATTAAAAAAAAACTCCTTAAAAAAACCAGAGGAGAACAACAAAACCCCAAATAACACCACACACGCCTCGATGGCAGGCGTGTCAGCATTCAGACCCAGATTTCTGACACTCCTGCTCCAAAGCAGCTCCTCAGCAAGACCCCTGATCAAATCAGCTGGAGATTTTCCCAGTCTGAGCTATCTTTGGTGTATTGCAACATCCATGTGTCATTCCTGGGGGATCTGTGAGGATGGGAGAAGGTCGGACCTGGTGTCAAAGTATTTGTGTGTATTTTTTTCCAGCAAACCACATGCACTCAGGTGGTTTTCTGTGCTGGAGCTGTCTCTGAAGCAGGTTGGCAGCGGGTACAGAAATCTCCAGCTGTTGGTCTGCCACCTTCTGACACAGCTGGAGCTATGTGGGTGATGAAGTGGCTGCAAGGCCTCTTAAAAATAATATTTTAAGTGTAATTGAAGCAAAAATGATTAGATAATTCTTAGTGGAAGAGCCAAAAACTGCTTTGTAGAAAATGGTTCAATGGTGTGCCACATAACAGAGCTAAATAAAAATTATGAATGTTCCTTTTCACTTTGATAGAGGAAACAGTTCTGGCTCATTCATAGCATTGTGCAGAGACAGACGAGGGGGGACACAAAGTAAAGGTGATTCATTCAAAGAAGAGGAAGAAACAGAGGGTCAGGAGAGGCAAACTGATGTGAAAGGCAAATTAATTTGTACTCTCTGTGCTGTATAATTGCACTAAGTGCTACAGCTGAATTTGTTGTTTGAAACATGTGCCACCGTTGCTTACCCAGTGGCACAGCTACCTTGGGCTGTCAGCTGAACTTCTGATTCTGTGAATAAAAACTCGTGTTTGGTCTTCCTAAATGCTGAACACCCCTGTCCCTGTGAGCTGCAGAGACCCAGCATCCCCATCACTGTCTGCCTCTTCTTTTGGCTGAGCTTTAGATGGATTTTAAATTTCTCCCTCCGATGGTGTTGCTGTCCCTTCCTTGGGAAATGATTGAACACCTCCAGATATCTTTACATCTACTCCTATGGACACGTCTTTGAACAGAAATAGGACTTTCAAACCACTGTTTAAAAGAACAGGAAAGTTCATTTTAAGTGTTTGATTTCCTAGTGAAAAGAACCAGCTTTGTTTGAGTTTCAGTTAACCAAGAGCAAAGCAGGTAAACCTTTGGTTCACATCTCTCATCCTTTTTTTGCCTTTTTTTGGGGGGGGTTTTTTTGGGTTTTCTTTTTTTTTTTTTTTTTTTTCTTTTTTTTAGGAAACCTAATCAAGGTAATTGACATTTAACAATCAGGTTTCAGGATCTTGACGGTTCTGCAATGTGGTTTCTGTCACTGCTCTGGGAAAGCAGCACTGAGGAGGAAATGGGAGCTATCATGTCATGGGGATGAGTAACTGGCTCAGACAGAGCTTCCTTTGTGTCAGTGCTTGAAGTCACACTGCTGGCTTATTACAGCCTGTGGCTATTGCAATAAAAAGCAGGTGCAGAGCAGAAATAGGGGGAATGGGAAGGTTTTTAAAAAATTCCACTATTTTTTATATATTTACACTCCTTTTTTTTTTTTTTTAAATTAACTGTAAGACTTGGGATATGTTTGAATTCTTCAGATCTCTGTACAAAACTGACACAATCATTTTTGTCTGCAGCATAATTTACTTTATCAGCAATCTCAGCATTTTTAGCAGTCACTCTTGGGTGTTTGTATCACTCTCAATCCCACACAGGTAAATGTTTGGCTCTTAGGAAAACGACTCACCTGTCTTAGGTGCTTGTAGCTAAATATTTAATATTATTTATATAATATTTAGCTATTAGCTAAACATTCTTTTAACCAAGTGATACGAAACAATACCCAATTTAAACCCTTGCCATGTTCTAAATTATAATTTGCTTTTGAAGGACAGCATTGAAACTAAATACAGAGTTGAAAATGGAAATGCATTCACCAATCCTCCCTGCTATCAATTTGGCAGAGTAAAAATCCTTCAGATGCTTGGCTTTATGTGTTCAGCCTCTCTTTCAATTCCTGTTTGCTGTTTGTTTTATTTAAGCTCCTTTATTTCCTTGCTGGGAAGAACTCAGCAGAATAGCACTGGGAATTAATTACAGGCTCAGGAGTGGTGCCCCTCAGATGTCTGCACAGCTTTTCAGGCACCAGAGAAGTACAAAAGACTCTTTTGCAGCATCTGTGTTGTAGCAGAAAAATTCAGATAGTTGCGTAAGTTGCTGTTGAGAGTCTGTAATTGCATTTTGACTGAATTTTTTTTTTTTTTAATCTATTTAGGAGCAGCAGTCTGTGTATCCTCACAGAGAGCAATTCTAACTGCAGACTTGTGAGCAGGTTTGGGTGGGTTTGTGGTGATAGGTGACTGCTTAATTCCTGTAAATCTGCGTTAGAGAGTTGATCATCACAGCCATCCCTGTGTTCCCTGACACAGCACCTGGGTGCAGCGGGCAGCGTGGACCAAAGGGGTGCTGGGACTCCTTTGAGGCCCTCTGACATTGATAAAGATAATTCAGCTTCTCATCAGCAGCCCTAGGACAGATTGAAATGTTTCCACATGCGAACTCTCCAGGAATGCTGGTGTTGGCAAGCATGGCTCAGCTGGTGTGGGTTATTCCCCCAATGTTGTCCTGGTTTGTGCTGTTCTCTGTCCCTTTAAGAAGTTTTTCTAAAGTTTCATTTTTAGCCTTCTGTGTTTACCTTTTGCAATGGGGTCAGACAGGATTTTACACGAACAACTTTTTGTTATTGTAACCATCCAACCATGTTTACACTCTTCTCACAAGGAGCAGACTGTGGATGGGCTGTTGGGTTGCCCAGTGTGGTTGGAGAGGAAGATTTTCTTCCTCCAATCCATGGTCACTGCTGGAATTTTATAAATGTTGAAGTTTGTAAATAAACTGCCTCTTTTCTGCCTTGGACATCCCAGTGTGTGGGTGTCATTTCTCTGTGTCGTGTGGGACACCCCAAGGTGTCATGACCAGGTTGTGGGCGGGTGTTGGGAGGCTGAGTTACCTCAAGCTGGGCAAAAATATCACAGTGAGCTTTCCAAAACCCCCTGCTGTGTTTCCCTGTCCGTGTTCCTGCTGTGAAGCAGGGGTGAGCTCTGCACTGCTGGGCTTTGGGAACGCTTGGCAGGTTCTGTCACCTCTGATGCTCAGGTTGCCCTCAGCTCGAGGATTCCCCATCCCCGGCAGTGTCCAAGCCAGGGTTTGGAGCAACCTGGGATAGTGGAAGGTGTCCCTGCCTGACATTGTTAAAGATTACAACAACAGAGGCTCTGATTCAGAAGGCTGACAATGACTTTGTTTATTTTTGGGAATTTTTTTATTTTTTATACTATTTTATACAGAGCAGTTTGATTGGTGAAACAAAGACAAACTGTTTTAATTACGTTGGTTAAACCAGAGAGACATCAAGAAGAAGTCCCTCCTAGGGAAAGAATGTAAACAAAGTTTACAGTTAGAAAAATGTGTCTCTTGTTTACAGAAAATTCCCCAGGAGAAGAGTTTCAGAGAAATCAAAACATCCCAGGCACCAACCATAGGCTACCCCATGACAGGGGTGGGATGAGGTGAGGTTTAAGGTTCCCTTCCAACCCAAACCACTCTGGGGTTCTATGCCAGGATCTTGGGCCTCAGCTGGCAACAGCTCTGGGCAAAGAAACCAATTTGTTAAATTCTTAACCTTCCCAGTAGTAACTTATGAACAAGCCTAAAATTAGTTAAATAATTATGAAAAAAACACCCAGAATTGCCTGGTTCTTAAAATTGTCTCAGCTGAGCTTATGTGGAAAAAAAAAAGCTGTCTCTGGTGCTAACCCTGTAAACTGTAAAATCAGGAGTTCCCTTCCCTGTGGGGTATTTAAAACCTGTCTCATGCTGGGGAATACAGATGAGAAAGGCAGATATCAGCATATGTGAAATAACTGTGCTTACACCAACCCTGGTGTCTCTTCCATGCTTTCTAGACAGGTAAAAACCTTGGGTCTTTTTATAAAATGTCATTTTAAAAATAACAACAACAACCACAACTACTATTACTACTACTACTACTACTACTACTACTACTACTACTACTACTACTACTATTATTATTATTATTATTATTATTATTATTATTATTATTATTTTATGACAACTCCAGAAAATGTTTTGAATTGCAGGAAGGTTTTTTTTTTTCAGGGAAATATTTTTTCATCTTGCTTGCCTCTGGCGCTGTTTCGAAAAGGAGTGTTGACAAAAGTTTATTGCTTAAGCTGTTCATGATATGTGATTTGTTATCACTCTATATGAAAATGCTTTCATGCTCCCAGATTTTCCCTCTCTGGTAGCACTTCTAAGATTTGTTTCTCTCTTCTATCAATACCATCTCATTTATGTGCCTGGCATTCTGGAACGAAGAGAAAGATCACAGTTAAGGAAAAAAAAAA
>VWYO01001211.1:0-10142 GCA_013400275.1 Rhadina sibilatrix
ATTCCCTGCTTTCTCTGCTTCCTGCTTTTCTGGGAAAAGCTTGGAATTGAGGAACTAGCACTGTTTTAACTGAGGACACAGATGGAAAAATGGGATAGGGAATTAGGAATTTGGGAAGGAGTTGCTGTGACAGGCTCACCCAAGGTTGATCCTTTACCTTTACCTTTACCCAGGGTGAGTCCAGGTGGAACAGACAAAAATATCACAAATATCTCCCAGCACCCACAAAGGGATCTCTAACCTGGACAGAGCCCATGCCCCCCATTCCCAATGGATTTGCCCCTTGGAAACTCCCAAACCCCACTGGCTGCACTTCTGGAATGACTGAAAAGCCTGGGAATTCTTATCAGCTCAAGGTTTTCTCTTCCTGGGAGTTCATCCATCCTGGGCTCCCTTTTCCCTTTATCTCCAAATTCCCTTTGTCCACCTGGATTTGCTCCTGGATTGTCCATTGTATTCCAAGCCCAGTGGGATCCAAGGAAAGGTTCTTTCAGATAAAAACAAGGAATTACCACCTTGGGATTTATTGTTGGAGGTGAAATTCCTGATAGGAAGAACAGCTGGAGGTGGTTTCCAAGGAAATTTGCATTTGGGCAGCAAATTTTCTTGGACTCAGGAGTTTGGATTTGGAAAAGTTCTGGTGTTTTAATGGGAGAAAAATTGGAAAAAAAATTCCCCCAAAATTTAGAAGTCCCAGATTTTATTGGATTCCCAGCAAGGTGGGAAGAGGGAATATTCAGCTGTGTTTTTCTTCTCCCTTCCAGGTTTATCCATGGCAGTGGGAAGTGATTCCTGCAATCTCCAGGAAGGGTCATGGATCTTCATTCCCAGGCTCATTTCCATGAAATAAATGTCACCATAAAAAACTGAGATCTCGGGAGAAGGCAGAAAACATATGGAGCCGTGCCAAGGAGGGCTCATTAATGTCCCACTTCCCAGCTGGAGTCCATAAAGGCTCCATTTCCCGGGATAATCGAGCTCCAAGGGCACCGGGAAGGCTCCATGGGGGAGCCATAAAGCCTCAGAATTGCACATGGCCACTGTGGAATCCCGGGAGTGCAGCAGGGCTCTGCTCATCCCGTCAATGCATCCCAGAAAACCTGGGAGGTGATGGAGGCATGGAAAGGGCTCCAGGAGGAGGAAGCACAGAGCTTTTCCCACTTATCCTTGGAATGCTGGGATGGGTGGCATGGAGATGAGGAGCTGGAATTCCATTGGGAAACAGGTCCTGATCTAGTTTTAATTATGCCTCTCCCTCCCTGCATTCCCAATGATTCCAGAGGATTTTCCTTGGGATCCTTCCATGGTGAGCACCAAGGGAGCTGGATCCTGGCTCCAGCCATATCCAGGAAGAAATACCAGGGGTTTTGTGGGTTTGATTCCATTTTTTCTGTGGGACCAGGATGACTCCTGGCAAAGCAAAGTCTTTGGGATGTATCCAGGGGGATTTTTCCTAAAGAAAAAGAACTGCAGGGGGGAAAAATAAGGCAGTCCAGCCTGTGAGGTGGGATGAACATGGGATATCAACCTCATCCCACTTCCCAACCCTCATATTCCCACTTCCACTCCCTCACATTCCCACTTCCCAGCCCCTCTCCTGTGTGCTCCCACCTTCCATCTTGGGCCTTTCCGTGCCGCCTGTTCCCTTTTTCCAGTCTTGTTTGCTTTTCCCACCACTGGCCCCTCTCCCTTCCCACCCCGGCATTTACTGGATTTCTCCCGCTTTTCTTCTTTCTCCCTTTCCTTCACCCTTTTCCAAGCAGGAAAAAAAAAACTCCCAGGAGTTCTCGGGGTCTGGATGAACTTTTGACCCTGCTGGGTTTGGATTTTGGAAGGAATTTCAGCTGGGGTTGTGTCCCTGCTCCAACACCTGGATCCCAAATTTCCTCCTCCCGGGATATTGGGCTTCAAGTCACATCCCAGTGGGAAGAGAACAAGGAATCTGCTTGGAGATTCCTGGGAATGATTAATTTTGGGGAGTCTGGAAATGAAGGAAAAGCAAAATGGAGCAGGTGAGTAATGTTCTGGAATGCTAAGAATGCTTCTGATTTTTAAATTTACTTCAAAGCATCATTCCCAATATCTCAGTTTTTCCAAATCCCACAATTTTTTTATCCAGGAAGTATTCTAAAAATATTTTTAAAATCCCAAATTCACAAAAATTAATTAAAAAATCTGCCCCAATTAACTCCCAATTAAACAAAAAAAAATCCCCTATTTTAAGTTTTTACAGGAAAAAACATTCCAAAATTCCCAAATCCTTCCAGGCACTGGATTTGACTCCAAAAAATGAGTGGGGAACAGGATTTTAAAAGCAGCTGGAGTTTCTGTAGGATCTGGGAATTCTCCCTGGATCCTGGTCAGCTTGGCATGGAAATATCTCTGAAAATTTCTTCCCACAAATCCCCAGGAATCCCTTCCTGAGTATTTAGGCCCAGCTGGAAACCTCCAAGTAGAGCCTCCAAGACTTTTTGGGATGGGTTTCAGGAAGCAAAGAGCAGTTCAGGATCATTCCCAAGGATTTGTGGAGGGAGATTTTGGGAAGAGGAGTTGCCAGGGTTATTTTTTCTCCAGAAGAAAATTAGGGAGGCAGCTCTGTGGGATTTTCTGATCCTCCCCCAGAAAAGGGGGGCAAAGGGGGAAAAGGTGGAAATACTAAATTTTTTTCCTGGAATAAGAAGAAATCCAGGAATTTTGGGACATGGTGCTGTTTTCCTGGATTTTCCCCGTCCTGGATCACACCTGCTGCCATTCCCACCTTCCCAAGGGTGTTTTTTTCCCACTGAATAAACAGCTGGATTTAACCCTGGAGTGAGTTTTTTGGGGTTATCAAACCCTTTGGATATTCTCACCCCGCCACAATTCCCTCTCTCCCCAAGCCCTTCAGGGAGGCCTTGGAAAAAAGGGGAATGAAATTCCATCCATTGAGCCAATCCCACTCCTCCTGACACCTTCCAGTTCCCCATCCTGCTCTGTAAAGGACTTTCTATCCACAGCAACTGGGAAGCAGGAATGTTGTCCATGGTTTATGGCGGCTCCCGGGATAGGGAGCAGCTGCCCCTGGCCGGCTTGATTGGAAAAGAGGGAATGAACCATAAATTAGCAAAAGTGGGAAGGAAAAAAGCGGGACCCTCTGGGACTCTTTGTGGCTGTAGGGTCAGAATCAAAGGAAGGCTTGATTTGATCCCATAATTTCCGCTGGCTCCCGGTTTTTTATCGGAGCAAGGACAAGGCCAGGCAAATTCCAGTGGCCATAATTCCCGGAGAAATACTGTACTTACACCAGGAAAAAGCTGGATAAGCTCCCAAGGTGCTCTGGGTCCTCCCACTCATGGAAAATGTGGATTTGGGAGTTTGGGGATGTCAGGTGCCTGTGGGTTTGCAGGAACAGGGAATTAAGGTATGTTTCCCATTGGTTCCAGGTGGGATGGAAATTCCAAAGCCGTGATCCTAGGGATGCCAGGGAGACCCTCCCAGTTCTTGGGATGTTGCTAAAGGGAATGAGTGCCCAAAGCTGGGAAGGAAAAGCATCTGGAGTGTGGAGTTGGAAAATTCCTGTAATCTCAGATTCCCAATGCTGCATTGGCCATGTTGTCCCGAGGAACTTGAAACAAGATTCCATTGGATACAGATTAAAGGGAGGATGGTGCTGATGGAGATTCCTGGGATTTGTGGTGCTTGTGGACATTCCAAGTGCTGGGAAGGCTGTTTTAGGAATAATTCTCCTCCTCCCACCTTGATCCAGGTACTCATGGGGACACAGGATGGAGTTATCCCAGAATCCCGTATCATCCTGCTCCCAGCATTTATGGGATACCTCAGCTTGGGGTGTGGTTTTCCATGATTTAGGGGCTGGATTCTCCCACATTCAGAGAATATCCTCTCCTTCCCCTCATCTCCCCCAGGCACCAGGAATTCATTCCTTAAGGGAGATGATCCTGGGCTATCTCCCTTTATATTGGATAAGGAGCCTGGCATTTCGGGAACGGGAAGAACAGAACTGCTGTGGAATTGCCAGGGAAACATCAGGAAAAGCCCCATCCCTAAGGAACATCCTAATTGTCCTTGCTCCCAGGCAGTCGATAGCATCCAGCAGGCTGATCCTGAGTTTCTGGGAGCACTTGGAATGTGCTGTTTTCCCCAGGATCAAAGAATTAAGGTTGGGGTTATTTGTATTGATTCCGGAGCCTCCGGCTCTGTCAGTCACGCTCGGATTTGTGGAGCACAAATTCCTCCTTTAAATGTCACCATGCCTCATTCCCGCTTCCATCAATAATTCTGGAGCCAGGAGTTGTTTATTAACCCCCAGCGTTCCCTTCCCACCTTGCTCCTCCTTCCCACATGGAAAAAAGAGGGAAATGGAGTTCATTTCAGGAGGGAAAACCCTTTGGTAAAATTTTTGGGCCCTCTAGTGGTTCATAGGAATTTGGGATGGAATTTTGGGATGCAATCCCTTTCCAGCAACATTTGGATGGAATTTTGGGATGCAGTTTCCTTATGGTAATGTTTGGATGGAATTTTGGGATGCAGTTTCCTCATGGCAATGTTTGGTTAATGGGAATTTGGGTGGAATTTTGGGGTGCAGGTTCCTCCTGGCAATACTTGGTTAGGAGGATTTGGGATGGAATTTCGGGATCTGATTTCCTCCTGATAATATTTGGATAATGGAAATGCAGAGGAAGATTCCAGCCGAGACAGCTTCATCAGGAGCCTCCTGTGCCCGGGGAATCCCTGGAAAAGTGGGAGCAGTGAGTTAGCTACGTCATGCTGGGGCTGCCTCCCAAGATTTGGGATAAGGGCAGTATTTATGGAAGTTCTTTGGGATCCCTGGGCAAACAGCAAACATTCCCTGAGTCCTGGGCGGGCTTCCTTAAGCTCTGGCTCTATTTGGCCACAGGCCGTTTGTAAACTTGCTGATGATATCAGGGAGCCATTTTCCAAACAAAGTCCTGCTCCCGCCACCTCAAAATTCGGGAATATTGACACTGTGACAGGCGCACGCTCCACAAACATTCCCGCCAAGGCCGCAGCCAAATCCAGCGGCGTTGTTTGGAAAACCTTTCCCACTCATCAGCCTCCCCTCACACGCTGGCACTGTTCAATTACCATCACTTCCAGAGCCTTAGGAAAACACCCCATGTCCATGTAAATAGAGAGATCCGAAAACTCCCCGGAATGTTGGCTTTTCCAGACTGGAGGTGATGTTTTCCTTCGCTCCAATTTGTTCGGGAAACTAATCAGGCTGGGATAAAGCCGTCGGCAAATATGGCAGAGATTGACAGGCACATGTCAGAGTTTACACAGCCCGGCCAAGTGTACAGATCTTGCCGGATCGTGAGCCGGGAATGCTGCGCCGGGCACCGGGAGCCTCCGGAGAGGCTCACACAGCCTGAAATGTGGAGGCTTCCCAGGGAGGGGGGAAAGCTGAGGACAAGGATGCTCTGCTGCATCCTGGATTTTACTGAGGAACTGGGAAGGGGCCTGGACTGGGGTGTTCCAGCCCTGCAATGCTCCTGGACTGGGATGCTCCAGCTCTGGGATGTGACAGCCTTGGGATGCTCCTGGATTTGGCTGCTCCAGTGCTGGAATTCTCACACCAGTCTGGGATGCAGAAGCAGAAGCTTCCCAGGGACTTGGGGGGAAAGCTGAGAATGAGGATGCTCTGCTGCCTCCCTGATTTCACTGAGGCACCAGGGACTGGGATGCTCCTGGATTTGGATGTTCCAGCCCTGGAATGCTCCTGGGCTTGGATGCTTCTGTCCTGGGATTCTCATTGAAGCCTGGAATGTGGCAGCTTCCCAGGAAGCGGGGAGGAGGTAGAGTTATTCCAGTGCAAACAGCAGGGATTGGCTTGGGATAGGGATGATGTGCTGCATCCTGGATTCCACTGAGGGATCAGGGACTGAGATCCTCCCAGACTGGGGTGTTCCAGCCCTGGGAAGCTCCTGGACTTGGATGCTCCAGCCCTGGAGTGCTCATCACAGCCTAGAATGCAGAGGCTTCCCCAGGGAGTGAAGTTAAAGAGGAATTACTCCAGTTATTCCAGTCTTGGCTAAGACATCTGGATGGGATGGGGATGCTCTTCTGCATCCCTGGCTCTCCTGAAGGATCAGGGACACAACACTGGGATGCTCCTGCAGCAGCTCCAGCAACCATCTGAACTTTCCTTCCCCATCCCAGTTGGAATAATTTCCTTTTCCAGGAGGGAAATGGAGCTGTTTTCTCCCAGGATTTGCCCCTGTGGGAGCAGGCATGGAGCTGCTCAAGGAACACCTCTAGGACAAGGACATGGCAAGAAAACACTTGGGAAAAGCTTTGAAGCAAAGCTCAGGAAAATGTTTTGGAAAAACATTGAAAACTCATTCCACTGGAGCAAGGTCCAAAGGCTGGATTCCCTTTGGTTTTCCATTGCTCAATCCCACTTTTGTTGACTCCCACTCCGGAGCTGGAGCCAGCCCTGCTGGCACCTGGATCCCAAAATCCTGACTCCAGGAGGAGCACATAAATCCCTGATGTTTCTCTCCATCGTATCTCAAAAGAAAGGATTTAATGGACTTCCCAGCCTTCCCTTAATCAAGTGCAGTATCCCAGAGCTTGGATACTTGCCTGGAGGGCATGAAGAGGGAGCCAACTTGGAATGTGTGTCAGGGGCAGCTGGAAAAAGCCCTGGGCTGGGAGCCCACAGCTCAAATCCTCATTTTTCAGCCTTTCAGGATCTTGGGATTGGAGCCGCTGCTGTGATGCCCATTTCAGCCCTTGGGATATGGGATTTGTGGTTGCTGTGGGAATTCCTGATGGAAAAGTGAGGATTCCTCAGAGCAGAGGATGGAAATGCCACCCCCAGCTCAGGGATGTGGAGCTCCTCTCTTGCACTTTTCCCAGGTGGTATTTTTTGGGATACCGTTGCTCCAGGGTGCTGAGCTGTAAGTTTGGGATCCTGGCTGAGCCTAAAAGCCATGGGTGGGTTTTCCCATCCAGCTTTGCCTCTGGATTTCCAAGGTAAAATCCTCTGTGATAGACACAGAGAGATAAGGAGATATTAAGGGAAAATTCCTTCTTTTCCCTAACTCACTGCTCCCACAGGCTGCTCTAACCATTCCAATGGGGCCAGGCAGCCTCTGGAAGGACTTTGAAGGGAATGAATGGATAAATCCAGATCTGTAAGTCCATATGTGGAAGTGATTATGGAGATTTATTTGGAATCACACCAGGAATCAGGGAGGCATCTTTGGGGATGGTGGGGATCCAATGGGAATGGGGAAGCCCTGGAAGAGATAGAGTGGTCCTGGAAGGGATAGAGGGGTCCTGGAGGGAATGGTGGGGTCCTGGAAGGGATAGAGGGGTCCTGGAGGGAATGGTGGGGTCCTGGAAGGGATGGTGACAGACTGGCAGGGACAATGGACTCTCAGTGGGGATGGGAATGATCCAGTGGGAATAGAGGAATCCTGGCAGAGGAACTGGGAACCCAGAGGTGGTGACAGAGATCCCAGCCGGAGCTGGAGGCTGCAGCCAAGGGCACCTTGTCGAAGGGGAAAAGCAGGTCCGGGCTTTCAGGAGCCTTGTTGGGGATCACGGCGGCATCAATCACTGTCGGCTGCTCCCGGCTGGATCGGCGGGAGCGGCGCTTTGTCCCGGCCCCGCTCCCGCCGGGATTCAATTAGTCATGGTCAGGAGGTGCCATTCTTGTCCCGCCATTCCCGATTGTTCCCAAAGCAAACAGCGGCGGGATGGGCTCTGTGATCCTGCCGTGCCCTCGGCCGGGACACAAAGGGAAGCGCTCCCCGCCCGCCCTTTGGAGCTTGTTTGCCAACTCCGCGCTGGGATGCAAAAATCCTGAGATTTTTTCACCCCCATGCAGCTCCCGTAATTTTTCATTTTAAACCTCTTCCTAATCATCGATCCCTGGAATGCCGCAAATCCATGTCTGCGTGGAATATAATAATGATGGACAGCCCGGCGATTAGCCGGGAACAACCGCGCTGCCACCGCTGCGGTGTCATTTACATCCCCGGAAAATTGTCACTCCCGGCTGGAATGGCCTCGGGAGCCATCTGGCCACCGGGCAAGCCGCGGCTCCGAGGGCTGGGGAGCGATTTCCTGCCGGGAAGCTCACCCGGGAATGCTGCTGGGCTCGCTAATTGCCTGGCACCTCCCCGTCTGTGCCCCCCGCGCCGCTGTCACCTCGCTGATGGTGGCAGTGCCACCCAGGCTGCTCCGCCCGCGAGGAGCTTCCGAGGGGTTGTAATCCCGGTGGAGCAACAACTCCGGCATTTCCAGGCCACCTCGCTATTCCCAGTGATCCCGCAGGGCTGAAAATACGGAATTAATGGAGCAGTTGGGGTGCAAAGTCTGGGTTTAAGTAACAGCTAAAGCCTGGTCTAAAGTAGTCAAGACTAAAGTATTTCCTAAGGGTTTGGGCTGTAATCTCTCAGGAATCTTTGTAACCTGGTTTTCCAACCTTGAGGCTTGGCTTCCTGGAAGCATAAATTGATTTCCAGGCTTGGAAAACACAGCACTTCCCACACAATGGGAATGCAGAAGGTTTTGGTTGGCTTGAGGTGTTTAATCAAATCCCAAGCTCTTCCTTAATCATGGAATGGTTTGGATTGGGAGACCATCCATCTCGTCCCCACCTTCCATAAATCCAGGTTGCTCCAAGCCCTGTCCAACCTGGAACAATTCCAGGGATGAGGCAGCCTAGCTTCTCTAGGAAAACAGTGCCAGGGTCTCCCCACCCTCTTAGGGAAGGATTTCTTCCCAATATCCCATCTAATTTTCCCTTTTTTCTCTTTGAACTGTTGCTCCTTATCCTATCATTCCAATTCCTGATGAAGGATCCCCTCTCTGATCCTGGAGATCCTGGAAACCGTGGTGTGAGGGAGGAAGATTCCTTAGGGCAGGATGAGGATGGAGAGGAGCTGCCTCTTGTGTGGAGAGAGGGAAGAGGTTGTGATGAACCTGGAATGCCAGGATTTTATAAGCTGATAAAAATCTCCAAGACAGTTGGATCCAGCCCTGCCAACCCCAGATTTCCTGAAGGAAAATCACCACCTGACACTGCAACCAAAGGAAAAATGGAAGCCATCCCCACCATCCCATAGATATTCCTGCCTTGCCCTGCTCCTCTCTTCCAAACCCAAAAAAGATGGAGCAGCGGTGGCGATCCCGAAATGCCAGATGCTCCCCGGGTGTCACTCAGGGATGTCCTTTTCCATAGTGGGATTCTCCCGGCCCCTTGACAGCTTGATTTAGGGCCGCCCTCGCCTGGGGGGTTGACATGACAACTGTGGGATGTGTCATAAATATCCCAGGAGAGGCCTGGAATTGTGGGGTGGGATTGTGCAGGGGGCATTGTCCGGCATGTGGCTGAGCCGGCGGCGGTGGTTTTGTTTGGGAAAGAAAGCGGGAAGAGTGAAAGGGAAGGGGAATAATAATGGGGAAAAAAAGAGGGAGCTCCATTGGGAGTCGATTTGGGCTTTGGTTGTGGGGCTTGTTGGACCACACGGCATCTCCCAGTGATCCCGAATCCCATTGATAGCAATTAGGCTGGAGAGGGACTTTTGACAAGGGCAGGGAGTGATGGGATAAGCAGGAATGGCTTCCCGCTGCCACAGGGATGTTGGGAAGGGATCCTTCCCTGGCAGGCTGTGGAGGCACTGAGTTTTCCCAGAAAAGCTGTAGCTGCCACATCCCTGGAAGTTTTAAATCCAGGCTGGATGGGGCTTGGAGCAAACTGGGTTAGTGGGAGGTGTCCCCAGGAACAAAACTTAGATAAGTTCAATTCCAACCTAAACCATTCCAGAATTTTTTAAAACCCAGTTTTCCAAAGAGATGATGTGTGAGCATTAAATTTTACTCAAACAGCAGAATTCCAGGATTCCCTGGACTTCACCATTCTGGGGTAAAACACAGCAATTCACACTTGAAAAACACCTCAGCCCTGATACAATTCCAAGGCCTTTTCCCAGCTGGAATTTATAAAGCAGCACACACAGGTTGAGTTTGGTTTCAAATTGAAATGAGACATTCCTGAAACAAAGGAAAACTTTGCTCTCCTCTCCCTCTTTTATTCCTGCTTTTATACCCAGCAAGACAAATGACAGGGAAAAGCTCCTTCCCACTTTTTCCCTTTTTTTTTTTTT
>VWYO01001211.1:27288-46808 GCA_013400275.1 Rhadina sibilatrix
TCACACCAGGGACGAGGTGGGAAAAATCCAAGGCTTTCTCTGTCGTGGAATTTTTTGACTCCTTTTTTTTTCCAACATTTTTTGGGGGGAGATGTGCGTGGTGTGTGGGATACTTTTTGGCGTGATGGATCCTGTCTGGATCCACGCAGTTTCCAGCCGGGATCCACCCAATTTCCAAGCCCAGAATCCAGGGAATAAACACACGNCATTCCTGCACTTTTTGGGAAGAGCCATCAGCAGCCACCTCTAATTGGGACTCCTGAGCTGCTCCTTCTTTTTTAAAGGAATTTCTAAAAGCCTGGCTTAAATGGGGCTTTAAATGGGGCGTCCTAATGAGCCTCATTACAGCAGATCCCGGGATTTAATTATCCCGGGAAGGGAAATTCCCGCGGCCGCAGCCACCCCCATGTCACCCCTCGTGTCACCCGCGCCCCATAAAGCATTGGAATGAGGCGAATTCCACTTAGGAATTCGCTTTCCCCCAGTGCTGTCACCAGGGGTAGAGGGCGCCGGGAGTTATGGGGTGCTGGGGACACGCGTCCCTGTCCCCAATAAATACAGGAAAATCCCGGGATTTAAAGAAAGGCCGCTTTATGGAGCGGCAGAATCCAGTGGCGCCTTGGAATAACCCAGTGCCGCTGCCTTGGGATCAAGGGGAGGCTCCTGAGAAAATCCCAGCGTTCCCCACTCTGCTCCTTTCCATCCTTGGGATGCTCCTATTCCCATCCAAAAATCATGAAAACGGTGCCTGTCGTACTCAGAGTCATGGAATTCCAGGCTCCTAAAAAAACAAAAGGGAAGAGATTCCCAAATGAAAACTCTTTCCCAAACCTTTATTCTCATTTTTGGGCCTTTCTTCCAGCTGTTTTCTCCCACTTCCAGGGAGTTCAAGAAGGGCAGGAAGGAGATCCAGGGATTCGTGTCTGAGGGGGCAGGGATAGGTGGCACGAGGGGCATTCCAAGGTCTCCGGAAAACCAGGAGATCCTGGGCTTCCCGAGTGCAACCCGAGCCCGAACTCAGTGTGAAACTGGGATTTAGAAGGAGGAAGCGGGATAGAGGGAGACCACGAATCGGGATCTGCTCCCTCGGCGGCTTTGGGTGATGTGCTCTTTGGGAATTCCAACATCTGGGATGAGCAAACTCAGCCGTAATTCCCTCTGGAAGTGCTCTCTCCCTAAAAGTCACTAGATGGCGGCCTAAGGCATCCTTTGCCTTTGGAAAAGTGGTGGAAGTTGGGAATGCCGCAGCTGCCTCCCACCACCCCTTCCCCTCCTTCCCTAGTTTTTTGAAATTCCGAATTTCTGACAGATCGAAGGGTCAGGGTGCAGGGCGCCTCTGGATCTCCGTCATGCCAGGATTTGTGCCCAGGAATAAAGGTGGACAGTGGCCACAAATTCCAGGAATGATGAGGTTTCCAAGAGGAAAATGGTGGCTGAGGGTGGGAAATGAACTGGTCCTGCTAGTGAGGTAAAAAATGCTGGAATTCCCGGATTTGGGCCAGATTGTGGAATTCTGTGGCCACTTTATTGGGAATTCCTGATTTTGCCTTTATTCTTTGTCCATTTTTTGTGGGTTCTTTCCCTGGGCTTTTTCGTGGAATTCTTTGAAAATTTTTCCAGAGGGAAGGATGTTTCCCAGGAACATGGAATTCCTTATGTGTTTGTGTCCCATAAAACAGCCAGGATTGGAAGGGAGGATATTTTTCTCCCAAATTTTCCCATCGTTTGCAGGGATTTTCTGGAGGTTTGATTCCCTCCAGATGTTTCCAGTGTCTTTGTGGATGTCAGGCAGGATCCTCCTGCTCCCTGAAAGGGGATTGGGAAGGGCAGCTCCTTCTAGGCCTTGAAAATCCATTCCCTGAGGAGAATATTCCCTGTAGGACTTGACTATTAATTCCCTGGGGTCAATATCCCTTTCCAAGATGGAATATCCTTTCCCTGAGAATATTCCTTGTAGGGCTGGAATACCCATTCCCTGAGGAGAATATTCTTTCCCAGCCTGGAATAGCATTTTCCTATGGAATTTCAGGTGATTCCAAAACTTCCTTCGGACACCTAGCTCACAAATCCCAGGATGATGAATGCCACACAATTGCATAGGGAAGTGTGCTCCCAATCCTATTCCTGGCACAACTCCATAAAGTTGTGTCTTATCCTTGACCAAAGAGAGGCTGGAAATGAAAAAAAAAAAAAATCCCCAAAAAAGTCCAGGATGTGCCAGAACTTTTCCTTTTTATTAAAATCCAGAGCACGGCTGATGAGAGACCCACCTGGATTTGATTTCTTGTAATAAAAAATTCCAATAATCCCCCCAAACAATTCCCAAGCACTGGTTCCAATCTCCTGATCCTCAAGATGGATTTTAAAGGCTCTTGTAAAACGAGGAATATTCCAATAATTCTGGTGCACAATTCCAAGATCATCTTTGCCTTTATTTTATTTATTTACTTTTATTTATATATATATTTTTTTCCTTAGGATGCAGCAGATCCAGAGAAAATATTTGTTTAAGAGAAGGAAAAAGGGAGAGGGGATTGCTGGGCTTGGAATCACTGAGGGAGAGAAATCCCAAGGTTTGGAATCACTGGGAAGATGGGCAGGGAAAGGGAAAAAAGTAAGGAAAAATCAGGAAATAGTTGGAATTTTAAGGATTTGCCCTCAAAAGCCCTTTAAAAATCAGGAGAAGGAAATATTAATTTGATAAAGCAATTATTATGGGATTTGATTTATAATTGCTTTAAAACATGGGAAAATAATTATTAGGGCGTTAATATTGAAATTCCTTTAAAACATGGGAACATGGATTAAAATAAGGAAATACTAATTAAAATAAATAATCAATAAGGTATTTTCTTTTAAAGGATACTGGTGATTTAAAATTTGAATAAATTCAAAATAACTTTGAATTCAACTTGAAATAATTAAAAATTAAACTCAAATTAAATTCAGATTAAATATAAATTGGAAGGAAATAATCTGAAATTGAATTAACATTAAATTGAAATTAAAATTGAAATAATTTTTCAGTAAATTTCATTAAATCTAGCTTAAGATAAAATTAAATTTAAATTTCCTTTAAAATAAATTTTATTTAATTTACTCTATTTTATACATTTGAATACTAAATAAGCACATTTTAATAGAGTATTGGATATTTGTTTTATAAAATAGATAAAATAATGGGTAAATTCTAGCATGTTTAACAAATTAAAACTATTTCATTAATTGAATTAAATTGATTAATTCAATTAGTCAGAGGAATAAGCCCCAATTTATTTTAGATCGAGAGCCGTATTATTCATTTATTCCTGATTTTTAAATTGTCTTATTTTTCCTACGTTATTAAAATTTGCATCCAGGTAGGAGCTAAAACTCCCATTCTGGGACTGTTGGGACCAATCCCTTGGGAATTCCAGAGCTCCCTATTCTTAACAACTATTTACTAATTTTTAATATTTTATTATTTTTTATTATTCATAATTTTTTATAATTTTATCTTTTAAAGCCTTGTTTTTAATAATTTTGGGATCTGGGAATTCTTCCTTTAATTTCCATGGAATCTCCTCCCTAAGGAAAGGGGAAAGCTGGAATTTCCTCCAAGACTGGGAATTTCCTGGCAACAATTTAAACCATTTATAAATCTCCTGGTTTTGGGGAAATTGGGATTGATTTCATCCCAGCCTTGCAGGAAAGGGAAACCTGATGGGAAAAGAAATGGAGAGAAGGTTTTATGTGGGATTCGCATGAAATAACAGCTGGAAAATTCGGACTTCCAGAGCTTCCCATATCTTCAATTCCCCAACCACCAGTCAGGAATCCCGTGGGATTTGTGTTATCCCTCAGGACAACTCCAAAATTCCAATGTCACCTGGTGCTTCCAGGTTATTCCTAGGTAAAACGCCGTCTTTCCAGGAATTCTTAATCCAGAAGAGTTTTACACCTTTCCCCCTCTTTCTCCTTTTCCCGCCTTTCTCCTTGACTCTTTTCCCAGATTCCCGTGTCTGTTCCATGCTGATGAAGCAGAGGGACAGAAAATCCCTCTGGACTGGGATTTTCCCTACGGCAGCCTCAGATCCGGCTTCAAATCCTCGGGAATAGGCAGGGGAAAGACTGGGAAGAGGAGGAAGCCACTCCAAAGCCGTTTTCCCGGGAGAATTCCGGGAGAATTGCCGGGAGAATTCCCATTCCCAAGCTGTCGCGTTCCACTGAGGGAAACAGCGAGGAACTCTTTCAGAAAGGACGGTCAGGAGCGAAATTACTCCAAACGAGGCAAATGCTGCGCCCGAGAACTGTTTATTGGTAACTGAAAGGAAAAGAAAAAGGAGCTGCCCAGACGAAAGCGGGCTGGGAAAGACAGAAAAGAGGGAAGAAAAGGTCGTTATCGGGGGCGTCGATCCTGATCGTTCTCCAAATGTGGATTCAGTTTTTATCAATGGGCTCGGCTCGGCGCTGGCCTGATGACGTTTTTTAAATTTCGAATTGGTGGCAGCGGTGGGATGCTCCTGAACGAAAAGCCGATATGTTTCTGAACCGCTCAGTGTGTGTTTTCGGGAGAGAGTCCCTTGGGGTATTAAAGACAAAGATGCGACTCTCCCTGAAACCAGGTGCGTGCCCTCTGAAAGTGTTTTTTTCCCTTAGGCAATTAGAGACTCGTTACTGTGTGGCCCTTTCTGAGAAACATTTCACCCCCTTATCTACAACTAATTAAACCTGTGTCCTCTCACAAAGTGTTTCCCCACTTCGCGGGAGAGGTTGGGGCTTTTATGGTGTGGCCCTTTCTGGGACGCGTTTTGCCCCCATATCTGTAACTCTTTGTGTGCGACTGCCCTGGTAAAGTACGGCGTGTCCTCTCCGGAAGCGTTTGGGGACTTGTGGAGGATTCTCTGTGAGGAACAAGACTGCTCTTTAAAAGTTTAGTAAGGGATAAAAGGAACTTTTACAGCGCTGGGTGCGTAGCCATAGCTAGAGGCACAGCGTTAACTTAAATATATATATTTTAATATATACTTTTTCATTACATTGGTCAAATGCATATTCATGAATATTACACATATTCAAACATTCTTTTGAGTTCACATGTTCTGAGAATTCTTTTGCTTGGTTCCACTGTTGACTTGTTTTCTTAAAGTACACACCATACAGATGCCATGCAGATGAAATTTATATATTTTATTTTCTCATATTAAATATAAAGGACCCAATAATTGATTGCTAATTAGATAAACTTTATTAAAGCAAGAAGCCGAAGCAAAACAGTGCGCTGGGAAAGCCGGAGAGCACAAGTCTCGACTCGTGCTTCATGTACAGCTTTTCGAAGTTTTCCCCACAATTTCCCACTTTTATAATTTTTTGGTTACACACACCCCCTTGGTCCTTCCCCAGTCTATGTTTTCCCATATTTGGTCACAGTTGGGTCTTCTGATTCCAGGAGTCTGGGGTCTCCTGCCATCTCACGGTGGTAGATGGATGAAGTCTCTCCTCTTGCTCGTAGCACATCTCTGGGGACTTTTTACTATGGCTACTATGGTTTCACCATATTTTTCGCTTCTTCTTTTCTCCATGTCTTAGGATACAAAGTATCCTGAATTAAGGCCAGGCTGTCTGTGACTTCTTTGTTTCTGCAGTTTTTGCAACTTACAGTTATTGCTTAATATCTTCTATGTATCAATTAATTATGACACTTAACACAAATTACCTAAATTATTAATATCATCTATGACACTCATAAGGCTCTCTGTTCTGTGGTTTGATAGTTCTTGATTGCCAAAAGGTTAGAAGTAAAGTCTTCTTTGCACTTCTTTTTTCTATGTTTACTTACTTGGGTTTTTTAAAAATGTTATCATACAGGTGAGACACTTCACAAGTACATTAAATCAACATGAGTTACCTTACAAAATTATTTAGGTTATTCTCACTATTACCAGTTGGTTACAATAATAAAAGCATTAGCTACTTCTGCAGCAGTTAATGTTATAATACACAGCACCTAGTCACTATTTTCATGTTTTGCAAGAGCCCAAACTATAATACATTTATCACACTAAAATATATAATCTACACAGCAGTTAGGGCAAAAAGGCTAGAAAATGATACTACATCAAAAGCTGTTAAAAAGTGAACTTCACTATATCAAAATAATTTGTAAAAGCTGATATATAATAGTGAAAGCCAACAACTACATAGTTATTTATAACAAAACTGTCCAGGAAGGCAAATGAGGGAGAGGAGAGGTCTCTGCCCTGCTCTCTGTTTCAGCACAAACATTCCTTGTGCTGGTGTTTCCAAACTAAGCACCCCCCAAATACAGATAATGTTTTGGGCGAGGGGTCACACCTTGCAATTGGTTTTTGTTGTTTTTTTTTCCCACTGTGACAGGGGGGACGAAACAGCTTCCTGAGGAGGGTTACGCCCTAAAACTTTCAGGCCCTCGGAAAAGTGCTCCCCAGGAGGATGCAGATTAGGGCATCGAGCTCATCAGCTGCACGGACGGGGCATTACCCTTCCAGGAAGGGCCACACTGCAAGAATGTTATAAATAACTATGTAGTCGTTGGCTTTCGCAATTATGTATTGGCTTTTGCAAATTATTATTAATCACAATGACTTTGGCATAATACAGTTTGTAATCAGATTTAACTGCTTTAATACAGTATAATCTGTCAGCTTTTATAGCCAATGCACTGTGTAGTGCGTATATATATAATAGTGCGATAAATACGTATTATAGCTTAGACTTTTGCAAAATATTAAAATAGAGCACATGTGTTGTGCATTGTACTGTTAAATGCCTTTATTTGTATAACTAACTGGCAATAGTGAGAATAACTCACATAATGTTGCTTTAATGTACTTGTGGAGTATCTTATCTGAATGATAACACTGAAAAGAAACAGGAAAATAAACAGCAAGAGAAAAAATGCAAGGAGGGATTTAGTACTGACTCTCAGGTTATCAAAAAGTGTTAAACAACAAAACAGAACCTCAAGAAGAAATAAAAAACACGAACTTCATCTGAAGGATGGCATGTACTTTAAGAAGACGAGTCAAAAGTTGAACCAAGCAAAGGAACTCCCAGAACATGTAAACTCAGGGGAATGTTTGAGTTCATATAATCCTCATGGATATACATTTAACCAACGTATTGAAAAAGTATATAACAAAATTTTTCTAAGCTAACTGATGTGTCTCTGGCAGTTTGCCAAGCATCCCAGTGCTGTGTTCCTTTCATCCCTTATAAAAAAAAAAAAAAAAAAAAAAAAAAGGTAAAGAGTGAGCCTTGCTTGTCACAGGTTCAGAGCCAGCCCCTCTGTGCCATGGTTAGAGCGGGCTGGGGATCACGGGCATAGCGTTCAGAATGTGACAGGTCAGCCTCCGGCTCTGCGGGCAAAAGCAAGCTCCAAGCTGCCCCGGGGAAGAGCAGCTGTGCGCACCGTCCCAAGCGTGGCTCTGGCTGCCGCTGCACGGGAGGGAAATGCTGGGCATTGCCAGCAGACGGCAGCGATCGCGCCTTTGCAGCGCCCGGCGCGGACCCTGCAGATCCCTACCCGGGGCCTTGCGAAGCCCAAAAGGCGCGAAATGGCGACCGGAGGCAGCACGTGCGAGGCGCGCGCGCCAGTGAGCCGCGCTGCGTGATGACGTCACGGCCGGCACCGGCGCCACCTCGGAACCCGGCAGAAAAGAGGGAGCCTACAGCAGCAGCGCCGGCCCAGGCCCTGGGGCTGCCCTAGGACGTCATGGGCGGTGCGGCGCCGTCTCGGAACCCGGCAGAAAAGAGGGAGCCTACAGCAGCAGCGCCGGCCCAGGCCCTGGGGCTGCCCTATGACGTCATGGGCGGCGCGGCGCCCCCTCGGAACCCGGAAGTGAGAGAGCCCGCGGCAGCAGAGCCGACCTGGGCCGCTGTGCTTTTTCGATGACGTCACTTCCTGCGCTGCCGCGGAACCCGGAAGTGAGCGAGCCCGCAGGAGCAGGGCCGCTCTGGATGGCGACGCCAGAGTCTGCCAAGCTCCTGGAGTTCCTAAGCCTGGAAACCAAAAGTCTCAAAAAAACCGGGAAGCCCTGCCTCCAGAAAGCACCCACAAAAACTGCAAAGTCTTCAAAAAGCTCAAGCCGCAAGACCCAAAAGGTCCCTGGAGGACAACTCTCACAAAAGCCTCACGCCAAGCAGCCCTCCTAAAAAGCAAAGAGTGGACTCGCCAGAGTCAAAAGGGGCGCCCATCTTGTAGTGCAATGTGGCAACTGAGCTAGCTAAGATGGCTAATACCTTAGCCCAGATAGCCTATGCAGAAACCATAAACTTGAGGTCATGGGAGGCGGGATATGGAAATTGGAATGCTAATGGCATCATTCCAGAAGAGGTCATGTCTCTAACTCTACATCTCTGTTGGACCGGGAGCTTTGACATAGATAGCCATGGCCCTATCCCCCGCTCGGGATGGGAGCCCTGCCCCTGGGCCTTTGGATGCTGCCTCCAGAAGCAGACGTTGCTGCGTTTGTGGTCGCACCGCTGTTAGAGCTCTACATTCGGGCACTCCAGCATTCCCGGCCCAGTTATTTGCCGTGCTCCACCCGGCCGGGCCACACCCGGAATCACACTGCCTTTTGTGGTAGTGCCGCTCCTTTTCCTGCCTTCTGGCTCCTCCCAAGGGCTGCTGTTGCTCCAGTGCAACTTTTCTTACCACCAAGCTTTTGGTGTCTGACTGGAGAAGCTCTGCTCCTGCTTCCCACTCCCACCTCAGCTTCCAGNTCAACGTTTCTTACCAGCCATTGGGGGGAAGGTTTTGGTGTCTGACTGGAGAAGCTCTGCTCCTGCTTCCCACTCCCACCTCAGCTTCCAGAAAATTCCATCCATCCCTGTGGATGAGCCAACCCCAGCTCTGGAGATGCCAAATGCTCCTCCTGGGCAGGAAAACATTCCCAGGGAATTCCCACTTTTGGAGGGCAATGTCATTTTTCCCAAGATGGGGCTGCCCCATCCCGACTGGAACACTTGGATTTAATGTTTTAGTTCCATTTTGCCTGGATATTGAGGAAATCCAGAAGGGTTGGAGGGATGCTGCTCCCATGGGAGCAAATCCACATTCCAGAGGGAGCTGCAGCCTCTGGCACATGTTCTCTAAAATAATTACTGATATGGAATTCCCACCCTTGGGAAGATGAGCTTTACTCCAAGGGCTGGGCTGAAATTTGGGATGAATTGGTTCAAATCCTCCAGATTTTATCGCTGGGAATAACAATCAAAAATATTCCAAATTTTCTGCTGGCTCAAGGAAATCTGGGAGGCTCCAAGCGCCTGTTCCAGGCACCCTGATCCCATTTATTAGGGAAAAGTGGGAGTGGGGTTTTACTCTGAGAAAACCTGCTGCTGACGTCCAGAAACATCCATCTGCATCCTGTTGGATATCCCAGGAATCCACCTGGAAAATCCCCTTTGGATAAAGGAGGGATCTGGGCGGGATTGGCAGGGCTGGGGCTTTTCTAAGCTCACTCCCAAGTATCCCGGGGGATTGGAATGAGATGATCCCTTCCTAGAAAAATCCTTCAGGATGAATCCTGAAGGAAAAGTGGGAAGGCTGGCCGAAGTAATGAAGACCTCTCCAGGTATCTGGCTCCCACTTGGAAGCAGCACCGGCAGCCTCAGGTCAGGCAGGATGTGCCGGAGTGTCCGTGCATTCATCTGTTTTCACACGACTGGGAATGCTGGAAGCCTCCAACCCTGGAGGGTCGTAAATCCCGGCTCTGCTTTTCCCTGAAATTCAGCCTTGTCCAAATCCCGTACAAAGGCCCAGCTCATTCTGGGGATTTATGGCCTCCCGGGAAGCGTTGGGTGATTAAGGCTTGGCCACCAACATGGAGCAAACAGTAGGAATTCCGACAGCTCCAACTGGGAATGTGGGCCGGGATTTATCAAACAAATCCGGGAGAAATCCATCTCTGTTTGGAAAAGTGGGAGATATATGGCATGTTTGGGAGATGGATCTGGCTCGGGAACGTTTGGGAGGGTTGGAATTCCGAGTCAGATCTGAGCTGGGTGTAGCCAAGGCAAATATACAACTCTAGGCAAGGAGCTTTTCCAAGGGTAACAACAACATTCCTGGGCAAGTGAGGTCATCCCGAAATTTCTAGGCTGGGATTAAAAAAGCCAAGGGGGAAAAGTGCTGGAAAAATACAGGAGGGGGAAAAAATAGGATAAAATACGTTGGAAGTGGCTGACAAAAAAGGGAACGTGGGAAGGGAGAAGAAGGGGCTTGTGCTTCATTTCCAGGGAATAAAATTGGACATTTGGGAATTTCTTGGGCTCAATTTTCCTTTTTTCCCCTTGATTTAATTAATCCATCCCACTCACCAGCATCCCAGTTCTTCCCAAAAATCCTGTTGGAGGTGGAAAAGCGAAGGGAGAGAAGGGAGGGAACAGTGGGAAAATCCTTTTGGATGGATCCAGGTGGGATCTGCCTTTCCTGTGGGATGGGCAGGGAAGGGATGTTCCAGGATGGTTGGAGCACGGCTGTGCCAGGCAGGAGAGGATTTCTGGGATTAAATACTGTTGTAAAGGAGAATTCCAATGGATCCCAGCATGAAAGGAAGGAATGATGGCGAGAGAGATCCCAGGAAAGTGCCTGGACATGGCTGAGGGGCATCAGGAACATCCTGGATCTGTCGTTAGGGACTTCCTTATCCTGTGGCTCTGCCTGCCAAGAGTGTGGAAGAGCCGTGGAATGCTTGATATTCCATGATCCTTAAGATCCCTCTGGTTTTCCCCAGTTTGTTAAAATCCTGGATTTTCTCTTTGATTCCAGTGATTCCCTAGAATAATCCCTGGTTGGGAAGGCACTAGAGTGCTGTGGGTCTGGAATTCCCTTTTCCCAGGGAACAGAACCCCCACAGCTCCCATAAAATTCCTGGCAGCTGTGTTTACGAGGTGTGAAGCCATAAAGCAGCTCCTGAATTTTCCACACCTTCCTCCTCTCCGGAGGCCGGAGAAGCATCGAGAATTTTTCCTCCCAGTTCTCATGTTTATTGCCTGGTCTTCCAACAGAAGCCAATTCCTAGCACAGGAATCCTAAGGATCATCCTGTGAGGATGGGCTGGGGCACCTCCCACTATTCCAGGTCGCTCCAAGCCCCGTACAGGGATGGGAATTCCAGGCATGGGAAAAGGCTTGAATGGCAAAATCATCCCCAAAAATCCTTGTGCCGTCATTTCTCTCCCATCAGGAGGGAGAAATGTGGGATTATTTTTCCCGTGGGATAAAATGAAGCTTCCCAACAGGAGCAGTGAAATCCCTGGATAGTTTAGGCTTTCCAGGAGGGAATATTTGCCTCAGAAGTGCTCCTGGGGGCAGGGAAAAGTGAGACTGGGAAGAGAGACAAATGAAATTAGCTGGAATTCTTGGCAGGAGTGGGATGACAGAAGCACCAGTGGAGATCCAGGCTCCTGCTGGAGTTCTGTTCACAAATTGATCAGGAAAAGAAGGATAAGCAGCATCTGGATGGAAAAAACAGCTCTGCCTGGCTTGGAGTTCCTGCTCCGGAGCTTCCAAATCCCACAGACCTCTCTGGATTGCAGCTCTAAGGATTAGGAGCTCCCAATTCTGTTTATTTCCAGCCAGCCCTGGATCCAAAGGTGAGGCTCCCATGCCTGGCAGTAATTTGGGGATTTTAGGAATCCTTGGAAGTGTGTGAGACCCACATGGAATCAAATCATTCCCAAGCTCTGGAGCTGCCACCTGTGCTGACATCTCCAGGATTTTCCTGGCAATTCCAGGCTTCGGTGGCATCAAACCCATTCTGATCTAAATATAGGAAATTTAGAGTAACCCACTTACATTTTTCCTTATTTTTTTCCCAGCTACAATTCAAGCTGGTGGGAATGGCATAGGACAAGGTTTTGGCATCCACATTCCTATTTTCCATGGAGGAATTTGGTGGTAATCCAAAAATTCCAAACCCCCAATTTCCTCTTAAAACAGGTATGGATTTGTTTGTGAATTTTCCATTAATCCTTTGGGGATTTGGTGAAGGAAATAAACAAGGAATTCTTAGAATGGTGAATCCTTTATCCAAGAAATCTCAGGACAACTTTGCTTCTATGTTTTAGGTGATTTGGGAGATTTTTTCCTGGGAATGATGGAATTTTAGGGTTATGCTACTGCAGTACAGTGGGAATGGTTTGCTAAGTTGGGATCCCATTTGATTCTCAGCTCCTCAGCTAGAAGAAAGGAAAAGCTTGGAATGGCTCCCCTTGGAGTATTTTCCATACATCCAGGAGCAGATCCATAAGGTCTCTCTCTTTCCATGGAAAAAGGGCAGGATGAGAAGAAAATACCTAGGCTGTGCCAGGGGAGGGTTGGGTTAGATTCAGGAGGAATTTTTTTCATGGAAAGGGGAGTAAAGCATTGGAATGGGATGGATCGCCATCCCTGGAGATGTCCAAGGAATGTCTGGATCTGGGAATTGGACACAGGTTGGGCTCTGATCCCAGAGGCTTTTCCCACCTAAATAGTTCCCTAAATCTGGGATTGTGCCTCATTTTCCAAGGAATTCCATGTGTGCCTGTGCTCCCTGCCCACTTAGCCAATTAATTCCCAACTCCAGCAGGACAAAACCAATGCAAAACGCTCCTGGACCTCATTCCAAGCTCTGTTTCTAAAAATTCCCTGTTTTTTTACCATCTCAACATCCAACCGCCACCAAAAACACTTCGGAGCCTCCAGCCCTGTTCAGCTGGAGAAGTCCAAATGAGCTCCAGGTTTTCCAGGCAGTTCATTCTTCATTTTCTGTGGCTCAGATTGTTTATGTTCCCTCCGCTTCCATGAAAACGACGTCTTCATTAAAGCTGAAAAATGGACTTTGGGATTGATGGGAAGCGCTGATTTCCCTCCGCCACTGGCAGGAATGGGAGTTCCAGGGACCTGCCGAACAGCCCCGCGCTCATTCCCGGCTGATGGATGGTCTTGGAATGTTATTTATTTCTCTCCAGGTTTTTCAGCTGGTTGGATTTAAAAAAAAAAAAAAAAAAAAAAAAAAAAAAGGGGGCAGGAAGAAAAGCCAAGGAAAAGCCCAGCCAAGTGTTGGGATCGTAGTGAAATAAAATCCTGGGCATGATTTTCACCCTGGAGCTGAGGGATAGGGAAAAACATTGGAATGGGTTTGGAGTCCTCATCCCTGGAGGTGTCCAAGGATTTAGGAGGGAAATTCTGGGAATAATTAAATGGTCACTGTTTGAGCATCCAAAGGAGCCCCAAAATCCTGGATCCGGATTTTGGTTCCAGTTCCACCCCCAGCCATGGGATAATCCCAATAATGGGATTCTGTCTGTCCCAGATATCCGCATTCCATCCCCTTGGAGTGCTGGGATTTAAGGATCCCAAACTTTGGGATACATAAGGAAAGAAATTCCCCAGCTCCCAAGTGCCTCCCCTTCATGGCCACTCCGGATTTGCCATTGCTGATTTGCCATTCTGTGTTCGCCATTCCCAGTGCCTCTGGAGCCCTCCCTCCTCTCCTAAATGGACACCAGAGCAAACTGTGGAAAACTGGGAGAATGCAGAACACATCCCAAAATCCCCACCTCAGGAAGCTGTGGTAGCTTTTCCTTCTCCTTACGCAATGTTGCCAAAATCCTGGGTAATGATTTTGAGTTCGGATGCCCCCGATATGCAATGGAGAATTCCACCACTGCCTTTGGAATTGAGGGAAAATGGGGTGAAAATAGGAGGAATGCTGCAGTGAATGCCAAACAATTCCTACTTTTATTCCACATTTCCCTGAGCCAAACTTTTCCCTTTTTTTGGGAGGAAAAAGAATTCCTTCCCTTCATGCTTGGGTGCAACAGGTTTATCCTAAGCTCCTCCAGATTGCCAGGATCCTGGAGTCTGGGAAAAGGGGGGAATAGGTTTTATATCGGGCTGGAATGACAACTCCAAACTGGGATTTGATGTGATTTTCCCCCTTTTTCGGGCATCCACCACATCTTAAACTCCCCCCTTGGGGATCCACCTGTATTCCAAAGCCGTTTGATTCCCTTCCGGAATTGTCAGATTTCACTTAAAAATATTAAAAGATTGATTTTTCCTTGTTTTCAGGTGTTATTCACATATTTATGTAGGTGTAAATATTCCCTTTTCCCAAAAAAAANCTGTATTCCAAAGCCGTTTGATTCCCTTCCGGAATTGTCAGATTTCACTTAAAATATTAAAAGATGGATTTTTCCTTGTTTTCAGGTGTTATTCACATATTTATGTAGGTGTAAATATTCCCTTTTCCCAAAAAAACCAAAAAAGGCTCACAGCCATTTGGTTTTTCCTAGCTGGGATTGATCAAGGATATGGGACAGGGAATGGGTATCACATCCATCAGCTGGGGACAGGAATATCCATTGGAAAACTAAATTCTGGGAACATTAAATTCCCTTTTCCCAAGTTTTAGCATCCAGATGTGTTTAATCCAGAGAGTTAAATCATCAGAGGAGAATTTTGTTATCCTATTTCCCTGATTCCTTAATGTGGCTTTGGTTGCATGGGAATTTTGGGATATGACATTCAGCCACGCTAAAGGAAATGGGATAAGGGATCCATGCATCCCAGATTTATTTGGGAAGGGCTTTTCCCCACCTTGCAGCAAAATATGGGATTGTGCTGCCCCCTGGGCTGGGGATCTAAGGGGGGTTATTCCCAGGATTTTTCCTTTGCCTGGCAGCAGTGCCTGGAAGCTCCGTCATGGCCCATTGCGCTTTGTTTTTCATTCCAGGTGCCTTGGCTGGAAAAATAAGGAGAAGGAGGGGGAATCCAAATCCAAACAACCCAGCAGCTGGAATTTTGTCTGGAGCAGGGCAGGGGAAACTGATTTATATTGGCTCCAGGAGCAAATCCAAGCTTCTGGCATGGGAATGGGAGCTTGGGGTTTTTCCTGCTTTTGGAATTCTCGGGTGCCAGACTCCAGAGAATGGCTGTGCCTGGCTTTTCCCTGATTTATGGCTCCTCCTGGGTCTCCCAGAGCTGGAATGGGTCCTGGCAGGGTGTAAATCAATCGAAATCTCCCAAGTCCCAGTATTCCTGGGGTTGTGTCCCTGCTGAGCCCTTGGCTTTCCTCTTTCTCCCGATTTTCACAAAAACTTGTGGGAAGCTGGAATGTTCAGCTGCTCCAGAAATGCTCCTGATGGGCAAAGCTCTCCTTGATTCCATAAAGGGTGGAAAATGCTGAATTTGGGCTGAGAAGTTGGAGGCGGGTGGATGCCTTCTGGATTCAGGGATTTGGGATTTTTTTTGAGCATTCCTGCTAAAAACCACTCCTAGATTGAAGCTTTGCCTCCCTGCTCCTGGTCAATGGAATTTTTCCTTGTTGAATCCCTACCCTTTGTCCAGTGGAAGTTGGAATTAGGGATCTCCCTCCTGCCTGCTGGAAAATTGCACAAATCCCAGAAAATGTGTTTTCCAGGGCTTGGGGATTTTTGTGGAAAAGCCAGAGGGCAGCTGGAATTCAGGGATTTAAAGATGATTCCTTAGGATCATCTCTCCCAGTATAACCAGTGATTCCCAACTGGTGATTCTGGAGATTCCTGGAAACCTGGGAAACGTCATTGTTGGGAATGGAGGAGAGAACCATCATGGACAGCAGGGGTGGGAATGGTTATGCTGAATCCCTCTGGAATGCTGTGTCCACCCGGAGGCTGATGTTTTGCCCCAGGAAAGATGGAGGAGTTGGGAAAATCTTGGGATCATGGTATGGTTTGGGTTGGAAGGGATCTTAAAACTTGTCCCATTCCATGGGCAGGGACACCTTCCACTATCCCAGGTTTCTCCAGCTTGGTCTGGAACATTCCAGGGATGGGCCATCCTTGCATCCTTTGATCCTTCCTGAATCCCAGGATAGGCTGGATGAAAACCCAGATTATGGAAAGTTTTTGGATTTTTTAAAGGAATTTAAAGACAAAGTAATTCCAGTGCCTTAAAAACAAAAAAGATTTGGGATGCATCAGTACAAAACTTAGGATTTGGGAAAAAATTCTGTGCAGTTTCATTGGATTTTCCTGGAATTTTTATGACCAGAAAGGGAATCACTCAAAGGGCAACAAGGATAAAACATCTGGATGGAAATAAATTGGATTTTTCCTTGAAAATTGAATTTCTCGTGGAAAATGGGTTGTGCTTGGCCTCGAGCTGTGCTGAGGTCAAGGGACACCATACCAGATGGATCCCCTTAAAGGAAAACATGGAGAACAGAGACCAAAAATTCCTTAAATCTTCCGGAGCAGATACAAATTCCCCATGAACAGCTCAAAAAATGCCCCATCCTAAACTGATTTTGATCTATTCCCAAAATTCCTATTGTTTTCCCAGCTTGTTCCTTCTGGCAGCTGAAATTTCTCCAGTCCATCCCAAATGTGTTATCCCAAATGTGTCAGCTCCTGCTCTGGGATTTCACTGGAATTAAGTGCTGCATTAATCCATTGGCTGGATTTCATCCTTTTCCTTGTAAATCCATCCTCTCCTGCCTCCGGCACATGGAGCTCAATATCCGGGGGAAATAGAGCCTTTGATCTTTCCTTGATGGAGAGGTTTCCCAGGATTCCAGGCAGATCCCTTTGCCTGGCTGTTGTCTATAAAAATTTGAGAGCATCAATGGATGGCTGGAGGAGGAGGGGAAGGTTTGAGGTTTTCCATACCTGGAATGAAATATTAATTCATTCCAATAAATTGGATATTAGGAAGGAATTCTTCCCTGTGAGGACGGGTAGGCCCTGGAAAATCTATGGATGCCTCATCCCTGGAAGTGTCCAGTTCCAAGGGGAACAGGGCTTGGAAAAACCTGGGATGGTGATGTGTCCCTGCTCATGGCAGGGCTTGGAATGAGAGGGTCTTTAAGGCCCCTTCCAAGTTTCCTCTCCAGCATTCTGCTTCCCAAACTCTGGCTGGCATTTGTTGCCTCTTCAAGGGCTTTTTCCATGGAGCTGGAAAGACAGACCCTGATCCAAAGGTGTGGGATGGAACCAGGGAAGCGCAGCTGTGGAATGCCAGTGCCAAAGGATGCTGGAGCTTTTCTCTGGCTCCCGGGAGCGCGGTGATGGATATCCATCCCCAACACGCACATGCCAAGGGATTTGTGTTTTTCTGGGAAGCAGGTGTTGTTTAGAGGGAAGGTGGGAGTGCAGAGCCAAGGAATATCTCATTGCTACATTCCATCCAGCCTATATTTTTGGGAAGTGCAGGATGTGTCCCAGTGCCTGTTTCAAACGCTCACATTCCATCAGGAGCTGCAGGTGTAGGAACCTGGAATGCTGACAGCGATGGATCAGGTGCTCCTGAGTCATCCAGGAGCTGGGAATTAATCCCCATTTGCTGTCTCCATCCATGAGATTCTGTGGAGCAGAGACACAGGGAACTGGGCTGGTTTTAACAGCATCAAACCTCTGGGAACTAGCACAGTAGGGAAAAACTTGGAGAGACCCGAGTAAAAAATGGGAAGAGAAGTGAGAAGAGTCAAGGATTTGCTATTTTGAGTGTTGTGTTTGCCTGAATTCCAAGCTTGCCTTGTGTTTTCCTTGGATACAGCTGATGCTTTTGGAACTGCTGAGGCTGCCAGGGCTAAACCAACAATCCTTAACCACAAAAGGAGGCAGCCAGGAATTCTGTGGGATAAGGGAGTGGAGTCTGGAGCTCTTCCCAGATCATCCAGCAGCTGAGATGTGCCTGGGTTTGCTGGGCAGGTTCCCATGGCACGAGGTGGGAGAGTCATGGAGTCACATCCCCAAGTGCCACATCCATGGCTGGGAAATTCCTGCCAGGGCAGGACAACTGATTTTTAAGAAATTTTCTCAATATCCAACCTGAAGCTTCCCTGGAGCAACTTGAGGCTGTTCCCTCTTGCCCTGTCTTTCCATGGGAGCACTTCCCAATCCCACCTGGAATCCTATCCTCCTGTCAGGGATTGTGGGAAATGGGAATGTCCCTTTGGAGCCTCCTTTACTGCAGGCTGAGCTTTCCCAGCTCCCTTCTGGTGCTCTAGCCCCTTCACAGCTCCATTCCCTTCCTGGGACATGCTCCAGCCCCTCCATATCCTTCGTTTAGTGAGGGGGGACTTGGATTGCTCCTCCCCATCCCCACATTTTGTGATGAATCCCTATTTTCCTTCATTTCAGCACAACTAATCTGGACCTGATCCCAAAAGCACAGAACATTCCCAAACCTGCCAGGAATATGAGGGAGAAATCAGAAAATCCATGGCTTTTCTCTCGTGTTTTTGATAGGAATCGTGTATTACAGGACTGGAAAACCTCAGATTGGGATTTTTGATGGCTCTGGAAGTTTGGCAAAATTTTGGGAAGGTAGAAGGGTCCAGTTTTTGTCCTTGGAGCTGGAGGAGATAAGAGAGGGTGAAGAAAAATCTTCCATTTTCCCAATAATTGATTTTGGAGGAGCAAATCCCAAGCCCAAGGAACAAATCTGCTGGGCTTATCCCAAACTTTATCTTAAACTTCATTTCCTGGCCTAAAAGTCCCTAAATTTTCCCACTCTGGGAAAGTGTCAGAGATGCTCTTGTTTATCCTTTGCTCTTTTGCTTCCCAAGAACCAGATATTTCCTTGAATTTATTTGCAGTGGCTCCCCAAAACCACTGGAGAATAAACAGGATGAAGGAATATTGATTGATTAATTTGTTCATTAATTAAGACATCTGGGGAGGGTTTGACAGATGATTTTCCCTGACTTTTTTTCCTTTCCTGGATTTTTATTCCCATTTCCCATCCCCCAAGGCTCAGTTTTTCCTTTGTAATCTTAAGGATTTGGGCTGTTCTCATCCACCTGTGCCAAGAATCCAACTCTGAGGGGATGTATCCAAGGTTATGGATGGGTTGGCAGCAGCATCCCAAAATTCTGCAGCAATTCCACCAGGTAATTCCAGGCTGGATCCATGACTGGCTTGAAAAGGGGGAGGTTTCTGTTCCTGGATATAATACAGGAGTTTTTATCCACTGGTTTTCCAGAGATTGGGATTTTATTGTGGTAAACACTAAGCAGGGCTCAAGCAGGATTTGTAACCACTTCCCTGTATTTATTGGAATTTTACTTCCATAGATTCCCAGCCACAGGAGTGGGAAGTGTCTTCATGTGGCCTTTCCTTGCTGGGGCAGCTTGGAAGTTTGGGGAAGGGGAATTTGGGATTATTGGGTAGATTTGGAATAATTTTTATAAAGCTGCAAATCTTCCGAGGATTAAAATCAAAGTTGCTATCCTTGTGTTGGCTTTGGACACTGAAAGATGGATTTTTATCCCTAAAAACAAGTCTGGAGGTGGCCGGGCTGTGCAACAGGAGCAGACTGTAACATTTTTCCAAGGATTCTCCTGGGCTCCAGATGTGCAGGCTGGGAAAGCTGTTAACGGCCCCAATTAGGGTTTAATTTATCTTCGTTTCCTCGGCCTTGCCGTTAAAAGTCACACCCTGGAGCCATTAAAGCTCCGCATTCCCATTCCCGAGTTTTGTCAGGTGCTGGCCACCAAATCCAGCCCCAAACTGGACTTTATTCCCACA
>VWYO01001211.1:46848-71981 GCA_013400275.1 Rhadina sibilatrix
AGTTTAAATGGTCAAAAGCCTTTCCCTAGGCATCTGCTTGAAGGATAATACGGGGATATTTAAAAGGCTTGGAAGGAAAACAAATAAAGGCTTCACCATTCCCAAGGAATTTCAGCCCATCGTCCAGCCCGTTCCCAAATCCCCCATTTTGGCAGGAGAGTGATGGCATTAAGCATCCAAGGAGATTTATTAGGGATAATTTATGGCTGTAGCAGCCGAGCCGTGGGTTCGGGGGAGCAGAGCTCGCCACGGGCAGTGTTTTCCTTCCTGCACATTCCGATTATTTTAGTTTATTCCAGAAGCATGGCTCAGGAGCTCATTTATTCCTGGGACACATCAACACGTGGAGTGAGATCACTCCCGTTCCTGGGGGTCGGTGGGCTGGAGGTGATGAAATCATGGATTTATCCACAGCTTATTCCAGGCGTTTGATTGACCGGGATCAATTTGGGCTGAACCGACAACATTTCCCAATGTTCCAAAACAGCCGCTAAAATAATTATCAGGATTTGGGAGTGGAGAGCAGCTCCCGACACATGTTGGGAGTGAGGAGAGGACAGTTCCAGGCACTAAAAATACATCCCAGATGGAAAACTCATCCAGCTCCGAGGGGGGAAAGCTCAACCTGTTGGAGGTTGTTATAAATAGGGAATGGAGCAGTGAATGTTTGGGATAAGCCGAGTCCCCAGTAGGTCGTTCCTGCCATCCATGAACTGCTGACCTTTTTTCCTTGGAGAGCTGTTAAAATGGAGTCAGAGGGCAGGGGGAGTTGTTTTCCAGCCCCATTTGCACTTGTGTGGTCTGGAAAGGGAACAGATTTTCCCTGCCCTTTTCCAGGAGACAGACACGGGGATGAGGGGAAAGCAGAGAAGGCTTAATGGACCTTCCCGAGGTATCCAAGGAATCGGGAGCTGCCTGGGGGCACAGTATGGGAACAGCATTTCCATCCCACCAGAAATGTTCACTTTGCTGACAGCTTTGGATGGGATTTGGGATATTCCTGGTGGGCCGCTGGAAAATAGGGAAAAAGGGAGAGATTTGCTGCTCTGGAAGTTTAAATCCATGGTTGGGAGGGTGTGAATTCCCTTTGGGATGCCCCTCACCTTGGAGAGTGGCCGGGAGGGTGGATTGGGGGATGCTGGGCATCACGGGGTTGAGGGAATGAGGGATGGAATTCCTAATGGATTAAGATGAGACCTGGGAATATTTTTTTTAATTTATTTGATAGCTGGACAAGGAGTCAAAATAGAAGAAAATGGGAAATGAAGATGTAGTACCTTCCAGGATTTCAGGAAATCATCCGAGGGCACAGTCCTATGGGCTGGAGCCATGGGAAAGCGACATTCCCAGGAATTACCATGCCAGGAATATCAGGTATCTGACACCAGAAGGATGCTCATATCCAACCAGCCATGGAATGAGTCATCCCAGAAAACAGTAGAGCATCTTCCCAAAATGGATCCAAAGGGTAAAACCAGGCAGTGGGATCCCTTTCCCTCCAAACAGCCATTGCCTCCCATGCTACAATTCCAAGGACAATCCTAGAGAATACTGAGTGCTTTCAACTGTGCCAGAGCTATGAAATATTCCAGACACACAGTCCCAGGCCTGATCCCAAGGTAGATGGTGCCTGGAAACATGGAGAAGGTTTTTGGGAATGAGCAGTGCATGGAAGTGGATTCCTGGAGTGTGAGGCATATGGAAGGTTCTGGGTGTAGGACTGGGGGGAATTCCCCCAGGAATTTGGGGATTTAGTGGCAAACTGGAGGATTTGAATAATGGAATTCCTGACTGGTTTGGTTTGGAAGGGACCTTACTTAAATCCCACCTCATTCCAACCTGACACCTTCCTCTATCCCAGGTTGTGCCAAGCCCTGTCCAACCTAGCCTTGGACACTCCCAGGGATGTGGCATCCACAGCTTCTCTGGGAACCTGTTCCAAAATACAACCCAAATGTTACTCCCAAAAAAATAAACACCTAAAAATTTAACCCCTTGGAAAGTTAAATTCCCTCCTCTCTCTCAACACTTCATCCTCGGGTCTTTTCCCTTTGGAATGGCAGCTCCCTGGGATCTGCAAGAGATCCAAAGGTATCCCTTGCCTCTGGATGTCACCCAAATATTCCAGTCTGATGAGGCAAAATCCTTGTGGTTTGGTGATCTCCTGAATAAAAGAGATGGCTTGTCCAAGGGAATTAGAATGGGAAATCCTCCCCTTCCGTCTGTAGCCAGTGGTATTTGGGAGATTTGGAGCTGCAGCTTAAGCAGGAGTTGAAGTAGCCACAGGAGCATGAAAACTTTGGGAAGAGTGGGAAAACCAGGCAATAAATAGGATATTTTTCTCCTAGAATGCTGGGATGCCCCAGTGATCCCATCTGGCCCTCAGGATCATTGGAATGGCCTAGATTAGGGTAGGTGGTTACAACTGTGCTCAGAGCTTTCCCTGTGCCTTTGCAAATCCCAGACTTTTGTGTCTGGAAGGGCTCAGCTTTGATGAATCCAGTTCCTCATCCAGCCCTCTCCAGTGGCAGGGCCTTAAATCAGGAATATTCCTGAGGTTGCCTTAAATCAGCTTTAAGTGACTTTAATTCAGCTCCGGCCGATTCTCGATCGATTCCAATGACTCATTTCATCCCAACTTTCACATCCATCCATCTTCCAACCTTGCTCTCCTTTTCCCATCCTGGAGAAATGGGATCCAGCTGTTGGTGTTTTGGTCGGGAGCGGCTGCCAAGGCAGGGAATTTTAGAGTTATCCAAACATTGCAGAAGGTTGGCTCTCTGTGCGGGAGGCATCCCTGACAAATCAGACTGGAAAGGGTGTGGAGAGGTCTCCTCATCCAGCCTCACTGCAGACCCGCTTCCCGGAAATTCCCGCCTCCATAGCCAGTGGAAGGAATTAGTGACAAGTGGCTGGATGTATCCCAGCTCAGACCCCTATTCCCTAGGGATGAGTCCCTCTCCATCATCCATGAGACACTGGGATTGGGCTGGAAGGGACCTTCAGGACAATCTCATTCCATGTCCGTGGAAGCAGGAACATTTCCACTATCCCAGGTTGCTCCAAGCCCTATCCACCCTGTCCTGGATCAATTCCAGGGATTTCTACATCCACCACTCACATCTCTGGAGGTTTGATCCAAGTTTATTTTCCATGGAGCAGGATAGGGATCTGGATCTCAGCCTGCTCCTTCCTGGTCCCTCCAAAGTGTCTCCATCCTTCCCAAGCCATGGGTTCCGTTCTTCCTGAGCCATGGATTCCATCCTTCCCAATCCTGGACTCCATCTTTCCCAAGCCCGCTCCAGGCTGGAGCAGAGCCACACATTCCATGGCCAAATTCCCAGTGATGGATGCAAATGTCATCACTTATTTTTGTGGGAATTTCATTGTTTGTTTTCCTTGGTTTTCCAGCAATAACGACTCCTCTTCCATCCCGCCTCCAGCTTTTCATCCTCTGCCAAAGGGTTCCCCTCCTGACTTTCTCCAAATGATCTTAAAAACCTGGAATAATGGACTTAAAATAATTTTTTAAAGGCACTTGGTTGTATTCTCTGAATGGTGGGATTCCAGCCAAATGGGAGCACAGCTGGAACACAGGAGGTCACTTTAGTTTTGGCACGTCAAAATTAAAATAATCCATGGAATTCCATCTTCTCCATGATATCCGACATTGCATTTGGGTGCTCTTCATATTTCAGGCTCTTCGCTGCCTGGGGAAAGTGGACAGTGTCGGATTTTAGGGATAATTCTGTGGATTTGGAAGTTTCCTTTTCCACTTTTACTGTCAGAGCCTTAAATGCCGCATTGTGACCCAAGATGACAAAATGTGGTCCTAAATCCATGGATATATGGATATATGAGCATGGATATATGAGCCTCTAGAATATTATCCCAGGACTGTAAATTGGAGTTACACCCCTCATTTCTCTGGCACTGCCCAGTCCATACCTGCTCCAGGCTTTTAGTCCAGCCTAAAATCCCTGGAATACCCAGCCAATAAATTTCCACATGCTCTGAGCTTCTCCATCATGGAATATCTCGGATCAAACCATCCCAAACCTGGCCCCATTGGAATTTTTCCCCTTCAGCCTCAGTTCATCAAAAGCCTCTGCGTTCCTTCTTCTCCTCCTAATGAAGGTGGAAATGTCCATGGCGAGGGGAATTTATGGATGAAGGAGTTCCAGTGGCCATCATTCCGTAATAAGGCTGACAGCCTCGTAAAATATTGCCCAAAAAACCCTGGAAAAGGCTCCGGCAGCTCCCTGAAAGGTGACCCAAATATTTTATGGAGTGGGCTCTGACGACCTTCCCTTATTTATGAATTTTTAAATGAGCAGGATCTGTTTAAACGGCGGGGGGGAACCCTGGGATATGAAAAAAAAACCAAAACCAAACCAACTTCAGATGGTGACTTTAACCTCCCATAGATTAAAAACCATTCCATCTTTTTATCCAAATTCCAATAAAAATCCTGTCTGCCATGGATTTAGGGACTGCTTCCAACGCCACTTAAAAGCTGATTATTTTCAGGGCAGGTTTTGCACTCCAAAGCTTTTTTTTAAAATTAGTTTTTAAATCCATTTGAAAGGATAAAAATTTCTTTGGGAGATGTTTGGGACTGGGATAATTTTACCCAGGAAAACTGAGGGAATTTTAATGGAAAACCTTTAAATTCCATCTGCCTTCTACTCTCTCAGTTTCCTCCAAGCCCCATCCGACCTGGCCTTGAAGAATTCCAGGGATGGGGCAGCCATGGCTCCATAATCCAAGAGCTGAATTTGGCTGTTTGGAATCTCCCTTTACTCCAAAGGAAGCCAAAGTTATCGGGAATGATGAAAATCCTAAAATACTGGGATAAACCAAGCCACTGATTGCTAGATTCCTCCTCTGCCCATTCCAGAAACCACCATTCCAACAGCTCCAGGGAGGAATCCTGCAGCCAAAAATGAGGGGAAAATGCTGCTTTTCCATCCAGAAGAGCATTTAAGGAATATTTTACATCAAAGCCCCTTCATTCCTGTCTGGAGGGGTTATAAATGGGACAATCCCACCTCGGGATGGAGCCCTTCAAACACTACAACATCAATATCCCGACTCCTGGAAATCCAAGGAATATTTCTCCATGTCCACATCCCATTAATCATTTGGAAAGCCATTTATAGACCCAAATTACCAAGTACCAAGACGCCCCTGACAGGGAGGGAAATTTATTCCTCTGCTTTATTAATGTTCTATTTATTATTAGAAATCCAATAAATTCTTCCCAGATTGAGAATCTTAATGGGAACTCTTCCTGTCTGAGTCCCATTTGTGCTCTGAATGCTGTGTGAAGAAGAAACAAGGAAGATAAACCAAAAAAAATTCTTTAAAATCTACTTTTCTAGGATGTACTTGATGAGAATAAATCCCCTTCCCGCCTGGCATTGGGGTCGGGATCAAATACAGAGATTCTGGGACCCTGATAGGAAAATTTGGAAAGGTCTTTAGCGTAATCCTTTAATCTGTTTGCCGGGAGATCTGTGGAAAATGCTTTATTTACCCAAGTAAACAGTGGCTCCCATTTTCAACGGGAGGTTAAGCTGTTTGGAAAAAGGCCTGGGAGGAAATCATCCCAAGGATTTTAAAGCTTAAGGTGTCATTGTTTGGGTTTTTTGGGATTCCTTCCAAGGAGATCACTGGCAACTTTCAGAAGGAGTGGAATTCACTTAAATTCACCTGGAAGGGCTGAAAATCCTCAGTTACTTCACTTTGTGGGCAATCTAAGTGGGAATGGGCCACTTTGGGAGTGAGGCTGGAAGCTGAGAAATGCCTGGAGCAACATCAGCTCCCACTTTAATCTAGCTCCAACACATCCCGATTTTGAGGACATGCCACGATCCCCTTTATATTCCCTTTTAATCATTCAAGCCCTTCCTGATTCCAGGCATGGTTATCCAGCAGTTCCTTCTCCTGAGGTCAGGATAAATCCCTTCCCACGTGCTTGGGGGATCCCAATTCTGCTTATCTCGTGAAAAAGGAAGAGGGGATATTCCCACTCAATCCTTCAGGATTCCCAAGCCCAGTTGGGAATGGCAAAGGGAGAAGCCACTCCCAGGTGAATCCTCAGGAATCTTTTGGCCACCAGATGCCCCTGCAGAGCTATCACAGGTCTCTGAGAGAAGCTGGACACAATCCATGGATTTCGTGAAATCTCCAGCTCCTTTTCTGCCACCCTTTGCCAGTGACATCGTTCTGCAGGGAGGGAGAGTGGCAGGGATTTCTTTGGAAGCTCCCACCAGACTGGGAGTGGCCTCTTGGACACTAGGAATGGCTGGGCATGTCCCAGTCCTCATTGTAAAGGTTTTTGTGCCCAACTGGGAATTCCCAGGATTTCAGCCCGCACCTGGGATGCTGCTGGATAAGGCTGAGAGAGGAACAGGATAAAAGCAATGGGTAAAGCATTTTTCTAGCTAAATTTTCCCTGTGATTCAATGCTTCAGGGATTGTCCCACACTACAGAAGTCAATAAAACCAGGAAATCCTTGGAAAAACATCCTCCGAGTGCTCTCCCTGTAAATGTCCTCACTCCAAGCTTCCCTGCCTTTCCTAAATCCCTGTGAATGCCAGCTCCTGCTTCTCTCCATGCTCCCAGTGCCTTTCCCCTCTCCAGAAATAAATCGGGATGTCTCTTGAACTCATTTGTGCTCCTCTCTGCCTTCCCAGCCTAACTCATTCCATATGGCCGCAGCTCTTTCCATGGAGCGCCTCCACCCGGCTTCCCTCATTCGCTTCCAAGCTCCTTAATTTTATGAACAATTTCCGAACAATTAGAATGTGGAAAAGTCCTCCGAGGGAAGCCGGAGGATCCCTGTCCCTAGGATAATGCAAATGCAGGCCAGACAAAGCAATTCCGCCTGGTCCCTTTGGAGCAATCCTTGCATGGGCTGAGCTCATAAAGCTGAGATTTTCCATTTCCATATTCCAGGGGCTGGATTCTCCTCCCAGTGCCACCAGTGTGGTGTGGAATCACTTTGGGTTATTCCAGCTTCTTTTCCCAATTACAGCCGCTGCTTCTTTCCCCTGTTCCCTTCTTCCCATGTTTATCCCGTGTAATGCCCTACACACGCTTATTTCATGCTATTCCAGCACAAGGAAAACATCGGGAATTAAACCAATCCACTTTTAATGGATCAAATACCGGCCTGCTAAAAGCCACAATTTTCCAATCAGAGTTTGGATTGAGGCAGCCCCTCAGCATCCCACGGAACCCCAACAGTTTTCCAACAGCCCCTTTCCTTTTCCCATCCCAACCAGGTCATTTTCCAATCAGCCCCATTACACCGAATCCATTTATATTCCCCAAAAATACATAATGACAGGAATTAGCCCCAACCCCAGGGCTTTTTTTAATCCCTCGCCTGTTAAGTGGAACCACATCTATCTCCGAGCAGGAATTCTTCCGGAGCCCGATGGAAATGGATTCCAAACAATGCATTCCTATTCAAATTCTCCTCTATTTTAATCAAAAAAAGCTTGGATTATCTGTAGCCAATATCTCTGAAGGCAGCCTGGAGTCAGGCCCCTTTGCTACCCCCCTGGTTTTTATGGAATACACGGAATATATGGAATTAATCCATCTGAATATCCAATGTGATGCCTAATGACTTTGGGATCATAACACAAGCGAGTTGTTTGCAGTCCATAAATAAGGAATGGCTTTTGCTGGGATTTCCCAAACCAAAACAGGCTTTGATTGAAAACAGGAGGCAGATCTGGCTTTTCCCTTTTTCATGGCTGAGGGAATTTGGGCTAGAAGGATGGAGCACCCGCAGTCAGTGCTTGGCAGGGGTTGTTCCCAATTGCTGCTGTCCCAAAACCATGGGATGATGGGAATATCTTGTCATGGTAGGGACTGGGATGAAATGGACTTTAAATCCTTTCGAATCCAACCCATCCCATGATTCCATGATCCTGTCTCTACCTGCCTGGAACTCCCACTGGATCTTCTCCATCCCTGCCATGTGGTTATTGGCAGAAATTCTGTCTCCTCTCCTGGCTGGAAGATCCTTTCTCTGGGATATCTTGGAGCTCTTCTCAGTGCTGGCTGTGCAGCTGAGCTTCCTTGCAATTCCTGAATCCCAATCCTGAATTGCAATCCCTGAATTCTCTGTTAAAGATCTTCTAAAACAGGAATAAAATCCCCCTGTCTGGGTAGATTTACTCCCCATGATCCATCCCCTCAGCTATCCACCTTTTCCTGCCTGGGGCTGAAATTCCAGCTGTTCATTCCCACAATTATCTGGATCTCACCTGGCTTTGGATCACCCTGAAATATTTGGGAAAGAAAAGTGATTCCATAGGGCAGCTGGGATCACTCCTGGCAATGCTGATCTGTGGATGTGTGGCACACAGATAGTGGGAAGGGGGTGAGATGCAGGAGCTTTCCCTGCCAGATCTCAGTCTCCATCCCAGGCTTTTTCTGTTTCCTCTCAGGACGGGGCTGGCATTTCCATCCCCCTGGACATTGGGAAATTCAGAAATCCTGCCTGGATAAATCAGTTTATTCCTCTGCATGCTCCTTGATTCCTGGGGATGCTGAGCCAGCTTGGCAGTATTCCAGTATTCCAGTAAAATTGAAGATTAATTTCCCTCTAAATGCTCCATAATTTGATTTTATTAAAACTTTTACAAGGAGACAAAAATGGGGAATTTCTTCCCCATCCCAAATATTTGCCACTAAATCCTTTACACCCCCTGCAGGGTCAGGTACTCCACAGTTGAGAAACAAATTCCATGTAAAAACGTAAATATTAGGGGAAGGATATAAAACTTTATTGGCAGTAAAATTCCTACCCTCTTCTTTCAGGGAGCCAAATTCTAGAAGGGAGGAAAGAGGGAAATAAACCCTTTGGAAAACAGGGGGATTACTGAGAGCACTTCCTATATTGTTTCCTGGGAAGGTAATTCCTGGAGCCTCAGGAATTGAGGTGGGATTAGAGGAGAGTCAGCCCTGGTTTGGAGGGGCTGGGAAGGGAAATTCCTTGGCTGGAGATGGGAATTCCCAATACAGAGGGGTTGCAGTCCCAGCATTCCAGGAAGCTTGGGGTTGGAAAGGACCTTAAATCCCATCCAGTTCCATCTTCCGCTATCCCAGGTTGCACCAAGCTCCATCCAGCCTGGCCTGGGACATTTCCAGGTGTTTTCTCTGTGATTAAAAAGCATCTCCTGCTTTTTCATCACGGAGTTTTTGGCCTTGCTTAGGCATTCCTTCACCAGCAGCTCTTCCAGAGCTTATCCAGCTTGGATAAACTGGAGTAGCCACTCTTTATTGGAACTGGCCAAGGATCCACTCCAGCTTTTTAGTTTTTATTGTGAAATTTTGTTTCCTGGGTGAAGGAAACTCCAGGAGTGCTTCCACAGCTCTTATTCCCACAAATCTTTAATATTGGATAATATTCCTTAATAAAAGCTGTTACAAGGTCCTTAAACAACTCTTTATGGCCCTTCCAGGATTTATGTCTTGAGGAATCCCTGGGATGCAGATGTTTGATGTTATTCCAGATGTGTAAACTGATATTAATTGTACATATTTCCTCCTGAAAAAACAGGGATTTTTTTTTCCCCTTTTTCCCTTGGCTCTGGAAGCAGACATCTCATAATTCCAACAGCAGGGAAAAGTGGCACATGGAGTAAAAAAAAACCGACAAAAACTGGATGAAAAATGTTTGTGCAGCTCGGCCTTTCCTTGGAAATTAAAATAAATGTCCCTAAATGCCATAAATTTCAATTCCTGCCAAGGCTGGAGCCCATCTTGGGATTGAATCCTGAGGAAAAATAGGAAACATTTGTTGGATCCGTCTGCTGAAAGCAGCGAGGAAATGATGTCATGGTTGGGAAAAATGAAGTTTTGGAAAAATCCAATTAACACTCCTGGCTTTGCTGGGGAAATTGGGATGCCTGGGAACAGGGGCTGCTCCTTCATTGCAGGGTTTTCCAGGGAATATCACTAAATCCGGAGGTTTTTGCGAGGAAAACACCCGTCAATCATCCTCAGTCCCATCTGCTGTGGTCATACCTGGCAAAACATTGGGATACAGGATTATATCCCAAATCACTGGGAATTGCATCCTGGCTTTCTGAATGTGCAGGATTTTGCAGCCCCAAATCCATCTCTGCAGCTTGGGAAGCCCCAGCATCCCAAAGAAGCCAACTCAGTCCAGGATACCTTTCTCTTCCCATGGGATTTGCCAAACATTTCAGTGTCTGGAACAAGGGACATTGCCTTTGATTATTTCCTGATGAGATTTATTCCATTTGTTATCCTTAATGCTCTCCTTGTTTTTCCTTCTCTCCCTCTGTCCTTCTCTTTTATCCCAGAATTTCTGTCCATTTGTCAAGCACAGGGGAAAAATCAGGAAGAGGGAAAAAAAGATTGGAATCTGTCACCAATGAGGCTTTTTTTTGGCTGCCCAGAAATTCCCCAATCCTGGGCTGATCCTACAGCAGGGGAGTGGGAATTCTGGTGAGATCCCACGTTGAATCCTGCAGGTATTATGAAATAGAATTACACTTAGGCTTGGGGTATTTTTTTCATTTGCCAATGAAAGCAATTCCATTAAAAAAATGGAATTGCAGAAGAAAAGAGAAACTCTTCACACTTCAGGGTCAAACTCAGCTATTGATTCCAGCTCGGGAAAAGCACGGATTTTCCCTTTCTTTTTTGAGGGAATGTCAAAACATTTCACTGCAGACTTGGTAAAACATTTGACATTTCCCAAGCAAAACCTTTTGTTCCCAAAAGCGTTTGTTTATTCCCGATTTGACCCAAATTAAGGAACAAAAGAGTTCAATAATTTGGGAAAACCAAACGAAGCCCTCGGGATGGTTCAGGCTGACCCAGCGTGACACAGCTGGGGTTGGAGATTTTCCCCCAAAAAAGTTGAGATTCAAAATGTTCTGGGATTTTTGGTCAAAAAATCCACTATGGGCTCAGCTTTTCCAAAGCTTTTGTGGTAAGGGGAGATCCCAGTGTTCCTTCCTTGGGATGGGAATGGGAAAGGGGGAGAGGAATCATCTCGGATGGTGGGACAACACATGGAAGTGGAAAGGAAGGAGACTTTAGGCATGGGATATTAAGGAAAAATCCTTTCCTGGGAAGGTGAGGAGGGACTGGAATGGAATTCTCAGACCATATGTGGCTGTCCCACCCCTGAAAGCATCCAAGGCCAGGTTGGATGGGGCTTGGAACAACCTGGGATAGTGGGAGGTGTCCATGGTAGGATGGAATGGGATCGGCTTAAAGATCCTTCCCATTCCCTGTGTTGGGGATCCCATGCAAACCATTGTGGTGATTGGAGATGCCGCCATTCCCGGGAATCTGCATCATTCCAGGGGGGAAATGACACACCCCTGCAAAATGCAATTCCCAAGCTCCCGTTGCTCGGAAAATCTCCTGTGGAAAACGATCCTTCCCTAAAAGTGTAGCTCTGCCCCCATGTCACTGCTCCGGAATTCAGGGATTATCCTGCTCTGGGATTCAAGAATTATCCCAGCCGCATTCCCACATGGATCAATGGGGGAATTTAATCCCGGGAGATAACGAATCCCGGCTCCTCCAAGCACTTGCTGTTAGCATTTCTCAGGACTTCAGGGGATTTCAAGGAATTATGTGGAGATTTGGCTCCTTCCAGATGCTTTAATTAACTCCAAGTGCTCCCTGGATACCTAGGAATCCAGGAATGCACGGCCCGTTCCAGTTTTCCTCCCAGGAAGACTTAGGAAGCGTTTCTTGGTTTCCTCTCCGGATTGGGAATTTTGTAGGGAAAAGTTGGGCCAGATGAGTCAATACCAATAATGATTAAATCAATCTATAAAAAAATAAATATATATATATATTATATATTACATCAGATTAATTAATTAATTAATATTTAAATATGGTCTGATTTTATTCCAGTTTAACATATATCCCTATTAAAATAAATTCTGGGATTACACCAGTTTAAATATAAATGGGAATGTTAGCAGTTAAAACAACTGAACTTCCTTGCTTTTTCCCAGGATTTATGAATGAGTGGCCTCCACAAGCACCTGGGCATGTTAATGCAAATTTCCTGCATTATTCCAGGGATTAGCTGGAATTCCTTCAGGATCCTGGCATGGATCATCACCATCCCATCCACACCCCCTGCTCATCCTCAATATTCTCTGATTTCCCTGCTCTGGAGGGAAGAAAAATCTGGGATTTGTGGGCACATTCTTGTACTTTGAACCTCTTGTTTCCCAGTGTGCAGAGAACTCCAGATCTCAGGACCTATCCCTATGGAAGGCTGACCTATCCCTGTGGAAGGCTTAGGACCTTGAAGTTGCCCTCAGGAAGAAATCCATCCCCCCTGGAATATCCAGCATATCAGTTTTATTAACCAGGATCCAAGGAAATTTAGGAGCCTGGCTTAATTTGGGAAAATTCATCCCACTTAAGCATTTTTCCATATCCTGCCCAAGCTGGTTTCTGATTTATCAATGACCTATTTCCCATCTATCCCAGCTTTCACTCAATAAATTACATTCCTGGCTGGAGAAACGCCGAGTTTTTTGCAATTCCATAAAAAGCCCCTTGTCTCTTTCTTGGAGGCTCCATATTTTCTATGGAATATTGAACCATCACTTCCAATAGCGATGAGTCTGAGGATTTGTGGGATGTTCCAGAGATTGCTGCAACCTTTGGAGCACAAAGTGAATTAAGAATTAATCTTTCCTACAAATAATCCTCATTCCATCAATAACTGCCTGGATTTTTTTTATCCTTACTCAGTATTTTTCATCCTTGCTCAGACACAATCCCTCTTCCCATTCCCAAGGGATCCAACCTATTCTCTCTGGTGGGCACTGGCCCAGGCTCCACCTGGGTGGGATGATTCTAACAAGGAAAAAGAACATTTTGGGAGGTTTGTTGTTAATTGTATCCCATCCCTGAGCCGTTCCTAATGACTTTCAAAGGCTGAGGGAAAAAATCCTGGCTTCCTGGAGGAAACTTCCATGGATTTAATGAGCTCCTGGGCTCTCCCCATGGCTGTTATTTATGGGGTGGTTCCATGTAGGATTGGCTAATAGATATGGAGAAATGGCTTTGGAGGAGTGTGGGATCCCTGAGGTGCGTGGATCTATGTGGGAATGGGATATTGAGCTCTTTCCATCCCAAAAACAGGAGGTGAGGAAAAAATAGGGAGAAAGTTGCTGGTGTGACTCCTGTGGCATCGGGAAAGGGAGTGATTTCTTGGCAAAAATTCCCCGAAAAGCGGGACACCTGTGATGGGAATGATCCAAGGCTGAATTCCACCACAAACCTGAGGGATTCACAGGGATCATGCAAAGAACCAATGGAGTAATTAAGGGAGGGAATCCATGGAGTGACCTGGAACATTATCCAGGGTGAAAATGCTTTTATTGGGAGGTTTGCACATGGCAAGAAAAGCAGGATAACCATTCAGACTGAGGATATTGTGGAAAACTCATCCTCCAAAACCATTGTAAAGCTATTCCACAGGAATCAGCAGCAGCATCCGAGGGGGCTCTGCCAGGCCCCAGCTGGGCGCAGAAGCTTTGAAATGGAAACAACTCAGAAATTCCTAAAAAAAAAAAAAAAAAAAAAAAAAAAAAAAAAANAAAAAAAAAAAAAAAAAAAGACATTTTCACTTTCCCCTAGCTCTGGTCTTGATTTTCCAGGCTGGAGGAGGAATGTTGTTGAATTTTATGGAAAGTGATAGTGGGACTCTCTGGAAGTGGCCATAAAAGATAACAGATTTTGTTTTAAAGGCAGATAAAAGTTACAGGCCCATGTTCCTTGGAACAAGAATTTCCTTGGATACCAATAAAAACATTGGTTATGAAGCATTTCCTGAGGAATGGCTCTAACCCCGAATGATCCTGGTTATTTGCTGGGGAAAATAGGTTTTATCCCAAACAATAAACCTGTGGAAATTTATTAACCTGGGAGGTACATTCCAGGCTCCAATCCACTCCCAGTACTTGGAATTAGTACTGTGGATAGAGTGAAAAATCCCTCTCCTGCTCCAAAGCCATTCCCTGCAGAATGTCTCCCATAGAAGTCTTCCCTGAGCAGCCCTTGAGGTGGATTTTCCCAATCTTTACCTGGGTCCTTCATTCCCAAAGCCCAGGCTCTGTTTTAATGGGAATATTTCCTCTGGATCAATTACTCTGGCACTATTCCCTGTAGGAATAACAGGAAAAAGATTTGGAATAGGAATGTTTGAAAAACCCGTTGGCAGTGTCAAGGTGATCCCAACCTTCTTTGCCTCATCCAGAGCCTGAGCCCCCAGGAATTCCATGGAAAAGTCAATGGGAGAGGATGGAGGGAAGAGTTAAGGCATCTCCTTTCTCCACAGTGATGAAAGCTCAGGGAATCCCCCAAAATATTCCAGCCTCACCTTTCCCAGGATGCTTGGAATAGAAATGGGAAAAAGTACAGGGAATCCCCAAAATATTCCAGCCTCAGCTGGCCTGGGATGCTTGGAATGGGAGTGGGAGGGTTAACAGAGGAATTGGGATTTTGGATAAATCAACACATTCTGCTCCTAAAAAATGTCTGGATGTGGAATGGGAGCCGGGGCAGCCCTAAGCGTGGGTTTTGTAAAGCTTGGCCCAAGTGCACAGCCCAGCCTTACGGCAGAACAGGTAATTAGTGTTCATAATCAGTTTGTAAAGCTCAAGTGACTCCAGAGTGCCGGGCACTCCAGGAAAAAAGGGATTTTTTTCCTTCGGGATGCATACAAATGCCAGCGGAACATCTGCACCCAATCTAGGCTCTGCTCAGCCCCCAAATATTGTTGTGGTTATGGGCAATTCCCTTAAAAGCCGATCCCTTTCCAACCCCACGTTACTCAGGATTAAATGTTTGCTGTGCCTTTAACCCTTTTTAGGGTTAAGATTTTTTTGAAGTTAAATTTCCACATTCAGGAATCCTATCCCACAGCTGCTTCCCTGTTCCCTGCAAGAACGGAGTTTTGTTTGGGAATCCTTGTGCTTACTCAGTCCTTCCAACCCCAAAAGCAACCCCACTTATTTCTTGAAATGGAGGGGGATCCATAGTGTTTGGAAAACAATCAGACTCCTGACAGCTTTTCCATAACATTTGTGTTTTGTTATTGCTTGGGAGATGGGAGGGAATTTAATCCTGGAGCAAGATGGAGTTTGACAGCTCTGGCTCTGGGAGCTCTTTCTGGCATGGAATTTTTCCTGGAGGTGATTCCCAGACTGGGTAGAGCCAGGTGGCCCTGCCTCATCCAAAGTGGAATGAAGGAAAGGGAATGTTCACAAGGCAGAGAAGTTCCTGGAGGTGCAAAACTCCTTGAAAGGGTCTTGGGATCAACCCAGCAGGTGAAATGCAGGGAATTCCGACCATCCTTCCATGGAGTCCCTTGGCAGTTTCTCACCTCCCCCTTCAGCCTTGCTTGACATCTCTGGGTCGTCCTGGAAGGATGGAATTCACCCAAGATCCGAGCTGGGATTCCCTCATGGATGTACTTCCAAACCCCACTGACATGGGACCCTTTGCTGCCAATTCCAGGTCTTTGAGGGATGTGGCTTTGGAATCTACTGGCTGCCTCCAAAATCAACCAAGTTCAAGCCAGAGGGAATTTTATTCTGTCTTTCCAGCAGATTTCCAGCACTTTGCTGGGATTTTTTTTTTTCTCCTGGCACATTTCATCCCTTTCCCCAGACCTCTGTTTCTCTAAGAGAGACTTCGGAGCGGCCTCATCCGTAACCTGACCTTGCCTCCTGTCACATTTGCGTCAGGGGCTGTGCTTGGATGCTGACAACCATTCCTGACCTTAAAATACGGCTCTGGCAATCCAAGGAAGCCAAAAGACGAATTCCCTGCTCTCTCCAGAGTGTTCCTGCTGGAAAAGCTTTGGGTAACCAGGATTCCCCAAAGCTGCCTGGTTATTCCCACTTTATCCCATGGGAGCACCAAGCAGCCCAAGAAATGTGGATCCATCCCCTCAAGCCTTCTGTCTCCTCCTGGGATCAGGAAAATCTTTGGCAAGCTGTGCTCCTCACTATCCCACAAGGCATGGATACTTTGGGACCTTGGGTCTTTCACTTCCCAAGGATTTTTTCATGGATTTGTGAGGCTTGGCAGCTCCGGGATCAGCTCCGAGCTCCTTCCTGGCAAAGGGAGGTGTTCCCTGTGGGAAGTGGCACGGGAACAGCAGTGGGGATGGAGCAGAGGGAATTACAGCTCCTGAAATGAGAAATGAGCAGGGACTATTTTAGGGCTGCTTCCCAAGGTTTAGGAATCCAACAGTGCCCATCAATCCATCCCAGCTTCTCTTCCTCACTCCTTCCAGCAGCATCCACGAAGTTGGGACCGATGGAGGCTCCAGTCAGCCCCGAAATGAAAAACGTAAATATGGAATATTAAAACCAGACCTGCTCCGGAGAGGAACTTTGACATTGCCACAAATCCAAAGAAGAAAGGGAAAACTCTGGCACAGAAATCCCACATGACATCATTTTCTGGGATAACAGTGCCAAAATGGGGCTATCTCAAGGAGTGAAAGCTTTGCTGCTCCTTGCCAGATCCATATAACTTTGGGATTAAAAGGACTTTCATATTCTGGCTGCGGAGAAGGGATGGCAGGGAGGAGGGGGGTTTTCCCAATGGGAATGATTAAATTCCTATCAGTAATAACAAGGAAGAAAAGGTTTGTCAGCTCTGTCATTGATCTTCCTTCCCAATTCCTCCAAAATCCATTGGAAGCTTCTGCAAGGAGCCCCAAACCCACAGAGCTGCTTGGTGGTGAAGTGAAACTATAATTAGGGCTCAGGGAATTTTTTCCTGCCATTTATCATCCCCAGTTTTCTACAAATTATGGAGAACTCTGTCAAAACTCCGCCATGGCCACACTCCTGCAGCCATTCAATCCCAGAGAATGGCTGATCCCACACATCCCTAACCGATCCTTGACGCTTTCCCTCAAAACCTTCCCATTCCAAACCTCTTCCAACAGCTCCAGGAAATAAAAGCCCCTTCTCCAGCCTCTTGATGGGAGATGAGGTGGGATTTTCCTTGGCCATGGCCTGGGAGCAGCAGAAAACTTTTGGGGAAGGATTCCAGAGGTAAAAACCTGCTGGATTCCCCAAAAATGAAAAACTCCCTATTAAGAGGGAATGTTATGAAGTGCCTGAGAGAGCTGGGAATCAAATTCCTGTTTCCAAGTGCAACTTAAGCAGTTGCGGGCAGGTTTATTACCCTGCAAATGAAGGGGGGATTTGCAGCTTCTCTGGAGAGCCGGGCATGGATTTTTCCAAGTTCCTGCACAAGGAGGAGGATTTAGCTCCAAAGAACCCAAAGGATTAGCACCAATCTGACTTTGGGAATTTTAGATTGGCTCTTTTCCAGCCTGAGCATGTGAAGGCCCAGTCTTTGCATATCCACAGGATGATGAGCCTGGATCTTCCCTAGGCCATCCCTGATCTCCAATGGGATCCCCTCCAGCCCCTTCCAGCTTCTCCAGCCACAATCCGGAGTGAGGAGCGCCGGAATCCCAGGAAAGCAGGTCCTGTACTGGTGCCAAACATCTGCAAGCTCCACTTCCCCAGCCTGTTCTTACAGCAGAGGGATGGGTTTAAATCCTTAGGATTCCAAACACGCCGGGAAGGAAATCAATATGAGGTCCACCAGCAAGTCTCCAGTAACATTCCCCATCCTGTTCCATGCTCTCCAAAGGGTGCTAAAGATATATGGAGCAGGTGGAGCTGATGAAAACAGTTCCAGCCTCATTTTTTTCCAGACTGAAAACCTCATTCCTCCCGAATTGCCATTTTCCAAGGGACGGGATCGATTCTGACAGGACTGTGGCTGCAGAAGTGTCAGAGCTGATTGTTTCCATCCCCTTGCTTTGTTCCCATCAATTCCAAAAGTTCTGCTCCCATCAAGTCAAATTTTCCCTGGATTCTGTGAGGCTGCCTGGTTTGTGGCCAGGCAGAGCAGCACCTCACCTCACCCTGCCTAAAAACCCGATTTGATTTGATTTGATTTGATTTGATCTATTTGGGGGATTTTTTGGAGGGGGTCTCTGCTGGCAGCATTTTTCCATGGCCTGTGGTGCATGGGGCAGGCACTGAATTCCCCCAGGGATTTTCCCCGTGCTCCCATGGAAATACATGTCCCAAGGGTGTTTTTCCACCCAGCAAAGCTCCTACTTTATCCCTCCTCCCTAGAGGCTCCAAGCCATTATGGCCTGGAGCCTCCTAACAGGTGCCAGCCAGTTTAGGGCCTCTGGATTGGGGGTTTTGGTGGCTCTGCCTGCCCCAGGAATTCCAGTGGGCACAAGGAAATATTTTGGAGACGTTTAAGGCAAAAATCCCTTCTCCACTGGAAATCCTGAAAATGGCATTCTTAATCACACCCAGGGAGTGCCCAGGAATGGCCACCTTTGTCCCGTGGCTGTGGGGGGATGCTCAGCATCCAGCCATTTTTCCAGGGCAGGTCCATGGCAGTCTTAGAAGGGAATAGCTCAGGTGCTTGTGCACCACCCCGGCAGGACAAGAATGCAAAGGATCTGACTCCAGCTTTGCTCATCCCAGAGCCACCACTTCCATATCCACAGGGATATCCCTGCCTGGAATGTGGAGACGAGAAGCCCCAGAGGGTGCTGAGAACCAGCACACAGCAAACACCACACTTTAAGGGTTTTCCTGTCCCTCATCATTCCCAAAGCTGCTCTTCCACGCGCTGGAATGCGTCTTTTAATGGATAAACCCGGCAGGAGACGGGCCAGGGCCGCTCCTCCTCTGGTTCAGGTGACTCCTCCATCCTCACCTCCCTAAAATCCGCGCAGCCACAGTCGAGCTGCAGATCCTGCCCTGNGGAGCCCCGGGGTGCGGGAAAATCCCGGGAGGAAGCTCAGGGAACGATTCCAAGGGATCCCACCGCGTCCTCCCGCTCCCGGAGTGCCCTGGAGAAGGGACGGTGCTCACCCTGAGGGAGGGAGGTCACCGCAGTGTGCCCACGGTAGTCACTTTTTATTAAGGTTCCTTATTATAAAAATATCCGATAAAACGTCCTAGCACTTTTGGTCCGTTTCCATCCCGGGGCAGAGGGGCTGGAGAAAGGGCTCCAGCACTGATGCTCCTTGGGGAAGCCAGGAATTGCTCCCCTGGGCTGGGACAGAGCCGGGAATGCTCCTGGCAGTGTCTGGGGACGGAGGGAATCACAACATCCGACAGTCCTCAGAAATATGGGGAAGGAGAAGGAAAAACTGAAAGCAAGAGGGAGGGGGAAAAAAAAAAAAAAAAGAAAAAAAAAAAAAAAAAAGGCNTTACAGCAGAGGGATGGGTTTAAATCCTTAGGATTCCAAACACGCCGGGAAGGAAATCAATATGAGGTCCACCAGCAAGTCTCCAGTAACATTCCCCATCCTGTTCCATGCTCTCCAAAGGGTGCTAAAGATATATGGAGCAGGTGGAGCTGATGAAAACAGTTCCAGCCTCATTTTTTTCCAGACTGAAAACCTCATTCCTCCCGAATTGCCATTTTCCAAGGGACGGGATCGATTCTGACAGGACTGTGGCTGCAGAAGTGTCAGAGCTGATTGTTTCCATCCCCTTGCTTTGTTCCCATCAATTCCAAAAGTTCTGCTCCCATCAAGTCAAATTTTCCCTGGATTCTGTGAGGCTGCCTGGTTTGTGGCCAGGCAGAGCAGCACCTCACCTCACCCTGCCTAAGAACCCGATTTGATTTGATTTGATTTGATCTATTTGGGGGATTTTTTGGAGGGGGTCTCTGCTGGCAGCATTTTTCCATGGCCTGTGGTGCATGGGGCAGGCACTGAATTCCCCCAGGGATTTTCCCCGTGCTCCCATGGAAATACATGTCCCAAGGGTGTTTTTCCACCCAGCAAAGCTACTTCTTTATCCCTCCTCCCTAGAGACTCCAAGCCATGATGTCCTGGAGCCTCCTAACAGGTGCCAGCCAGTTTAGGGCCTCTGGATTGGGGGTTTTGGTGACTCTGCCTGCCCCAGGAATTCCACTGGGCACAAGGAAATATTTTGGAGACGTTTAAGGCAAAAATCCCTTCTCCACTGGAAATCCTGAAAATGGCATTCTTAATCACACCCAGGGAGTGCCCAGGAATGGCCACCTTTGTCCCGTGGCTGTGGGGGGATGCTCAGCATCCAGCCATTTTTCCAGGGCAGGTCCATGGCAGTCTTAGAAGGGAATAGCTCAGGTGCTTGTGCACCACCCCGGCAGGACAAGAATGCAAAGGATCTGACTCCAGCTTTGCTCATCCCAGAGCCACCACTTCCATATCCACAGGGATATCCCTGCCTGGAATGTGGAGACGAGAAGCCCCAGAGGGTGCTGAGAACCAGCACACAGCAAACACCACACTTTAAGGGTTTTCCTGTCCCTCATCATTCCCAAAGCTGCTCTTCCACGCGCTGGAATGCGTCTTTTAATGGATAAACCCGGCAGGAGACGGGCCAGGGCCGCTCCTCCTCTGGTTCAGGTGACTCCTCCATCCTCACCTCCCTAAAATCCGCGCAGCCACAGTCGAGCTGCAGATCCTGCCCTGGGACTGTGCTCTCACCTCCTTGAATTTCCCAACTTTCCCTTGCCGAGCTTTGCAGTGAGAATCAAAGCCTGGCTTTAGGAGAGGCAGAGGCTTTAGCGTGGCAGAATTTTGCCACGCCAAGGTTGGAGACAAAATAATTTCCCGGGGTGGGCTGTTTGGCATCTCCCGGCTGCCTTCCTCCCTCCCTCCCACCGAGACGCCCTCTCCGCAGAAATCCCGGCGTGTTTTCTCCTGCCAGGATATTCCTTCCCTGCCCCGCTGCAGGACCTGCCCCTTCCCACACAATGAAGGGATCGACGCCAGCGGCAGCGGCTGGAGGAGCCAGTGAATGCGAAATCCTATCCGGAACGCATCCCAGCCGCCTGCCCGGGAGGGACGGGGGGGACAAGGGGACAGTCCCTTGGGGGTGGACAGTCCCCTGGGGCCAGGTGACGCGGGGGGTGGGCGANAGGAATTGCTCCCCTGGGCTGGGACAGAGCCGGGAATGCTCCTGGCAGTGTGTGGAGACGGAGGGAATCACAACATCCAGCAGTCCTCAGAAATATGGGGAAGGAGAAGGAAAAACTGAAAGCAAGGGGGAGGGGGAAAAAAGTGAAATGAAATAAAATAAAGAAAGAAGACTGAGTCTCTTCCGTCATCCCTTTCCGATCCGATGGAGGCAAAGTGTCCCTCCGGGAATGTCCTGCCGGGGATTTGCCGAGGCAGAAAGTCACCTGTCACCGCCCAGGCTGTCCCCTTGTCCCCACTCCGGGCTTCAGTCCCGGACTGCAGGAGCTGATTCCAAGATCCCAAGAGTCCCTGGGCGGCTCTAGGACGAGGAGGTCGGGATGGAGATTCCGTGGATGGCGCTCAGGGGCTCCGGAGCTTTTCCCACGGGGCTGGGGGGTTTTCTGTCCACCCCTGCAGGAAGGGGGAGAGGGAAAAGGACAAACCAGGCAGGGGATGGAGGGACTCCGAGCACGGAGACACCCCAAAAACCTCCCCCAGAGCCGCTGGGGCTCTCCCCAACAGCGAATGTGTCCCTCCAGTGACAGGGACAAGGCTGGTGGCAATGCCAGGGACATGGGGTGAGGCGGCCCCGACCAGTCCTAGCTACACACAGAACACATCCCTAAAAATTCCTAAAATTTGGGGTGTCCTGGGAGGGAACTGTACCCTCCCAGTGGGGTGGGGAAGGGGACAGGACCATGCCGCCATTTCAGAGGTGATGAAATTCCTGCTGAGCTCCATCCCTCCCCAGTTCAGCCCTCGGGGAATTCCACCTTCAGGGACAGGGATATTTATCCGAGGGATGCTGGAGGCACTGGGATAAGCAGGGAGAGTTTTCGGGGAAAGTCCAGGAAACTGGGAAAGGGCTGAAATTGCCTGGCTGGGTTTGTCTGGTTTTCCTTCCTTCTTTCCAGCCTTTTCCCATTCTTCCTACTCCCTGCAGGTACCCCCAACCCACCCTTCCTCCAGCTCGTTTGTAGGATAATCCAACATTTTCCTCGTCCCAGATAAGTGGCAGAACCAGAAAAGCGATCCAAAAGAAAAAGCGGGAAAATTTAAAAATAAACTTTAAAGAGAAAAATGAAAATCAATTTAAAAAACCACACGCAAAGAAACTCCACCAATAAATCACGAAGTTACAAAGACTTAGAGAAAGTCTGGGGACAAAACAGCTTAAAAATTGGGAAATCAGAAAATTCAGGCTCCAAATAATTTAAAATTCCTCGAAAATATGTTAAATATGCAAAGGTGGCTTTGGTCGTTTTATATACTTTTTTTTCTTTCCTTCTTTCTCATTTTTTTTCACTCATTTTCCTTCCTTCTCTCCCTTTCTCTCTATTTTTTTTTTAATCTTTAAACAATCAGTTTAAAATATTTATTTTCGCCCTCAATGTCTCCTCCCCGGCACAGCTGAGGTTACAACTCGCAGCGGGTTAGAAATGGCAAAATTATTAAAAAAAAAAAAAAAGGCAAAAAACCCCCCAAACAAAAACAAACAAACAAACAAAAACACAAAAATCCCAACCAAGCAAACAAACAAACAAAAAGCCCCCAGAAAACCAACCAAACAAAAATTTGAAACCCCAGAAAAACCAACATAAAAAGGACCAATAAACAGGGAATGAATTTCAAATTAATTAAAATAATAGAAAATCAAATAACGCGGGGAAAATTACAAAAATATCGAAGGAGATTTTATAGCCAGGGCGAAAAATCGGGATTTTAAAAACGAGGAAATTGAGCTCTATTAATGAGGAGAAATAATTAACGGGAGATAAAAGCAACGCCCCCTTTGACAGCCTCAAATTGCTCCCGTGAGATTCTCGGCGGAGCGTTTGGAGGGAAATAATTCATCAATAATCCCGGGAACCAATTAAATAAAGTAACAGTTCATTATGATAACTAGTAACTATTAAAAATCGTTAAATCATTCATGTCAGTAAATAATTACCAGGTGAATTAATGATTCCCTGTCAAGGCTTCTGCTTTTCCAGAAAAGCTCCCGGGTTTTGCAATTGGTGTCGGTTTGGGGGAACACGGGGAAAGGCTCCTGCTCTGTCCCGCCACATTCCCGCATTCCCGGGGGGATGAGCTTCCCGGGAATCTTTCCCATTCCCTGGCTGTTCCCAGAGAGCGAGAAGGGAAATTCCAATGTATAACCGGGACGTGGCGGGGATCCACGGAATACCGGGATGGGGAATGGGACGGATCATTCAAATCTCCAGCGGGGCGGCCCCTCCTGAGACCGGGGATCCCTCCTGGCCCCGTCCCCGGTTGTCCCCGCGCTGTCCCCGCTCACCTTCCCTGCCGGGCTGCTTGAAGGCCATGGCCAGGTCGCCGCCGGGGACGGTCACGCCGTGGCTGTGGTGGCCCAGGGGGGTTCCCTGCGGCTGCCAGGGGGGCCCCGGGGTGATGTAGGCGCCGGGGGAGCCGCCGTAGACGCCGGGCTGGCTGGAGGGGGGGTAAGCGCAGGCCGGCAGGAAGGTGCCCATGGAGGAGAGCCCCGCGCCGGGCTGGGGACAGGGATAGGGACAGAAGGGGACGGGGACAGGGACTCAGAACAGCCCGGCCGGCGCGGGGGGTCCCGCTCAGGGGCGGACGGGGCTGCCCGTCCTCTCCTCCCGCTCCCCTGGCCCCTCCCTGCTCTCCTCGCCTTGTCCTCCTCTGCCCCATCGCCGCCCCACCATGCCTACCAGCATTCCCTGTCCCCTTCTGTCCCTCCGGCCCTCACCGGCGGGTATTTGATGTCGCCGTCCACGGCAGCCTTGTCCAACCCGTTGACCGCCTGGCCTGGCCCGGGAAAGCCGCTCCTGTTCACGCTGGGCCACTCTTCCATTTTGGGGGGGTACGCGGCCCCCTCGGTGCCAGCCAGAGCCCCTGGGGAACAAAGCGTCAGCCCCGAATTCCCCCGGGCCGGGCCCGAGCAGCTTTTGGGGCGAAACAGAGGGAATTCCCTCTTTCCCAAACGCCTGGTTGTATAAACCCATGGACTGGGGGCACGAAAATCCGCGTTCCCTCCATCATCCCGAAATTTGGGATTACACGGCCCGGAGAGACTGTGGTGTCCCCCCAAACCCCGCTCGCCGTCTCCCCCCTCCCTTTCCCGATTCCCAATCTCCGATAATTTAGGGGCCCCAATTTCTCTCCCGAGGAGGGGATTTGGAGAAGTGACATCGGAATTCTAAGGATAAATGATTGCGCGGGGGGAAAACGCATGCTGTTGATTTACTCGGGCTTTTGGAAGGATAAAAGGACCCGCACCCCCTGCCACAGTCCTCTTGCCCTCCCCGCCCCCGCCCCGGGCTCGGCCTTGGCGCTGCCGGTGCTGCCGGAACCCCCAAATTCCCAGATTCCTCTGGAGAATCTAGGAGGCCAGATCCGAGCTAGCTTCTCTTCCCTTTCTCCCCTGATTTTTCCCCTTCTTTTCCCTTCTTTCCCCCACTTTTCATATATGCATATATATATTATTTTTTTCTTAATCCCCCTTTGCGGAGCGAAATTCAGGGCTCCGAATTTGCGGTCGGCAATCTATCATCCCTAGGAAAATATTTTCCACATTTTTCATAAAAAGTTCAAGATGTGGCTGAGCCGAGGCCGCATCTGGCCCCGCCGCCCCGACTGGCTGGTGGAGCGGGGGGAGGCCCTTGGGAGAAAAAAAAGGGGGGGAAATAGAGGGGGGAAAAATATACGAAACAAAAAAAAAAAATTGTAACAAATAGCAAAAAACCGAAAGAAACAACAACAAAAAACCTCGAAATAGACTGAGAAGCTGAAACTAATAAAAATGAAGGAAAGATGCAAGAAGGCACGAAACAGCAAAGAGGCACGAACCAAATAAAAAGCCGAAACAAGCAAAAAAATCCCAAACGATCCAAAAGGCACGAAACAAACAAAAACCCCGAAACAAATAAAAAACCCGAAACCAACAAAACCCTCGAAACAAACAAACAAACAAAAACCCCCAGCCGAACAAAACCTGCCAAGACAGAGAAAAAAAAAAAAAAAAAACAAACAAAACAAAAAAAAAAAACACCAAAAACCCAACAACCCTAAACCAACAAA
>VWYO01001211.1:80480-92376 GCA_013400275.1 Rhadina sibilatrix
GGAGGGAGGGAGGGAGCAACCCCCATTAATTGAGAGGGTAAAAATAATCCGAACCTGCAAACAAGCCCATGGAAAACTCCTATAAACTTGAAAGGCTCTGGAAGCTGAGTAGGCTCCTCGTGCCCATAAATAATTTCCTCCTGGATCAGCAGAAACAATGCAATTAGGGGCCGGCTGCGTGCGGCACAGTGGGACTGCAGCCAGTGAATCCCTGGGAACGCTCAAACATGGAGCAGCCTTGGAGCTCCTCCCAGTGCCTGGAGGTTTTAGGGGTTTGACGGGGTTTTTGCCCTCTTTAGACAGGACAAGAGCCAGGGCTGGCTGCTGCAGAGACGAAGCAGGATGGACTGGGATAAGAGGGATAGGATGGATTGGGAAACGGGAGTGGTGGGGCTCAGCCTGCCCAGCTGTGAGATGAGGGGCTGCTGCTCCATGGGGCCGTGTCCATCCTCCCCGTTCTCTCCTCACCCCACCCCCACGCCCCCAAAAAACTTTGCAGAAAACTGGGAGGGAAACAGGGAAAAAAAGAAGTTAAAGGAGAACTTGCATCGACACCTGGAGAAAGGAGGAGCCCGAAAAAAGCCTGAAAGCCGCGTTTGTGCCAGGTTACCTGATCCGGTGCGGGCTGAGGGTGAGAACATCGGCCTGCCTGATCCTTATCTCGGCAGGAGACACAATGCCCAGCGTTTGTCCCTGTTCCACACCGGAGAGAAAACACCTCCAATGCACTTCCTTCTGCCCAGCCCCTGAGCAGCAGCAAGGGGAGGAGGCCCAGAGCCAGTGACCCACACAGGATCTGCTCTCCTGGGGAAAATTCCTCACCCTGGGATTAACAAACCCACCAATAAACCTGAGCAGGATTGATTTTCCTCAAAAAGGCCAATGGTTCAAATCTTGTGGATTCCTTCCCATCTCCCTTAGGAGCTGGAGTGGCTCCTGCAGTTTTTCAAGGAAGTGAGAGTGACAGGGTGCAACCGTCCATCCATCCATCCATCCATCCATCCATCCATCCATCCATCCATCCATCCATCCTTTTGACCTCCATTGCTGCATGCCTACCCTCTTTACCATTCACTGGCCAATCTCAACCCCAAAAATCTTCATTTCAGTGGGACACAGAACTGGGGGTGACCCCAAGCTATGTTCCTATCCCAAGGAAGAGGCTCCCTTAGGGAGCCACCAGCACATGGAAAAAAGCTCCAGAGCTGCTTATTCCTCTGTCCAGAGGGATTTTCTCTGGAGAGGGTTCAGCCAGGATCCTGCCTTGTGGGTGCTCCCCACAGCCCTTCAAGAGGCAGCAAAAGAGAGATGATGAGCCCAAGAAGGGTAAGCAAATATCCCAGGACAATTTGGAATGGGGGGAAGGAAAAAGAGCCAGAGACAACACAAGGAAACTCCCTTTTCACCAGCCCGTTGTATCTCCACACTGAGCTGCAATTCCCTATCCCTAATTTAGGATATTTGAATCCCAAACACATCTGGCAGAGCCTCCAAGGCTGTTTTCCAGCATGGATCTTCTCCCTGAGGGCTCTGGTTCTGCTCCATCTGGGGTGGAAGTTGGCAAAGCCACGCTGGCCCAGGAGGAGATGGAGCCACCATATCCCTGCCTCCGGCTTCTCCTGGAAAATCTCAGCAAGCAGGGGCCTGCTGAACAGGAAAAGGCCCCCTGAAGGGGATATCTTTCACCTCTTGGTGACTTCTTTCACAAATATCCCATCCTTCAACACCTTTTTGTTGACAGAATCTCTGTCAACAGTGCCTGAACTTCAAACTTGATCCCAATCTCCATGCCGAGGGGAACCGGTTGTGCCAGAAGTGCAGCAGTGAGAGGTGTCTGGGTGGGAACCCTGCCCTTTCCACAGAAAAAATCCTCCCGGATTCCCTGTGTGGAAGGGCATCTCAGTGTGTACCTGTGCAAATTCCTGGGTACAGGACACCTGAGGTCCTCAGAAGTGACAGGAGAGGTGGAGCTGCTCCATAAAGGTGTTTCTGATATAAAATACATTTAAATTCCCAAAATGCTTCTTGGATTCAACAGGACACTGAGAATAATCCACAAAGAACCCCAGAAATTTTTGGGTGGGAAGGGATTTTAAAGCTCATCCCATTCCATGGGCAAGGGACACCTCCACCATGGTATGATACCGGGCTGCTCCAAGCCCCACCCAGCCCAGCCTCGAGCATGAGCAGGAAAAGTTGTTAATTACTTAAAAAGCCTCCCTGAAAAAGTCTCTGGGGGAAAAAAAATACTTTTAAATATCAATATTTACAGGTGTAAAAAGTCAGATTTTTACCTTAAAGGGTTTTTTAGAAGTGTTACTGGATTTAAGGATAAAAAATGGATCAGCAGAGGTGGAGGCACCTTTATCCTGCCAGCCATCATTTCTGGAAATGTAGAGATCTGAAATTTGGGAATGGAGATAAAGTTCACCAGGGTTTCTTTGGAAAAATTAGAAATATTTATGGATTGTCAGCACTACCTCAGTTGTGCATTTTCAGCAAAGATTTACATTTTTAAAATAAGAGGGGAAAGTGGATTTTTCCTTTAGAAATAGTTTTCTAGAGGAAAAGAAGTTCAGGGCTGGGCAGGATTTGGGCAGAAGCTTTGGGATGGTTCCAATGGGAGGCAGGATGTGTCTCCATGCACGGTACTGGAACAGGTCAGGTGTCAGAATCCTTGACTGGGAGGTTTCCTGGCCCTCCAGAAAAGAGGGGAAAAGAGGGGAAAAGAGGGGGAAAGAGGGGAAAAGAGGGGGAAAAACCGGGAAAAGAGGTAGGAATATGCTGCCAGCTTGGAGGCTCCCTCTAGTGCCGCTTCCCAGAGCTGCTGTGGACCAGGGGTCCTTTCAACCCAGCAGGAAAGGCTCTGGAGGGAACAGCCAGCAGAGCTGTCCCCAAGGGGCTCACCCCAGCCATTTCTTACCCCAGCCGTTCCTTGCCCCAGCCGTTCCCTGCTCCAGCTCTCTGGACACGTTTGGGTGCCCTTTTTGCAGCTGATGCCACCAAACCCCGGAGCAGGGGCCCTCAGGGACCCTGAGCAGTGCAGCCTCAGCTGGCCTGGCCTCCCTGCCTGGATCCCAGTGTGGCAAATCCCAGGAAATGCTGACAGCCATGGGAAGTGACAGGTCCCAGCTCTGGGGACATCCCTGGCTGTGTCCCTGTGTCCCTGCCAACACACACACAAGTTCCACTTGTCAAATATTTGCCCAGGCCGATTTGAGATCAATCCATGGGGCAGTGTCCAAAGCCAGAGCTTGGCATTCCTGGATCCACTTGGATGCTCAGCTCTGCCCCACACTTCCCATTCTGTCCTATCCATGTCCCTGAGGAGGGAGAAGGACAGGGGCAGCCATAGGGATGGCCACTGTGGAACAAGGGAGGACTGCCCCAGATCCCAAATTTCCATCCCATGAGGAGAAACCTCATCCTACTGTGCCCTGCGGGATGACTCTCCCAGATCCCAAATTCCCAAATCCCCATCCCATGAGAAGCAGCCTCAGCCCGCTGTGTCCTGAAGGATGCTTCCACTTCAAGGCCTTCCCAGAGCTCCATTTCATGGAATCCGTGTCCCCATCGGGCACCATCTCCTCCCTTTTCCTGCACAGCATCCTCCAGGACAGCAGCTGGTGGCGGGGGGGACAGAAGGGAGAGAGGGTTGGAGCTTCCCAGAGCACGGAGGGTGAAATGTGGGTGTTCCTATGGGATTGGGAGCCCGGCCAGGCCGTTCCCATCAGCGCTGCAGCATCTCCGCACGCCGGGAGATGGCAATCTCCATCCTCCCGTGGCATTCCCGGCGCCGGGAAGGAGCCTGATGGGCCCGTGACACCCCCGAGCTCCCAGCTCGTCTCTGCGCGGGGAAATCCCGCTCCAGACCTTCCAAAGGAGAGGGATTTATTCCCGTGTTCGAAGCAATAACGGGTATTTACCCTGCGCTGCTTTATCTACCTACATCCTCCTGAATAAACTGGGGAAAATTGGAGTGTCCCCGTTATCTGTTTGCCATCTGCCCCGGGATTAGCAGCTCCATGGACTAAGCTTTGGATCAATAAGGTTTTATTGGTTCCTGTCACTGTGGGCTGGCGGTGGCAGAGCTGAATGAGACATCAAACCTCCCTCCTTCCCTCCTTCCCTCCTTCCCTCCTTCCCTCCTTCCCTCCTTCCCTCCTTCCCTCCTCCCTCTGCTGGGCTGCAGCATCCAGACAGCCACGGCTCAGCCTTTTTGGGAAAGGGAGAAAGCATTCCTTCTTTTCCATGGGGGTTGGAAGGGCAGGAGGTGCTTGCCCCCTCCTGGTAAGGGAGGAGGGAATGGACACAGCACACCCCTTGTTTAATCCCAATCCTGCTTCTAGGAATAAATATGCAATTAAAAAGCAGCCTGGGCATCCAACTACTGCTTTCCCAAGATCTCCACCACTCCTCTCACCTCTGGAAGGTGGAGTGGGATACGTGCAGATGCAACCACAGCAGAACAGGAGGGCACAGGAATGGGTTTGGGACCTCTGGAGTTCTTTTCATCCCTGGCTGGGCAGGAAAGGCTCTGCCAATTCCCAGGGACACATAGCAAGGGAGCCTCCCTACCCTGCCCAATTCTGAACAAATTTGGGCCAGTTTTAAAAGAAATGGTGAAAGGGTCATCCCTGGGAGGCCTCATTCTGATGTCCCTGCCACAACTGCAGCAAGTGAGAGCCACGTTTGGGTTTAATGACTTGTTCCAACCCAAAAATGGGCAGTGAGGGCTGAAATCCTGATGGATCTTGGGCATCGTGGTTCCACACATTCCAGGATCAGGGAATTAATGAATTGGCTTTGACCAGCCCCATCCTAGCAGTTTGGCTGCCTGTCCCAAGTTTCTCAGGGGAAAATAACCGTGGAGATTGGATTTTCCATCATTATAAAGGAAAAACTCCCCAAGTTTTTAAACGGGAAACATCATCTCTGCAAGGGATCCCACATTATACAGGTGGCATCTCCCTTACCTGGCTGTGAGGTGAAAGGGAACAGACAACTCATTCCCAAAGAAATGCTTGGAAATACATCCATGGCGTGTAGAAACACATCTCCTCCTTCCCACTCCTTTTTTCCCTTTTTAACGGTACAAATGCCATTCCACTGCCCCGAAATTCACCTGAGGGACGACAGCGGTGTGCAAGCTGAGCATTGGGAATTTGAGCCAGGTGAATTCCAGCCTAGATAACCTCTGGATGTGCAAATACAGGGTGAGCAGCTGGGCTTCTCCCTCACCGAGATGTCCTGACTGGGTTTTTCTATTACTGCTATCGGGGAGGATCTCAGCAGACAGATGCGTTTACTGTTTGCCACCCGAAGATAATGAAAAGAAACAGTTTATAAAATCAGATTAGGGGTGGAAAAATTGCCTAATGATTATAATTCCCAACCCTACCGCTGAATAATGATGTATCCAAGAGTTGTCACCGCATGATGAAAGGGGCCTCATATGAGAGATGCTCGCCTCTGAAGGATGACTGCGGATGAATTGCAGTGAGATACAATCCCGCGATAAGGGACAATGAGAGCCTCGAGAACACTTCAAAACAGGCTCCTCAGTGCGAAGCCAGAGCTGCAATAAAAGCTCATGAATTAAAAAAAAAAACAACAAACCCAAACTATTTCTGATAAAAGACGAGCCAAGGTGAAAGAGAAAAGAGGAAGAATCCCTCAAACCCACACACGCACCAGCTGTGGCGTGGTGGGGAGAGGAAAATGCTGTCTGTAGGCCCCAAAGGATGGATTGGAAAGGGAATGCTGTGGTTTTTCCTTGGAGAATCTGTTCTTTAAGGCGAATCAGGGTGTGGGTGGATGTGCCCTGGCTGGCGGGAGGGATTGTCTGCTCCCAAGGGCAAAGAATGGATCTGCAAAGAGAGAAGCGTGGCTTGGGCACCTACCAGCCACTTCCCTGCCCAGGAACCACCCAGATCCAATGTGCCCCAAATCCCTGAATTCCATTAGGGATTAAAGAGCTCCCTAGCTCCCAAGGCCTTGGGTATCAGCTGGGCATGGAAAAGCTCCCAGAGCAACACCAGGATGTGTCCCAGCAGTGTGGAAAAGCCAGGAGCCCACATTCTCCAGTCTCAAAACCAAAGGAAGCCGAAGGATGGAATTGGAGTCACCTTCCCTTGGGTGAACCAAGGCAGTGATCCCACCAGGAAGAAGGGAAAAGGTGGATTTTTCACATTCTCCACGTCTGAAATGCAGATGTCTGCACTCAAAGCAGCTGTGGCACCAGGAATGGCGATGATTTATGGGAAGCTGCACCAGCATTCATTATTCATGTGGGAAGCAAGGGAAGGGCTTTGATACGGATCGGAAAATGCTTCAAATCCATGGGGGAGATAAACCTGGATGAATGGTGCCACCCAGAGCAGGGATGGAGATCTGGGCCATATCTTGGTGTCATGCAGGGCAGCTGCACTTGGACAAGGTGGGCACTATTTCTACTTGGAAGAGAGCTGCATCTCAAAATCCCTGCTGGAATTGCTGCTCCAGATTGACGTCAAGGCTTTGTTTGCTGTGGGTGCCCACAAACCTTGCTTAGAGCACATTTCCCTCTTAACCCCACCGATTTTAGCTCAAAATTCCACCATTCACCCCAAACTCCACCTCACTCGGGTGGAGAGGGAATGGCAGGATCTTCCAGGAACCCTCAGTCTGGAATCCCTGAGGTCTCCTGGCAGCGCTGGGACGAGGCAGTGCCCAATTACAGCTCGATTCCTGCTAATGAAGGGACGCCGGGCACAGCCACTGATGGCCAAGTCTCCCTCTAAATGGCTGCAATTAGAGCGTTCACTGTTAATTGCGCTCATTAACCTTGCCGGAGCAGAACAGCTGCAGGACAAGTGGCTCCAGGGCTGGCTGGCAGCGTGATGGAGCATCCCTGGATAGTCACACTGGGATCCAGGACAGTCCCATGGCAGTGCCATGATCCCAGAGTGATCCCAGATCCCAAAGGGCTGGAGGGAAAAAGGCAGGAAGTGGATTTTGGGGCTCATTAACATCAAAGGCTTTCCGATTGCTGATTCCCTTGGATAAAAGCAGTTATTTGTGGGATCAAACCCAGGTCTACAAGACCCAAAACTGGACTGGAATCCTCAAAAAGCCAAATCCCACAGGAAGCAGAGCCAGCAGCACATCCCAATCCAGCACGTTTTTCCCCTCTCCCTTCCCAGTGCTGCCCTTGCTCAATTTTGGTTTGGCTGATTGGGTGTTTTTATTTATTCCTCTGGCATTATTTCTATTTTTAGCTTCCCAAACTGCAGGGGAAAAAAACTCTTTAACTTTCCTGTGGGCTCTCCAATTCTCGCAGCTCATTCCCAGGGAATGCAGCACGGCAGAGCCCAGGAGCCCCAGCACCTCTCACCCAAGCACCCTGCTGTGCTTCCAGGCAGAGTGCGGTGCTGCTCCATCTGGCAGCCAGGCCTGGAATTCAGGAGGAAGGAATCTTTGCCTCTGTTTTCCCTGTTTCCAGCAGGATCTGTCTTTCTGTCACCTCATTACGGCTCCCGCCCAGAGCTGCTACCGAATCCCAGCTGGGCTGGAGGCAGAACACAGAGAGGGAACGGGAGATCCCGTAATTCTTTCATCCCAAACTTTCTGCCCTTTCAGCCTTTCTCTGCAGGACTTGTTCCAGCCAAAGGCTCCTGATCCAGAGGTGCCCTGGATACAGACACCCCCAATCCCCAGGGCACAGCACTGGGAACAGATTTCAGTTTCCCAAGCCTACCGCATCCCCTCGGAGTCCTGAATTCCTCAGGAAAGGAGCTTCCCCAGTTCTCCAAACCAGCTTCACTGGGAGAGGTTCAGTCCCTTTCTCCACCTGAATATTCGTATTTTCCCAGCTGGGCCTTATTTTAAAGCCCTTTCTCTCCCTGCCTTCGTTTTTGGTTTTTTGGGGTTTTTTTGGACAGCAAACATGCTGCTTTTGTCCCTGCTCTTTCTCTGGCCCTGATCCTGTGACAAAAAATAAATGTGCGAGGATCTGAAGTGTCCGTGGTGGGGCAAAGTCCCTTAAGCACAACCCCCATTCATGCCCTGTGCTCACCCCGTGACTCCGACAGGACAAACCCACAGGGTAGAAAGTTGTTTGTTGTCCCTTAAATGGCTCCATTGTCCATTGTTGGGGCTCTTTCCTGAGCTCCAAGTCTTCCTTCATTTCCACTCCGCGCTTGTCCCGGGGCCCACAGGGGACGGGCGTGACCAGCACCCTTGGGGCTCCTTCTGACACATTTATCCTAAAATTCTGCCCCACTTGGGAGTGCTGGATAAGGATTTCCCTGCCTCTGTCCATGGGGTTGTGCTGCAGAATTCACAAATAGCTTCATTTTCCTATCAGCAAGGCCCCCCTGCCTGTCTCCAGCCCCCAGCCCCATCCACCTGCATCCCAAATCTGTGGGTCTGCTCCCAAATGGGCAGAGCTGGGCTTTCCCCTGCCAAATCCTTGCAGCTGGAAAAGGTTAGGGAGAAAGGGCTTTTTCCAAGAGTGCCTGAATACATCGGGCATGGTTCCTCTCCAGGGCCTTGTGCCTGCTGAAAGGGGAGATAAAAGGTCCTTGTCCTCCCCAAATCAGCTGCCTGGCAAGAACAGGGGGAATTAAAAGTATCTTGGAGCAGCGAGACGGGGGACAGACGGGCCTTTCTGGGAAACCACTGCATGGTTTGGGATGGAAGGGACCCTAAAGCTCATCTTGTCCCACCCCCCTGCCGTGGGCAGGGACACCTTCCGCTGCCTCAGGTTTCTCCAGCCTGGCCTTGGACACTGCTAGGGATCCAGGGGCAGCCACAGCTTCTCTCTATAACATGAACCAGGGCCTCACTAATCCCACAGTAAAAATCCCTTCTCATAGATATCTCATCTAAATTGACCATATTTAGTTTTAAACCAAGTTGAGTTTAAAACTGTACCAAAAAAACCAGCCCAAATCCAGCTCATTTGGAAGCACTAGAAGTACCCAAATCCAACCCATTCTGAGGGATGCAGGGATCCAGGCACGAGGCTGGCAGGAGAGCAGGGCAAAAGCCATCTCCTGCCTCTACTGGGTGACACTTCCCTGCCTTCGGAGGTAACTTTGGAGACATTTCGGGGCTGTTCGGACTGAAATCCTCCTTGCCGGGCGCAGGGGCGAGATGCGGAGAGCGGCCACACGGTGTCAGCGCAGATCGCGACATCCGCGGTCCTGATCCGCAGCCGAAGCCCTCACCCGGAGCCCCCCGGCCATGCCGAGGGGGACACGGGGGTCCCGCGTCCCTTCCCGCCAGGCCCGGCCGCCTCCTTCCACCTGCGCTGGGGACCCCGCGGTGCCACCGCCGTCACCCGGGTGCGGTGGCAGCGGGGCTGAACGACGCTGTCCCCTTGGCGCGGGTGGGGCCGGCGGGTCCAGAGCCAGTGACAGACCAGCTGTGCCAGCATCGCCCCTGTGGTGTGGTTATCCCGCAGCCCTCCGCTCCTTTTCTTGCAGGGTTCCTGCCATTCGTTCCTCTCCCTCGTGTTCCTTGTCCCACCCGTCCTCTGCTGCCACATTGCCAGAGCATTTCCAGCCCCGGCCTTCTCTCCATGCCCCAAAACCTCTCTTTGTTATGGAATGCCAGAAGAGTTTGGGTTGGAAAGGAGCTTAAAGCTCATCTCATTCCAACCCCTTGCCACGGGCAGGGACAACGCCACTATCTCAGGTTGCTCCAAGCCTCATCCAAACTTTTCCTTCAATGGGATTTTTAGTGGCACTGTTACCGAGGCACTGAGAAATTCCCCAGCTCCACCCCTCCTGACACAGCAAATCCTGCAAGGTCCCTCCTTCCCTGCAGCCAGAATTCCCGAGGCTTGGAGAAGATGAAACCCATCAGTGCAGACACTGGCACAAAGCAAGGAGCAGCAGAGCCTTGAGCTTTGCTCTGAGGAGCAGCACACACCAGGTGGGATTGTTCCATGAGTTTTGGATTAGGAAAAAACCCCAAATTCCATGAAATTTTCCCTTACTCTGCACTGCAGTTGTTTCAGGAATCTGGCGTTGACCAAAACTCTATTTGTCTGACAAAGGCACCTGAAGTGCCGAGATCTCTGCCCACTCTTCCTCATCCTGGGAATTGATGGCACTTAAGGAATGAGTACAAGGCTCCCTCAACCACTTCCTGCATTATCCCTGCCCTGTCCCTACTCTGGAGAATTTCACCATGCAATTCCACCGACACCCACGGAGCGGTCTATATCAGGGGTTTCCTCGGAGCACAGAAACAATTCTGCTTCAGCATCATCCAATATTTGGGTTGGAAAGTTCTTCCCACAGGATAATCCAATGGAATTTTTCACCTGGGGCAGAGGCGCTGCAGAGGGAGGGGAAATTTCTTGTCCATCCTTTGGGATTCTCCTCTCCCTGTTTCCAGCACAGACACTTCCCATAACTCTCAGCCAGGAGATTTTCCATGTGCTGACAGGGCAGGGAACAGGAGGGAGATCTGCTCCAAATCCCGAGCAAACCGCAGCCCAGGCCCCTCCCACCCCCCAAAAAAATCTCTGAATCCAAACCCTCGCGGCCCCAGGAGCACAAGCCCAGGACAAACCCCTGTTTACGGGAGGCGAGGGTGGAACTCGCGGGCACGGCACCCGGACAACCTGCCAGGCTAAACCAGAGCCCGCAGCGATCAAGGGACAAAATGGCTTTTGAAAGGCTCTGCGGTGTGACAGGGCGCGGGGGCAGCCCGGCGCCCTCCCAGAGCTCAGGTGAAATGCGCAGGAATTCGCAGCAGCACCACCGCAGGTTCCCTGCAGCGGGTTCCCGATTTGTGGCACCTCTCCGAGGCCCCAACCCCCCTCCCCGGCATTCCAGGGAATGTGTCCCCGTCCAGAGGGATGCGGCTGGAGAGCCGCGCTGGAACGCGGCTGCCAACATTAAATTCTGCTCCAGCTCTCCTCGTCACATTCAATTTCTCTCTAAGCCGCCGTGTTTATTTAACCGAATCTGCCTCCCGTCACTCGGAGCAGCAGCACTCAACCTTTAAACAGCCCAAGAGCCACTTCAGCCCGCAGCGGATGCCGAGAGCTCCCGAGCCAGGCAGGCACAAAGGAGCTGCCGCTTTGTGCCGTGGACGCCTCCAGCCCCGGCTCATTCATCCCGCCCAAGCTGGAGCTCATCCCGAGTTTTCCAGCCGTCTTTCACTGGTGAAACCTCCGGTGCCACCAGTGAGTGACCCACGGCAGCTTTTGGCCACCATCGGCCAGCACCCACCCATGGGCAGCTCTTCCGGCCACCATTCCATCCCCAGCACCGGGGAGAAAAACACTTCCCGCAGGATTATTTGGAAGCATCATTGCTACACATCAGCCTCCAGAAAAAAAGCCCCTTCTCCAAAGCCTCTCCAACCACTCAGAACTTCCCGGCCCCCACAGGAATCCAGGGGACACCTTGGACTGGTCCCTTGTGGTGGGAGCCCCACCACGCAGAAGCTCCCTCGGCACCTCCCTCTCTGTGCTACAGGGACCAAATCCAGCAGGATCTCAGTCTTTTGCTGCTAACAGAGGCCCCAAAAGCTGGGAAGCCTCCCCAGGCACTTCCCGAAGCTTTGGGCACTTGGATCAGCGCTTCCTTTGGCAGGGGCTGATGAGGGGACAGGGAAACTGAGCTGTGACAAATCCGATCTGCACACTTGTCACCCTGAGAACAAACCCAGCTTCCCATGCCCATTTTCGGGAGTTTCTTGCTGGCTCCGGGTTCACCACGAGGCATTCAGGCACCCAAATGCAATTTGTAGGGAGGAAAAAGCCTTGGCTGCCTTCACTGTTTACCCTCGCCGAGCATAATGAAGATGTTAAAACGCCGAGTCACTTGACACCTGCCACGGCAGTAATGCCCTTGCTTCACTTTTTTTTTTTCCTTTTTTTTTTTTTTTTTTT
>VWYO01001211.1:92389-106197 GCA_013400275.1 Rhadina sibilatrix
TGTGTGTGCTTAGAAGAATAAGCGAATTTATTTCAAGCTCTTCAGTCCTCCCTGAAGTTGAGGAGGACTCGCTGCATATTCAGCGAGCCGCTGCAGCGCTGACACATCTCATGTCTTCCGTCGTGTTAAGTCTCTTCATTTATTCTTTTACAGACAGACCCAGAATTCACTCCGTGGTGAATGAAATTATCTCGGGTGTCCTTCAGGAAAATAATGCAGGGCTTTTGGAGCGAGTGCGGGAAGTTCAAGGCAAATCTGCCAGGTGGCCAGCACGCAAAGAACAAGTCACTGAACCTCTCTCATCGAGCTGTCATCTCCTCCTCGGGCTCGCCTGGCTGCAGACAGGCTCCTGCCTCGGCGAATAATGAACAGCCCTGCAGCCTGCAGGGTGCCTGGAGCAGCCCCAGGATGCTGTTCACCTGAGTGACACCTCCCTGGGGGGGGCAGAGGGTGGCAAGGGCTGGAGAGCAACAGCCAGGGCTGCAGCCCTCAGACTGGGGGGGTTTCAAGGCCAAACTGGTGAGGCCATGCCTCAGGAGCAGCTCTGAGCACACTCTGGAATCACAAACACAGTGACCAAGGCAAGCCTGGGCCGTGGCCACTGAGGGTGAGGGAGGTGGTGCCTCTGCTGGGGTTTCTTTGGGTTATTTTTTACAAGTAACTATCCTCCTCCTGTTTGCTGGTTCAGGGACAGGCAGGAAGGCAGAGGACCTGTATCTCACAGGGTGCCCCGCCAGGGATAAAACACCACCTGAGCATCCCTGATCTTGGATCATCCCTATACCCAAGGAAAACCAAGATTCCACATCCACAGACATCCCTCTCCACTCCCAGTGGAAGCATCCAGCAGATCCATCCTGCTGGGAGCTGTAGAAATGGGAACCAAAGAGCTTGATTTTAGAAACTCCAACCCCTTTTCCTGCTTCCCCAATATCCCCCTTTCCCAAAGAGCCTCTACTCGCCCCCCTGCAGCCATGTGTTTTTCATGGCTCCAGATCCCCGGGGTGCTCTCAGTTATTTAATGTGGCTGAACCTCTGCCTTTTGTGCAAACCCGAGCCCAAGCAGCCCGGGAGAAAGTTGGTCTTGGTGTTAATTTGGATTAGGGATGCACACACGCAGCAGAATAAAGCTGAGGCTGCAGGCTCCCCTCCCTGTGTAATTTGTTCTCCATTGTCAGCATTGTGGTTGATCCCGAAATTACAGAGCCCGAGGAGTTATTCAACACGAGATGTTGGACATGAAAAGCAAGAGAGACTTGGGAAATGACTGTGAGGAGAACATTCAAATCAACCCTGAGATTACAGAGGCAGAACACAAAAGGGACTCCAAGCTCCTTTGGTTTCCTTCCACCGTGTTTGAGTGTTACCTGAGAGGGAAAAAATCCCATACGGGTTCAGCACGGTGAGGAAAAGCCCAGGAATATCCTGCCTCCAGCACAGCCCAGTAATTACTCTCAGAGCAGCACAGGTCAGGCATTCAGCACCCAGCTAATCCCTGGCCAGGAGCTGCATCAACTCATCTGCATCCCTGCTCCCTGGAAAAGTTTGGACTGGGGAGGAATTCATGGAATCATTCCAGAATGGTTTGCATTGGAAAGGCTTTTAAATCTCATCCAGTACCACTGCCTGCCAAGGGGCACCTTCCACTGTCCCAGCTTCCTCCAAACCCCATCCAGCCTGGCCTGGGACACACCCAGGGTTGGGGTACCCCTTGTAAGCTCAGAATGCTGGTGGTTCTATTTCTCCTTCTTTTCCACGTAATTTCCTCATTTTAAGACCTTCCTACTGCTTTGCTCTGCCTGCATAGCAATTGAAGGCTGGTGTAATTCCCAGTTTACCCCCAAATTTACAGCAAATCCATGGGGATGGGGCCTGGTTTGCCAACACCTCTCCCCTCTCAGCAAAGCCAAGAGGCAGCCCCTCCACACTCCCAGCCAGGAGCATTTCCAAGGTCCCCAGATTCCTGGAAAATCCCAAATCCAGCCAATTTCTCCTCTGTCTCTCACCCAAATCGGGGTTTTGTTAGCCCCCAGCCTGCCAGGGGGAGGAAACCAGGCCTTGCTGCTGCTGAGGATAATATTTGGTGATAAGGAAATCTTTTAGCTTTACTTCCAATTATCTTTTTTTTTCAACCAGCGAGCTTTTATCTCATAAAGAATCAACTTTTCTCCGCCTTTGAAGAGCAGAACCCTCCTGATATTCATTACTTGATTCAGGTCCTTCCCTTTGATGGAAAACTTTGGATTAGAGGCAGCATTTGGCGTCCCGATTAGTAGGAATGTGACCTACTATTGCAACAATTGGAGTGTGCAGCGCTATCTCCTGGCCAACAGAGTTTGCTTAGCAGAGGCAAGAGGAGGAAACAAATCCTTGATGGGCATTATCCAACATAAATACTAAATTTATTAAAGAAAAAAAAGGAGAGGGAGAAAAAAAACCCAGCCAAAATGGGCACATTTTTTTGCTACAACTGCAGGATCCCATCCCCACTCATCCCCTCACCCCCTCTGGCTTCTCCTGCTTCTCCCTGGGCTCGAGTCCCAGAAATTCAAGTCTGCGGTAAAAAAAAGATGCATATCCCTAAAAGTGCCTCCACAGCCCCAAAAGCCCAAGATGCACTAAGGAGAAGAGCCAATCCAGGTATTTTTTAGTTATTCCTGTGGCAGGATTGTGCCCAGCAGTAGCTGTGTGGGGATGAGCAACAGCCACCCAACACCTTGAGCTGAGCATCCCGAGGAAGCAGCACAAACTGCAGCAGCCCAGTTCCCACCATTCCCAAGAAAACAAGCAGATTTTAGCAGGAAAACAGTCTTTGTGCAAGTTGGGCTCGGTGCTTTTGTCCCTTGGGCTGCTCCGTGCCCACAAGGAAGCGTTCAGGGGCGCTGGAAAAACATTTATCCATAAAACCTGAGAACATCAAATAGTCTTCCCTGCACAGCACATCTCCCCGAGCCAGCCTAGCTACTGGGACATCCTGGTGGGAAGGAGCAGTGAGGGCTGGGATTACACATTAGCCAGGGCAGCCCGGGGCCGGGGATGGTTCCTGGACAGGAGGAAAGAGCAGCCGCTGTCCCAGTTAATGTGTAATCCCAGCTCTACCACCTCTCCCTCACCTTCTGCTCGCCAGCAGCTGCCAGGGGAGGCACCAAACCTGAGCTGGGCATACGCAGGGCTCATGAGCCCCTCGGGGGACACTGAGTGAGGAGGGGGAGAGGCAGGGGTGGGCAGGGGTGGTCCTGCCCCTGGGATCTGGGATGAGGGAAACCTGGGGCACTTTGCTCCCAGGTCATCCTGAGTGGGCCAAGTCCTGCTCAGAAGCCCCCTGGCTCCCTGTGCCTTGCCCAGATGTCCCACATGAATTCATGTTGCATTACCATTCCTCAGCAGATGTGACTGTTGCCCTACTCCTCATCATCATCCTCCTCACATCCTCCTTTTCCTGGATGAGTGGCTGTGGCAAGAATTTCCCTCAGGGTTGAGCTCCGAGGCACAGAGACCCCAGGAGCAGATTTTATCCATCCTCTCACCCCACAAGAGCTGCTCTGTTCCACTGAGTTTCCACTTTTCCTATCAGCCATTCCCACAGAAGTGGAAGAACCTAGGAATGAGCCCCTCCTAGCCTAGCTTTGAAGAGCCCCTGAAGTGTGTCTGCCATGCTGTCACTTGGGATGTGGCAGGGTTCCCCAGGAGTGTCCTTGGAGCACATGGCACTGCTGACCTGCTCTCACTGGGATCTGATGTGGAGCACAGGGAATTCTGGGGAGGGTTGGCAGCCAATGCTCCCACCAAGACTTCCCGTATGGGAACCATTAGTGATGGGCAAGTCCAGACAAAAAATGAGCCAAGCAGCATCCTGATCTCCCGATGTATCAGAGAATCATGGAATACCCTGGACTGGAAGGACCCATCAACATCATCCATTCTAGCTCCTGCACAGACATCCCAACAGTGGGGGTCTGGATGCACAGACATCCCAACAATCCCACCCTGAGAATCCCTGAGTTGGGTCAGAGCCATGACCATTCCCTGGGGAGCCTGTTTGGTGCCTGACCACCCTCTAGGTGAAAATCTTTCCCTAATTATCCATTTGAAACCTTCCCTGTGGCCCTGTCTCCACTGGGGACAACATTGGCTCTAACCCTGCCCACTCCCTTCCCAGGAAGCCACTGGCCGGGCTTGATGCCACTGCTGCAGCGTCCCCTTGGGTGCAGCATTCCCACCAGCAGCCTGGCTGATCCCAGCTGACAGTGATCCCCCTGTGCATTCCCACCACTCCCAGGGTCCGGGTGCCGGGAGATGGACGCGTGATTGATGGGGCGCCGGCGATACGGCGTGAGCGCTCCTTATCTGCGCCTCGCCGGTAGCTCTGCGTCACTCCCAGGCTTTACGGCGTCACTGTCACTTGGCTTGCCTTTTTTTTTATCCCACCCTGCTTGGTTTTTCACACCAGGGAATCTGTTTCACCTGCGGGATTTGTGGACTTGGGCGAAGCGTCCTGGGCATAAGTCGTCGTCCATAAGTGTGGGTGGACACGGGGGAGTTGGAGCAGGTGCTTTCCATGGCAGGGTGCTGGGAGCTAAATCCATTGAGAGAACTTCCTGAGGGATTCTGAGCCAAATGCTGCAGTGGCAAATTCCATCCAAAAAGTTAGGCGTGCATGACAGGACCAAGGTTGGTTGTGGAGACAGGGAAGAGGGGAGGAGAAAATTGGTCCAAATGGGAATGCCATTGGTATCATTGGGGCATCCTCCTGCTCCCTCTGCTTCCTGAGGAACATAGGCCTCCACGTGGAAACACTGGGAAATGTCCCCTGCTCTGCCAGGCAGGTGAGACAAGGTCAAGGCCACAGTGTCCCCATGGTGTCCCCAGTATTGCTGTTGTCATGAGACCTCTGCAGCCCACACAGCCTCCCATGGCCAAGCGCTGGTGTCTGAGCTGGTGTCCTGACCTGGGGCTGCTGTGTCCCCACCAGCTCCCACCAGCACCTACTCTCACTCCATCCCAGGGCAATGACCAGAATAATGTGAAATGAAATGAAATTCAATTCTGTATGTTGAAAATTGAAGAGTGAGTCCCCACTTCCAACCAAAACCTGTCTGGATGGGGCAATCCCCATCTCCCGTGGCACAAGTTTCCTCCTTCCCTGCCCTGTTCCAGGTGCCAGGAGCAGGAGCTGGAGCAAGATGCAGCAGATTGCTCTGTGTGCTCAGCCCGGGGACAGCCCATGGCCATCTGTCGTCCCCAGGTGTGCACCCAGCCCAGGGCAGGGACAGGGCTCGGGCTCCCCAAACACACCCAGATGGTAAAGCAGGGTGTGGGGGCATTGGGGGGCTCCCCCAGCCCCTCATCCTGCTCCCATCTCCTCCCTCATGTTTTCTGCTCTGGTGGACTGGGCATCTTTTTAATTCCTTCTGCAAACCAGGCTGGAATAAAGAACTCAGCCCAGATTTCCGAGTTCCTGCTCTTCCCTGCCATGTCCCAGTGCTGCCTTCACAAGTTCTGCACTTGGGGCACTCTGGATTCCTTCACTTTTGAGAAAAGGCTGTGGATGACAAGTGGGAATACATCCCTTCAGCCAGGGAATTTTGGGGGTGTTTCACCCCACCTGGGCATTCCAAGCCCAGAGCTCTCAGGATTGCTCCCAGTCCTGGGACACAGCGATGTGCCAGCGGACTCTGCTCAAGAGGAGTTGAGTGACTGCAAATACTTGGGAATAACCACCCCATCATGAGGTAGAGCCCATCCCAACCTCCCCAGACTGAAGTCCAGACCTCTCACCTTCACACCAACCCCTCCAAGAGATTCCACATGGGATGTCTGAGGAGCAAAAAGGACCAAATTTCCAAAGCTGGGCAAAATCCACTTCACTCTCTTGTCCCTGAGCTTCCTGGTTTGGTTCCAGCAGTTCTGGGGCACGGTGAGATCCACACACCAGGTGCCAGAACACCCTCAAAGTAAAAATAATGAATAAAACCGGGATTATTTGTTAAACAGGGAGTTTTGATTCGTAAAACAGGAACTGGTTTGCAGCACAGCCCAGGTTTTATTGCAGTCTGAGACAGCTGTCCCAAGGAACGTCTTGTGGGACCCCAAATGCAGCTCTTGCTCCCTTGCCTTTTCCTGCACTTTCCCTCCTTCCTGGATGAGGGGAGGCAGGAGCTGGAGCTGGTTTATAACCAAACTTAGAGACCTCCAATGCCTTCATTCGCATTCCCTGGCATGGAATGAGACATGTCCTGGACATGCACCCTGAATTTCCTGCTGTGAAAGCAAAGACCCTGCAGATTTATGCAAATGAGGATTCTTTATGCAAATAAATATGTCTGCAAATCACCATCGTTTGATTGGTATTTTTATGTGGGTGACATAAAATTACAGGATTATTTTCTCCCCAGTTTCACTTCCTCACTCAGCAATCCGGGCACTTTGTCCAAACAAAACAAGCTTGGTAAAGTTATTAATTGCATGGAAAAAGATCTTTATTGATCGGGCTGGGGATCAATCACTTTATCTGCAGGCAGCTCTGCTGGAGCTGCCTGTGACCGGGGAATTTCACTGAGCCATATCTGCCCTGGCCCCTGAGACTTTCACACAGGACTCCAAGGTCTTTCCAGGAACGAGGCAGGTGCTGGGGAGGATCTGGGTCAGGTGGGATGAGAAGGGGCTTTGTTGCCTTCCCTCTGCCCCAGCAGCCAGCGGTGGTGCCCTTGTTTGTGTGTGACCCACGAAGACTTTGGAAGGGCCATGGGACGCCCAGGAAGCCCTTGTGGCCAGCTTGGGAGCTCTCCATCCTCTCTGGAATCCCAGTGGGATCGTAACTTTGGCAGGAGCCTCCTGCAACCGGGGACCGTTGGGAAGTGGCCGCGGCACCAGGCTCAGGGTGTTTGGAAAACGCTCTGGGGCATGTGAGGTGGTTTTTGGCGTTGTCCAGGAGCTGGACTCGATGGGCCTCAACTGAGGATGTTCCAGCATTCCATGACCGCTCTTCATCCTTCAGGGAAGTCGGGCAGCACCACCCTCCGTCACCAGCTCCATCGCCTTTTCTTTGCCTGCCTTATAAATAACTGGAAAAAAAAAAAATTAAAACGCAAAAAGGACCCCAAAAAGGGGGGCAGGTGAGGAGGCAACGGGCCGGAGGCGGCCGTGGCAGCGCACCTCTGATCTCCCGCGCCCCGGCGCTATCAGCGGCCGGATCAGCTGCGTATCTAATATAAACGAGCCTTCCCCACATCAACAACGTGCCACATCTGGCTTTTTGGCTGCGCGGCGCCCTGGCTACCGAGTCATCCGCTGACGGCCAGCGGGCGGCCGGGCCGGCCCGGGAGGGGGGTGCGCAGCAGCGGGGCTGTGGGCGGGGGGGCTGGCGGGGACCGCAGCCAGCAGCTCCTCTGGGGAAGGGGGGCCGGGAGGAGGGCTCTGCCCCCCTGGGGGAGAGAGGGGCCGGCTCAGCCTTAAAAGAGCCACCCAGGAACCGGCGTGTTTGCGCTTCTTCCCAATTTATGGCCGCGGAGCATATGGCCAGTGTTCCACCCGGCGGCAGGCGCGGGGGAGGGCAGCGAGCGGCGCAGGGGATGTGAGGCCGGAGGGACGAGGAGCGGCCTCGGCACACGGCGGAGACAATGCGAGAGGCGGGGGGGCGCCGCGGGAGCCCCCCCTCCTAGGGGACTCCCCGCCTCGGGATTCCCGGCCAGGTAAGCCCCGGCGGGCAGCGGAGGGACCCTCCCTCGCGGAGACCCCTGCCCAGGTGACTTCCCGGGGGACGGCCTGGGGGACGCAGCCGCCGAGGGACTCCCGCCCAGGTGAGTGCCGAGAGGTGGCGAGGGGCTCCCCCTCCTCGGGGATCCGCACAGGTGAGCCCTGGCAGGCAGCGGGAGGACCCCAGGCTGGAGTCCCCGGCCGAGTGAGCCCCAGGGGAGGAGGGGACAGAGGGGTCACCAGGGGCGGGAGCAGCAGGTGGGANACTGAGGATATTCCAGCATTCCATGACCGCTCTTCATCCTTCAGGGAAGTCGGGCAGCACCACCCTCCGTCACCAGCTCCATCGCCTTTTCTTTGCCTGCCTTATAAATAACTGGAAAAAAAAAAAATTAAAACGAAAAAAGGACCCCAAAAAGGGGGGCAGGTGAGGAGGCAACGGGCCGGAGGCGGCCGTGGCAGCGCACCTCTGATCTCCCGCGCCCCGGCGCTATCAGCGGCCGGATCAGCTGCGTATCTAATATAAACGAGCCTTCCCCACATCAACAACGTGCCACATCTGGCTTTTTGGCTGCGCGGCGCCCTGGCTACCGAGTCATCCGCTGACGGCCAGCGGGCGGCCGGGCCGGCCCGGGAGGGGGGTGCGCAGCAGCGGGGCTGTGGGCGGGGGGGCTGGCGGGGACCGCAGCCAGCAGCTCCTCTGGGGAAGGGGGNCGCCTCGGGATCCCCGGCCAGGTAAGCCCCGGCGGGCAGCGGAGGGACCCTCCCTCGCGGAGACCCCTGCCCAGGTGACTTCCCGGGGGACGGCCTGGGGGACGCAGCCGCCGAGGGACTCCCGCCCAGGTGAGTGCCGAGAGGTGGCGAGGGGCTCCCCCTCCTCGGGGATCCGCACAGGTGAGCCCTGGCAGGCAGCGGGAGGACCCCAGGCTGGAGTCCCCGGCCGAGTGAGCCCCAGGGGAGGAGGGGACAGAGGGGTCACCAGGGGCGGGAGCAGCAGGTGGGAAGGGGCTTTGGAGAGCGGGGAAGTCCGTGCAGGTAGGCGCTGGTGCTGAGGGCTGAGGGAGCGCGGCCCCGGCCCCAACCCCGACGGCGCGGCTGCAACAAGGCCACGGCCACGGGTGGGCGCAGAGTCGGGGCAGCTCGGGGCGGGGGAGCCGAGGCTCTCCCCCCTGCCCCGGCCGCGGGACACTTCTCGGCTGCGACGGCAGAGTCCGCCAGAGGACCGAGAATGACCGGGACTGGCCCCGGCCCCGGCGGTGTCTCCTCCTCCTTCACCCTTTCCCTTCCCTGCCCGTGCCACGCGTGTGCCCCCGCCTCGGCCCCGACTCCTGGAGCCGAGCCCACCCGTGCGGACCCGTCCCCACCCAGCGGTGGTCCTCTCCCCGCAACCCCGCGCGGGGCGTCCGGGCACCGGGAGCTGCCTCGGAGGCTCCCTGCGCCCCCACTCGCTACACGCAGCCGGCGGTGACCCGGGCACGGAGCCCTCCGCGGAGTGCGGAGCGAATTCAGATAAGAGAGTAAATCCGGCCGCACTGCCTTCGCCCCGGGGCCAGCGGGCAGGCATTTCCCGGCCAAGGAGAAAAAAAATCATTTTTGACAAAGCTTAATCTCGTTGGGACACGTTTAATCATTAGAGACGGAGATGAGCAGAGCCGGGGGGCTCCGGGGGGTGGGGGGGCACCCCCCTTTGTCCGCCGAATAAACCGGTTTAGAATAGACTGGAAAGGGGAAGGGTGCCCCTGGCCGGGCTTACAGCTCCCCCCGAGCGCAGGGGGTGGGAGGGAAATTAAATAAAACAAAACGTGGAACGTGGGGCTGCGGGGTCCCGGCTTTGTGCCCGTACCTTACTGCTTCCATCACTATGGGCAATAATTTCCAAAATCTCATTAAAGTGCATTTATCAAAGCCCTAACATGTGCCCTCCGGCTCTGCCATAACCCCGCCGGCCCCCAGGGAGCGAGGGGGAAAATCCCAATTTCTATGACAATTCGCCACCTCGGGAGCTTGGCTGCCGGGCAGATCTACATCTACAGATTTATAAGAAATATCGGTGAATTGGAAGGATTTCTCCGCCTTTGAAGCTTCGGGGGGAAGGAGATAGAGCAATCCTGAGAATAGGGACGCTCATTTAGATTCTTATGTCCTGGAGGAGAATTAATTGTCTATTGGAGAAAGGCAGGCCGGCGCCGGGATTTTTGGGGTGCGGCAGGGGCTTTCCCTGAAGCTTCCATAGGGAATGCTGCTGCTGACTCTCTCCCTTCGTGCGGGGCGATCTTGTCCCCCGCTTGTTTTTTGTTTGTTTGTTTGTTTGTTGGGGTTTTTGTTGTGGTTTTTTTTTTCCCTTTTTCCTTCCTTTCTTTCTTTCTCCCAAAACGTCCTTAACGCCTCTGCTAATGCCATTTTTCCGTCCAGGAAACGAGCCTGGAATTTCACCCCGCAGAAACTCCGTTACAATTAAGTTCCTGTAAGCGCCGGAGGTTTTGGGAGGCTCCTATTCACCTTGATTTTAGGAAATAAGATTTTTTTTTTTTCTTTCTCTCTCTCTCGCTTCCTGGCCGGGCTGCCGGTGTGCGAGGCAATCCCGTGGCGTGGGTTCCGTGCCCACTGCCTGGCGTGGCTGGTCCTCTCTGAGCCAGAGACGCTGCCGAGCAGCAGCAGTAGAATCTCTTCTCCAGCACTGGAAAATGCTATTTAAAGCCCTCCGTGTTCGGCTCTCGAGGGCGGGGGGCTTATTTCTCTGCGATCGTTTTTACTCTGATTTTTAATTTTTGGGTTTATATTTTTACGGCCGGGGACAGCTGCCCCCTTTCATGTGGCGCCTTTGCTTTCCTCCGCCACACTTTAAAACAAAGAGGGTGTTACTTACAGGAATGTTCCCGAGGTGAAGCTCATCACGACAATTATCAGGACCCGGGCTGCTCTTCCCTTTCCCCATTCATTCCAAGTGGATCTCATTCTAGGAGATAAAATCAACCTGTCCCTTAACAAAGGCTTTGTGTGGGCTCCGCTAATCCGGGCCGAGCGACAAGGTGCAACCCCGCTCCGTTTGTTTATTTGCGGGCTGGAAGGAAGGGAAAACAGTATCTCGCATCTTTGGCTCCATCAAACAATAAATTGATCCACTTGTCGGCCGCTCCCGGAGCCGCGGAGCGGGAATGGGCACGGAGACGGGCTCGGTGAGGGAAGGGAGGGGAGGGAGAGCGGCAGGCTCCTGCCCAACACCCTTTCCTACATTTCTCCCTGTAATATATATTATTATACTCGGTGATACCACACTGTATTATGTGCGATACGTGCGGAGGATCCCACTCGGTGAAGGGAACGGGGTTGGGGCGCCACCAGCTCAGAGCAAAGGGCGAGCATCGGCGCCGTACGGGGAGAGGGACCCTCGGCCGCGGCCGGGAGGAGAAAGGCGAGGAAACCGCTTAAAAGCAGCCCCACGGGCCGCCCGTGGCGTGGCGAGTGCCCGGCATCCGCGGCGGCCGGGCCCACGGATGACTGCGGGCAGCGGCTAGGGAGACTGAATTCCCCCTCCTGTCTCCACGGACTGTCCCTTCCCCCACCCTAGAGAATAGAAAAATCAACTTTAACCCCACGGACGAGGGGCGGGGGCAGGGAGCCACCTGTGAATCGGAACCCGTGGGCAGAGCCGCTTGGCCCCGAGGGCCCCCTGGCCTTGTCACCGCCTGTCCCAGCTCCGGGGCATCCCTGCCACGCGTGGGACCAGTCGGGGGGAGCTGGGCGGACGCCCCGAGGCTGTTGGAAAGCAGAAGGCACCGAAAGGGCCGGGGGACGCCCCCACGGCTCTGTTGCTACAGTCGCGGCGCTGCCGTCGGGTTTTCATCCCACGCAGCGCGACCCTGGTGCGGGGCAGCGTCCTAACCCCGGGACCCCTCCTGCCGTCAGTGGGCCAGGGTGACCCTGACGTCACCCCCCGCCGGTGACCTCACGTGATGTCCCCGCGGTGCGCAGCGAGGTTCGCGCGTGGGGAGGGGCCCGCGACCCCCGGGACTGTGTCCGTCCGCGACCCGCGGGCGCCCCGCCTCCAGGGCTCTGCGGGACGCTCTGCCCGTCGTTTCAGGTTCGGGTGTGGGAGTGTTTATCATCATCATCATCGCTGCTGTTGTTGTTGTTACTATTGTTGTTGTTACTAGTACCACTACTACTACTAAACGCTGCCAGCCCCGCGGAGCCTGGCCCACGTTGGCTGCCCCGGCGATGTTCTGCCCTTCCCTCCTCAGGTTTGGCTTCTGTCGGAGTTCTCCGTCCCACCGCTACCGCGATTATCGCCCTTCTCTCTGCTCTTTTTACCCCTCGGCGAAACTAAAATTTATCCGAGCCGGGGGGCCGCCTAAATCCATCGGTAACCCCAAGATTCGGTGGGAATTGCCGGTCTCGACGGGGGCGCGGAGCAGAGGAGCGGGCAGGGGCCGGCCCGAAAGGGTTCCCTCGATATCGAGGACGACTCCGCAATGGATGAAGAGATAGCCATTGAGTGCGGTTGAATACCATGACAACTAGGAACAACCTCAGATTTATTCCCAACAGTTAGGGCGCGCTGAAAGAGGGCGTCAATCACGTATTATTTCGCCGCTGAAATAAATGCAAAAACTGCGCCGAGACAAAGGGTTCCAACAGGAGCCGGACATTTGTCTACATTGCGGACATTGTCCCCAGCTTAGCCGTCGGGTTGTATTTGTGTTTGCGCGGGGCCGACCACCCAGGATGCGCACAGGGGCTCGCTTAAAAAAAAAAAAAATCCCTGGGCATTGTCAGCCACATCACATACTTTATGGGAGGCAGGCTGGGGGCTGGGGGTTGGGACAGGAAAAGTCGGGGGAGCTGCGAGGGAGAGGAGGGGAAGGTGCGAATCCATTGATGGGCGCGGAGGAGGAAGGCTGAGGCAGCGTCTCCCCAGTGCGGCCGGCGGCGCTGCGGCTCCTTCCTCCCTCGGGCAACTTTTCCTGCCCAGAAATGAGGGGAGTGGAGGGGAAGCCCCTTCCCAGGTTGTCCAAACCCAGTGCCCCACATCGCCCCACGCATCTCCATGACCTCTGCCCTCCAGCCCGGCCCGGCCAGGGCTCGAGGAAGGTAAAGGGATGGAAAACAAGGGAAAAAGAGGAAGGAAGGAAGGAAGGAAGGAAGGAAGGAAGGAAGGAAGGAAGATCCGAGCTCTGCCCCGTGAGGATGTGCACGGCCAAGGCTCTCCGGCGGGTGCAGAGAACAGGAGGAAGGAAGAAAGGAAATGAAAATAGAAGTTGGTGGCAGGCAGAGAGAAGTTGGGGAGGGGGGTTTCTCTGCATCCGGCTCCGGGCAGGGCGAGCCCCCAGGGCCGGGAACGCTCTGCGGGGCCGGAGCCGAGCGCGGCTGTGCGAGCGTGGTGACACCTGGGGTGCCGGCCTTCCCTTGGGAAGGAACACCTTCTTTGCCCCTCTCCTTCCTTCCCCAGGTCCGAAAGAAAGACAGAAAGAAAGAAAGAAAGAAAGAAAGAAAGAAAGAAAGAAAGAAAGAAAGAAAGAAAGAAAGAAAGAAAGAAAGAAAGAAAGAAAGAAAGAAAAAGAGAAAGAAAATAAATTTCAGTCGTGTACGAATCTATCGGGCTGCAGCCCATCGAATGATTCACTCCCCTGGAAGAAGGTGGCAAAATCAATGAGACCTCTTCAAATAAACACACACTCTCCCCCTCCCCAATAATCACCTCCCGGATCTCGCCGGGTCGCGCCTGACGATCGCGTTTTGCCAGTTCGCCTAATTTCGGAGCAAACTAGAATCAATTACTCGCTGTTTAATTTCCAGCGCTCATCCTTAAGCCCCAACCAAAATATTGACCTAGGCGGGTTAGATAAGTTGGGCTCTTGCCATCTGAGCCGCCTCGGTCCCGCGCGGGGCCGGCAGCGCGGGGCGCACAGGTTGAGCGCCTGTGGAAGCAGCCCCCTCGTATTTTTTTTTTTTTTTTCTCCTCCGGTCGGAGGAAAACACTCGTGGAAAACACGCTTTGGAGCGTCCAGAGCTTCGGGCTGATGCGGAGGTCTTTGTATGTAAATAGTGCCCTTTAAAAAAGCTGGGAAGTCGCCCCCTCCCTCCCTCTCTCCCTCCCTCCTTCCCTCGCCCCC
>VWYO01001211.1:111507-125151 GCA_013400275.1 Rhadina sibilatrix
GGGGGGGGAGAGAGAAAATAACGAAAATGCGGGAAAAGATGAAGAAATTTTAAAAGGAAAATCGAGGAATAGGTAAAGAAAGTAAAAGGGGGGAAAAGGAAACAGAAAAATTAAAGGGAAGAGGAAAGAGAAATAGCGGAAAAAAGGAAAGGAAAGGAAAGGAAAGGAAAGGAAAGGAAAGGAAAGGAAAGGAAAGGAAAGGAAAGGAAAGGAAAGGAAAGGAAAGGAAAGGAAAGGAAAGGAAAGGAAAGGACAACAAAACAAAAGAAGAAAAAGAGAGGGAAAAAAAAAAAAATCTGAGAAAGCAGAAAAAGAAAAATAACGGATGGAAAGGAAAACAGGGGAGAAAAGAGAAAAAGAGAGGGGAGCAGCCCCCAGCCCGGGCATCCTGCGAGCCCCAGGCAGGGAGAAGGCGCGAAGCGCTGTGCGGGATCGCTGCGGTGCCAGGAGCTACTCCGGCTCGGAGCGGGCCCACAGCACTCGGTACAAGGTTCCCAGCGAGGGGGTCCGCCCCGACCAGCCCCGGTGGCCCCGGTAGCCCCGGTAGCCCCGGTAGCCCCGGCTAACCCCGGGAGCCTGGCCAGCCCCCCTCTGCCGCCAGGGTAGGGCTGGGTCACGACTTGGGGGGCCAGCGGGCGGTGGGATCTCAGCCTGAGCTTCAGGCCCCGCCGCGTTTCCTTTTCCCCCCCCGGTTTTCCGGATTTTCTCCTCCGGCCGGATCTCCGGGACGCCCCGGTCCCCGCTGAGCCCAGCGGTGACTTTCCCCCGTCCCGTATTGACTGTAGGGCTTAGGCGGCGGCGCTGTGGGTTTTTCGAGGCTGCTCGAGGAGCTGCTCAAGGGGAAGCTAAGCCAATATTTACTGACCGCCAGGGCAATTCTCGGCGGGGTTCATAAAGGAGCCGGGGGGGCTGAAAGGGCTGCGGGGAGACCCCCGGGGGAGGCCCCGCCACGGCGCTGGGGCGGCGAGGCGCGACCATGGGCCGTGCTCCAGGACATTTGCGCGGACTCCTCCTCAAATAACAACCCCCAGGCTCCCCGAAAAAGCAGCCCTGGAGGGGTTCCTTGCTTTAAAGCAAGAGCTGGGGTTGGTTTGTTTGCCGAGGGCCGTGTCGTCCGCGGCTCCCCGAGCCCGCGCAGAGGCCGCGGGGAGGCAGCAGAGCCCCGCGGAGCATGGCGCAGGACGGGCCGGAGGCTGAGCTGCCCCTCCTCGCCCCCGGGCATGGCCGAGCCATGGGGGACCCCGAGGCGCAGCGTCCCTGTCCCCAAAGCCCCCCCAAAGCCCGGCTGGCCGCGCGGCGGCGCTGCTGGATAAGGGACGCGCCGTCGGGGCCGCTCCCGGGACCTGGCGGGGAGGGGATCCTCGCACCCGCTCGGTGACACGGAGAGGAGGGAGGGGCCGCAGGAGTGATGGGGACAGCCCCAGGGGACAGGGGACAGCACACACACCCCCCCCNTTTGAAATCCAGCGCAGAGCTCGGGGCCGCTGACCCTCACGGGGGGCAGGACACGGAGGCAGCAGGGACTGGTGCCACCTCTCAAACTCCCCAAGCCCCAGGATCCCACCTTTGGGGCAAACAGGATGTCCCCCAAACCCCGGGCAAGGTTTGGCGCTCAGCACTCCTCCTTTCTACTCTGAAAGAACAAACAGACCGACGGACAGCATGGAATTCCGGACAGATGGAGAAGATGAGGCAGCGCATCCACGGCTTCCTCCCATCATTCCCATCCCACAGGGAGCCATAGGGACGGCGGCAGCTCCCTCCCTGTACTGGGGACACTGGGGACAGTGCAGCCTGCACACACAGGGAACCAAGCACCTGGGCACGGCAGGTGAGTGCCTCAGGACAGCCCCGTGCTTCTCTCTCACTCACTGAATTTTGGGTTTCATTCAGTGCTGGCGAATTTACTGCATTTTGCATAATACCGTTAATTAACGGTAATTATGTAGAGCATCAGGGACTCTCTGACGAGAGAGACACGGGAGAGACCCTTCCCTTCAGCTCCCCTGCGGCCCTTGCAGGCAGCAGCCTCCCTCTCTTCCTCTCTCCCTCTCTCCCTGTTTGCCTCTCTCCTTCTTTCCCTCTCTCCCTCTCTCCTCTCCACCTCCTCTCCCTCCCCAATATTTAAATAACCAGCAGACTTGGAGAACCTGGGATGCTCCAGCTGCAAAGCACAAGCACTTGATCGGGAAAAATAAAAAAGAGGATTTAAGGCTGCAGAGTGGCTGGGTTTAGCATCCTTCCCTCCCACAGACTCCATAAGTCTCACCAGCCACAAAAATCAAAGTTTGTCTGAACATATTTTATTGGGTCACACAAAGGTTTGGGGAGTTTCAGTGGGGTTCATGCACTGCCTCTGAGTTCCACTGACATTTCTGGGGTTAAACAACCAGGACTCACATCCATGCTCTCAATACAGAACATCCCAGATCTTCTGGGAAAACAAGACCTCAGACAAACCTCCCTGGAACTGGTCCAGGTTCACTCAGAAAAACAGAGTGCCTCATTCCTGCCTCGGGATCTGCTGCATTCCATGGGATTTAGCTCCAGTTCAGGGAGAGGGTTCTCTGTGAGATTAAAACTGCAAGAAATAAATTGTGTCAAATCATGCTGTCACGGCCTCAAATCAGGTCTGGCCAAGCAGGTTCAACTATTTCAGGGAGAAAAACAGGTTTAAGATATGTTTGTGTCCTTGGATGTGCAGGGATGGAGTTGCTCCTCCCCACCACCTGTGGGATGCATCACTCTGGGCTTCTATATACACATCCTGCAGGGAGGAGGTGTCTGAAGGAAAAGAGTTCAGCTCTGGTTGTCCAAGAGTCTGGAAAAAAAAAACAAAAACAACACCCTGGAAGATTGCCTCCATCACGGAACTTCCCAGCTGTTATCCAGACATTATATCCCCCCTCTCCAGTTAGAGTTGTCCCACAAAAAGTCACTGACTACTAAAAGAGATGAAAGCACCACATGGAATTCTTAACCCAAAATCAGGCCAAGTGATTCAGCCTCAACATACTTCTGGTATAAATGGCCATAAATCCCTCATATCCTCGGGGACGTGTCTCCATCCTTTGCCACATCATGGAGGAGCTCTTGGCACCACATCCTTCAGGTAACACAAGTTCCCAACCCTCCTTCATGCAGCCCCTCCCGAGGGCAGGGGCTCCCTGGTGGTGCAGCAGCTCAGCCTGTGTGTGGCTGAAGGTTTTGCTCATCCTCTTCCTCCCCTTGTCACTTCCCTTGTTGCTCCAGTGGCTCAGGAAGGGAGCCTGGGCTGCAGCTTTCCTTCCACAGCCCACACACGAGCAGGAGCATGATTAATTCACAGAGTATGGCAGGGATCAGCCTGAAACATTTCAGAGAACGCTGCAGGGAAGTAACTCCTGAGTTCTTTCCCCAGGTACTTTCCCAAAATCCCACAGGAACCCCATGAAAGTGGTTTTGGAACACCTCCGGCTGAGGCAGGTGCAAGGCAGGGGCCATAGGGTGAGCCCAGGACTAAACCAGTGACCCCTAGGCCAGCCTTGCCGTGTCCCAGGAGTGAGAGGAGATGCTGCCCACATGTATCTAGAGGGGCTTGGGATTCCCCCAGGGGAAGAGAGGCCCTAGCTCTGTGTCAGACGTGTCACAAATGAGGAAGGGAAGGGATCAGCAGGGATTTTGGACCCAAACCCAGATCTAGGGGCCACCACCCCCAGCCCTCCTTCACACCCTTTCAGCACCTCCTAGGGGATGATGTTGGGAATTCCCTGCCACCCACTCCAACCTCACAGACCCTTGGCCCCACTTGTGCTCGTCCATTGCGACCATCCCAATCTGTGTGCACCCATCTGTGCCAGATTTCCACACCTGAGGAAAGTGCTGGCAGTGCCAGGCGCTTTGTCAAGCTCCTTCTGCCACACTGCAGCCAGGACAGGAACCCCTTGTGTGATTCTAAATATACAAAATGCCCAAAGACAAAGGCCTTAAAGGGAAAAACTCCCTTTGGCTCATGGGATGCTTTTTAAACGATGGATAAATGCAGGACTTGGCTTTGATGTCCCTCTCAGAGTTAGGGAACAGCTGGATGAAAACCACGACAAAAGGGAATTCAGTGTTGTCATTAGCAGTGATCTGGGGAGGCAGCTGTTTGCTGTGGGTTTCAGGCAGCTCCTTGACTGGTCCTTCTCAACTGAGGCCACTTAAAACTCCATATTACATGGGGAAAAGGCAATAGAAACATCTCTAGCTTTTTGTATTTCGGTTCTCTGAAGGGTTTCTGAACGAGGCGAGAATAAAACTCACCCCAGAGCCATCAAAGAGCAAACCTAGCTGATTGTGGTGAGGAGGGCAGGAGAAGAGGAATGGTCACTCAGTGTGTACCCAACCCCTTCCTGGTGCATCCTGGAGCACCCCACACCCAGTAAATCCCATCTCCCTTCCCACACAAAGAAGTCTTGGGGGAAATTAATCAATAAATGCATGGCATGATGTATCTAAAAAGTCAGAAGAATGGTAATATTGGAAGTAATTTTGCCCTGGTGGAGTCCATTCAGGATAAATTTTTATTCTCCTCCCTTTCTCTTGAACCCAGGGTTTGCAAATAATCAACAAATAATAAATGCCTGAGTATGAAAGAGCAGCCCCAGTGCTGTGTGGTCCTGTCTGACAGAAACCTGCCCCAATTTTGGCCCGTCCAAAGTCCCTCTGGAACACATCAGTGGCTGCCAGCTGGGCCATGCAGCCAAAACATCAAAATATTGTCACCTCCAGTGCCAGCAAAAATGTTCAAAAGGGATTTGGCAGTGTGGTGGCAGTGGTGTACCGGCTCTGGAAAACCCATATATGATATCCAGCTCCATCTATCCTGGTGTGTGTGGGTGCCCAGAGACACCACCTCACCTCATTTGACTTCGGGAGACTTTGACTTTGGAAAATGCAGGTTTGTTGTTGGTTTGTTTTTGTTTTTTTTTGTTTTTGTTTTTTTTTTTCCTGGATCTCCTGGCACCTGTAAAGGGATAAATCAACTCAGTGGCATGCCTGAAGCCACTTGGCTGGACATATCATTGGGTTTTTACCACTGGCATGAAGAAAATAACAAATAAGCCCAAATTGCCCATGTGGCTGTTGCCATTGTGCTGACATTCAAACAGGAATCCGGGAGTAATCCCTGTTCAGCTCCACCCCATTGTCCCAAAGGCAGGCTCTGTTCATACCCCTGTTCGAAGGCAGGTGAGGGCAGGGAATGGCACCTACCTGGGTTTGGGGTTTTCCTGCTCCAGCTCAGCCACAGGGGAGCTGAAGAATTTTGTTGTTCCTGCTCCCTAATAGATGATAACCATTGACTATCAGACAGGGAGAATTCCACATGTCCTTCCAGCAGCTCCTGCCCCTGGTTCAACAGCAGGGACAGTGGGGACCTCTCCAGTGCCCCATGCAAGCAGCAATTACGCCCCTAAATACTCAGTCTCTACTTTCTGCAGCTTGATTTTAAAGGCAAACAGCAGTTTTTCTCCTCACCATCAATAATTCATGGACCACTCCAGATAGCCATCAAATATATAATCAAATTAAGTTAACATATCTTGAGGTTTGCAACCTGAAGTTTGCAACCCAAGGTTTCCTCCCTCAGACCACAGGATGCCTGCCTCTGTTTGGGTTGCCACTTAATCACTGCACAATATTTGTTTTGGCTTGGCTGTGTGTAAGGAGAGATTTATTCTGTCCCACCTGGCTGCAGTGTGGGAATCAGCAGGGGGGAAAGCCACCCTTAACTCCTCCACTGGCTGCCTTAGGGACCTTTGGGAACGAACACCACAGTGGAGCAGCTAACAATGTTCCAGGTACATGCTTTGGCACATTGTTTATTCGTACTGTCAGTTTTAAAAGAATAACTCCCACCACTCCAGGCTTCTTCCACCTCCTGAGCTGCCCACGCAGCTCTCAGAGGTAATTGCACTCAGAGCAATCCCAGCTTTGTCTGTGCCCCTTCAAACCCCCCAAAATAACGACAAGGGTTTCATCTGCATTTATTAGGGATGATTCCAGCATCGCTCAGCACAGCTCCGGGGGAACTTGAGAGGAACAAGGAGCCCACTGTGCCTCATGTGCCACACTTGAAGCCCATCAAAGCCAGCGCCAGCCTGGAGGAGCCTTGACTTGAGATCCACTGGAAAAACTCCCAGTGACTTCAGGAGATGCTGAATCAGGTGCTCCAAGGAGGATAAGCCACACTGGTGGTGACAGGCTCTGTGTTCATTGCCATTTGGAGATGGAACAAGGAGTTCTGAGAAGCCACAGAGGCAATAAAACAGAAAATATCAACAATAAACCTAGACAGCATTGTCTGTAATCGAGTGTGAAATGAGTGGAGAGAGCACCAAGTGCTTCCCAGATCTGCCCTGAAAACTTCGGGATTAAGGAGGGTGAGAGCAGAGAACTCAACACATGGAGCTGGGTTTGCACAGCTTGGGCACAGAACAGCTCTCAGGGAGAGAAAAACGGGAGCAAGGAGAACATCAGCCCAGCCTCACCTGCTGGGTGAGGCACAGGGGAGGAACCAGCCCCAAAACAACAAAAAGTAGAAGGGCAGGCACCCCAGTGCATCCACCTGAGAGACCAGCACCTTCCTCACGTGGCTTTGCATGCAGAAAACTGCTTGATAAACCTCTTATCCTTGGAATGCTCCCATGGGGTCTCCAGCCAGGACCTGGAATGGAGGGGGAAAGAGATAATTTCAGCTGTTATTTCAAAGGAGGGAAAGTGGTGCCAACAGGAGAGGATCCACTGAGCAGCAGTAGCAGTTTTACTCCTTGAGCAGTTTTACTCCTTGAGCGGCATCTGAGGTTTGTGCTTCTGAAAATTCCTGGCACCCACTGTGCAACAAAAATCACTCCATGAGACCAGTCCCAAACTCCAAGCATAAGGGATCTTAATTGCCACAGAGACGCTTTTCCCTCCCATCTCTGGATCTGCACTTGGTGGTTCCTGCGCTCGGGAAATTGCTGCTCTCTCCTGATTAAGTGCTTAATTGTGGCCAGAGCTTCGCAAGTGTTTCCAGCCCCATGCTGAAGTCCCACTTCAAACATGTGCCATTATTGATTTCCTTATCAATTTCCCCCCCCAGGAATCCCTTCCAAAGGGTGTCTGAGGGGCTCTGGGCACATCCCTGTTCTGCAGGGAGCCAAGTGGAGAGCTAGGTGCACCAAGAGACAGAGAGCACTCACTAACTTGGGCTCCAGCAAGATGTTTTCCTTCAAGTAAAACCCGGACAAAATCAAAGGAATTTGGTGTCCATCCTTGGAAATGCTCAAGGCCAGCACCTTTTGAGCACCTTAATTTTTCTTGAGACAGTTCCCACCTGTGAACTCTCCAGGACTGCCCACAGCTCCCCAAAAAGTTTCCGACCATGGAGAAAAGCTAAGGTTAAAATCCACAGAGGCCTCGCAACAGTGACACCAGCCCCCGATCAGAGCTGCTTAATGGTTAACGGAATAATATTTCCATCTGTTGTAGATGAGAAAAGATAATTACTTTCAGGGTTTAAGAACCAAATGTGTTGATCCAAATGTAATCTCAGTGTTTTAGCATCTGATTATTACATCAGAAACACAAATGTCAATGGGCTGCAGCAACCAAGTTGTCAGAAGGGGGGGAAAGGCAGATGTGTGACTTAAATCACACACAAGGGGAAAGACACCACCAAGAGACTTTTAACTTGAGTTAATTAAAAATACTCTACTTCCCTGAAGCATTTTGGGAGCTGGAGGCTCAGGATTTTTTCTCAGTGATCCTTCTGCTACACCCAGAACAAGACACAACCAGAGGGGACAACTGTGGGTCATTCCCTGCTCACCCAAACTAGGGATACAAATCCCAAATGGCTTGCTGCCCACAGAAAGGAATGGCTGCAGGAGTGTTATACAGTGAAGATGCTTTGGTGCTTCCATCCCGGATCTCTTTTCTGGAATCCAGCTGGCACCTGGCTCTGGCATCTTCTGCCACCTCCATGGGCCCAGCTGGGACTGTTTGCCCTGCTGTCACAAACCTGCTCTGATGAACCCAGAGAACACAGGAGAGGTTTCCTTTCCAACTGCAGCCCCCCTAGAACCCGCAGCAGCAGCCCATCCCTGAGGCAGTTTGGACAGGAGATAACAGGAATCCCCATTTCCCAGGAAGAGTTACCTATCCCAAAAGATTCGACACCCACAGGGAGCAGCGTGCGATGTTAACGTGAGCGTGCTGCCAAGAGTCGACTAGAATTGTGGTGGTTTTGCTGCTGAACAAAATCCTTACCTTGATTTCTCTGCCAAATTCAAGTTCCCAGCAGGCTGATTGCCCCTCCCATCCCCGAAGCACCCACTGCTGTATGGAATTTTATTAAATTGTCAGCACAGGCAGCTGTTCAAAGTTTGTGTGGCTCGATGCGATCGATGACAGCAAAACATGGGAAGAAAGGAAGGGGGAGGGGGCACCCCTGTTTGTTAAAGCTTTTTCTTTTCCCTTTTGAATAAAATGTCAACTCCATTATATAGATGTCAACTCCATTACTGCAACGCTCCTGTGGCAGCCTCAACATGGAACTATCTGCTAATAAAACAACTTTCTTGCAGAGGGAGCAGAGGGCAAGTTACCTGCTGGAGGTTCCAATCTGGTTAAGAAAATTCCTGTTTATCCCTGCAGGCACAAACACCATTTCCATTATCCTGATTTCCTCCTCGTCTTTGTTGGCCCCAAAGTAAAAACCTGCTCTTGTATCCCGATGAGCCTGCGGTGGTCATGGATCTGTCCTCGTTAGAGAAGGCAGAAAATAGGGAGAGCAGCGCCTGGTGTGCTGAAAAAAAAATCTGGATTAGAATCGTGGAGTGGTCTGGGACTGAAGGCACCTGAAAGATCCCCTTCTTCCAGCAGCAGTAAAGGTGGGAAAAACAGAGAAGCAGCGTCCTGGCAGTCCTTTTCCAGGGGGATGTGCTGCCAAACCCTCTGAGGGAAATTTGGGGACAGATGCCCCACAAAAGCAGCAAGATCTGCCCACAGGTAGAAGGCACCACAAGCACCACCCCAAAAGCACTTCCAGAGAACCCTCTGGAGGGGTTTGGCACATTTGTGTGCCTGGAAAACCAAGATACCCTTGGGAAGAGAATTTGGGGCTGTGAAACTGGGGGCTCCCATCCCTCCGCAGCTCCTTTGGAATATAAATTCTATTTTTAAGCAGCCAGGAAGGTGGGGAAGCCCCTCAGCCTTGCCAGGCAGTGCTGTGAGCGGCCAGGGCTCCTCCCTCACTCTCAGGTTCACTGCCCCACACAGACAAAGATGAGCACATATTTAGAAAAAAATAAAGAAACCCATTCCACTACGGGAGTTGTTTAGATAATTGATTTTCCTTGGACTTACAAGCACTAAATAACACCCAGAAAGCCACATCTCCCAGATAACCTTTTCCTTCAAATCTCTCTTCCAAAGGATTGGCCTTTGACAGAGGCGTCTCTGGGAGTGCAGCTGCGGCAGGCTCTGAGGCAGCTCGTAGGTAGGACCTTGCTGAGAGAAGGCCGTGATGATTCCTCAAGCAATTATTTTTCCCCGGTATCCTTTGCATAGAGAGAGCTAATTAACTGTCTGCCAGGTTCTGCAGATCCAGGGCGCAGAATGAAGTAGCACAAATGTCATAATTAATTAGCAGTTTAACGCCAGAACGAACATGGCAAAGGCGCCGTCAATATTCTGGCACCAAGTGGGGGGCAGGCACTGGGGCAGATCCAGCCTGGACAGCAGAGGGAATTTCTTCATGGAAAGGATGGCCGGGCATTGGAAGTGCCCAGGGAGGTTTGGAATTGCCATTCCCAGAGTGCCCAAGGAAAGCCTGGATGTGGCACTCAGTGCTCCGGGCTGGGGAAAAGGTGGACGTCAGGTGCTTGGACTCCATGGGCTGGGAGTACTTTTCCAGCCTCAGTGGTCTGGTGATCACACCACGGAGCCCTAAACTGTGGGAAGTTCATCTGGAATCACAGAAATGAGGAATAACCTGTCACGTCCCCCTGTGGAGCTGGGCAGGGACAGCCCACGCCAGGTCGGGATTGTCCCTGTCCCACCACAGGGCATGCCCAGGCCCTGCTCTTTCCCAGGGACAACATCCATCCTCTACCTCTCCCCCATCCACCAAGACCTTTTGTTTCCATATTTTTAGTGAGGCTGACCCTGCCAGTGGCCAGCAGGCAGCTCTCAGCCCCTCTCCCAGCCCACCTTGCAGCAGGGGCAGGGATGTGTTCAGCACAGAGACTTGAGGCTGTCACACAGACCTGAAGCTGTCACACACCTCCCGTGGGCAGCAATTCCTTTCCCAGGGATGGAAGAGGGGCTCAGCAGCACGGAGTTACCAACCTGCCCCTGGACCAAAGCTGACAGAGCAGAGGTAAGACCAGGGGCAAGCCCAGCACCAGACCTGACACACAAATTAAAACTGAATCAATTAAAGTCATCAAGGCTGGCTCCCAGCAAGAGCCAAAACCCAAGAACTCCCTGAAAAAACTCTCAGCCTTACCCTTGTTCCCAGAGCAGATGTTCCCAGTGTTGGGAACTGGGGTGGGCTCCTACCTACCTGGAGCCCAGCAGGGGACAGCTCCCCATGGGACATCTCAAGCTGCCCTTGCGAGCTCCACAGCCCTGAAAACAAAAACGCCAGGAGGCAGGTATGATTCCCAAGGGCTCCAGAGCAGGGCACATTCCTGCAGGAAAATAAGAGTGAGGACTTACAGGCATCCACGTCTCCTTCCATCCTTGGCTCCCTCAGCTCTACTCCCTTCCCCATCCACTATGGGAGATCTCCAGGGAGGAAGAGCAAAGCAAGGGATGAAGCCTCTCAGCCCTGCATCCATTTGGGCATCATCCGGTGCCAGCTCCATTCGGGCTGTGTCAGGCAGGGAAGGCAGCACTGAGCCTGGTTTCGGTCATTGAAATGCCACTCCTGCCTCACAGAGCCAACTCCATGGTGACAAACAGCGCTGGGGAGCTGTCACACCGGTGGGTCAGAGCCGGCACGGCAGCACCGGCAGGGAACAATGAGCCGGAGCAGGAACCCGGGCTGTGGGAAAAAGGATGGCCTTGAGGAGGAGAAAATGCACGGCACACAGGAGAAAGTCCTTAACTTCAGTTTCCTCTTTTTTTAACCTAATGGAGTCTTTTATTAACCCCATCTGGAAGAGGTCAGCACCTCCCCAACAACTGTTCAGGGGCTTTGTTCAAGTGTGAAACTTCTCTGCCGTTTTTACAGGCGTGGCTTATTCCAGCACTTCAACAACGGGATGTTTTCAGGGATTCCCTCCTCTCTCCTCAAAAGGAGGAGGAGGTCTCTTCTGCAGGTCTGACTCCTGCAGAAGGTCTGACTCCTGCAGATAAGAGCCCCAAAACAGTGGTTCAGTAATGTCCATCAGTCGTGAGGGACCGTGCACTGCAGAGTTCCAGGTGGGAATGTTGCTCCTCATGACAAAGCAGCCAATTCCCAAAGCTGGGAAGTCATCAGCAGGGCACTCATCCTGTCGCTACCTCCCACAGCCAAAGGGAATTTCCCTGTGGAACAGCTTTGGATCCAGGCAAAAGTGGCTACAGCAGCAGGGATTTCTGTGGAGGAAGCCTGGGAGACATCTTCCACCAACACGTGTTCATCTGAGAGCAGAACTTGTCTTCTTTGGGGTCACATCCTTCATAAATCTGGTTTAACAGACTCCTCCTGACCCCATCTCATCCTGCTCTGCTATTCCCAGCTCTTGCCATTCCCCATCCAGGATCTAGATCACTTGTACACCAGGCTGTCCCACAAACCACGAGATGCTGCCCCACAGCCTCCCTGGGTCCCTCAATCGGACTTAAAGGATGGTTGTGTGGTGTTTGTCAGCCCAGTACAGTCTGGAGCTGCTGGTAGGACCCAACAGGGCCAGGAGTTGATATCTGAACATGGAGAACCCAGCAGCAGGAGGAGACAGCCTGGGGTTCAGGGGCCTTTGGCCAGGTCCTGTCTCAAGGTGATCCCACAGCAGCTGTCACACCTTCACACCTCAGCTCCCACAGGTTTGTTTGTCCTGGGTTTATCCCACCTCTGCCATGTCTGGGCTCCAACTCCTTCTGCTCCAGGGACAGGCACCAAGCCCTGAAGCTACTCCTCAGCTGCCATTGGCAGGGGGATAAATACCCCCAAATCCAAGCTGATCCCCATTTCACACCCACAGCTGCACCACTGGACCATCTTCCCTGGCTTTCCACGTCCCTGAGAAATTACATATTCCCTATTTCCCTGTCAGGTCTTGCACCCATCAGACACAATCTTAGTCCTCAGGGTTGCACAGAAAAGAGGGATGGATTTTTCCTCACTTGGGTGCTCCAGGCCACCGAGTCACTATGGTTACTCCTAACTGTACAAAGAATATTGCTCCGATATTAAAAGTAATGGAGATTATCCTTCAGGAAGTCTCTCTACTTCGTAACTTCCTCACACAGTATCTAAACCTAATCTAAATGGAGGGGTTTGCATCTTTTTATTTTCCTCTTTCCCCAGAAAACCCATGTGCTTGTCTGGGGGTTCGTGTGGATCCAGCTCTGTCAGGAAATTAACTTCCTGGCTGGACACAGGCAGCCCCTGGCTCCTTTGCCCTCCTTGCCAACACAAGGATGTCTCCTGGGCTGCAGAGGCAGGGATAAAATTCACCCCAAGTCCCCCGCAGCAGTACAGTGTCCTGGACAAACACTGAACCCAGCTGCCACAGAGCATAGGAATGCTGGATAACCCTGGAAGTGCTCCAGATGAAGCTGGATGGGGCCCTGGCAACCTAATCTGGAGCTGGAATCTCTGCCCATTGCAGGGAGCTTGGAACAGGACAGTTCTTTTGGTCCCTTTCATCCCAAACCAGGCAGGAATTTCATGGCGATTCCACAGCCCAGGCCAGGTAAAACCCATGGAAAAAAATCCATGTGCCATGTGGAAGGGCTCCCATTCCAAAGGCAGGAGTAGTCATGAGCAGCATAAACCAGGAGGAAATTTAAACCTGAGAGTAACTTAGGAGCCCGGATTTTCCTGGCGTTCCCTCACCCACACTGCAGCCACTGGGAAAGCCAGCCTTGCTATTCCCACTAATTAAACTGGGAAAACAATATGGAATGAAAAACATAGCCTCAACAAAGGGAGAGAGGCAGTGGGTCCAACACAAAGGAGCCGGCGGCACATGCTGCTGCCAGGCAGGAACGGGGCAGGGATCGGGGATCCAGGATCAGGGATCAGGGATCTGGGCACAGAGCTCTGTGATGCCAGAGAAGTATCTGTGTTCTGTTATCTGAGGAAAAGCTGGAGGAGATGCCACAGGATTATCGTGCAGCACCAGAGTATTTTCTGCAGCCTCAATAATTAGGAAAAACCTTAAAAGCAGCTCTGGGATATTTTGTTTTTCTGCTGCCTGCACTGGAAACGGCTCTGCTCCCATCCACACACTTTTCCTTTTCCAGAAACTTCTCCCAGCCGGATCTGAGGACATAAGACATTTACTTGGGAGCTCAGTGGCTGAAAACATCCCCTTCCACAGGCAGGAGGAAAGCTGGCTTGTCTCCTCTCTGCCACCCAAGCCCCACAGGAAACACATCCATCCAACAAGCAGGGAAAGGTGTGTGAGACCAATATATTTATTG
>VWYO01001211.1:129840-165789 GCA_013400275.1 Rhadina sibilatrix
GTCTACGAGCTGGAGCGGCGCTTCAAGCAGCAGAAGTACCTGTCGGCGCCGGAGCGGGAGCACCTGGCCAGCCTGATCCACCTGACCCCCACGCAGGTGAAGATCTGGTTCCAGAACCACCGCTACAAGATGAAGCGCCAGGCCAAGGACAAGGCGGCCGCCCAGCAGTTGCACCCCGACGGCGGCGGCGGCGGCGGCCTGTGCCAGCAGCCCTCGCCGCGCCGCGTGGCCGTGCCGGTGCTGGTGAAGGACGGCAAACCCTGCCCGCCGCCGGGCAGCAGCACCCCAGGCCCCGGGCAGGCCGCCCCCGCGGCGCCCACCGCCACCGCGCCCGCCGCTCACCCGCACCCCGGCTCGCTGGGGCAGGCGGCCGACCTGGAGGAGCTGTCGCCCAGCCCACCGGCGCTGAACGGCCCCGTGGCCCCCCTGGCCCCCCTGGACTCGGCTGGCGTCGACTATAACGGCGGCATGGTCAGCCCCAACCTGCTCTACGGCAGGACGTGGTAATCGGTGCGTCCCGTGTGTGTCCCCCCGACAGCCCCGCTCCTCCGGCACCGGACGCTCCGCCCGGCCCGGTGCCGGCGCGGATCGCCGACGGCCGCCCCACCCCCTGGTCCCCTCTCGGCCTCCCTTCGAGTTTTTTTTTTTTTTTTTCAAGTCTCCCCGGTTTTTGGACAAACGGCCCCGACGGCAGCGCCGAGTGCTTGCGTGAGTGTGAGTGTGGATGCGTGTGAGTGTTGGTGTGCACGCGTGTCCGCGCCTCCGTGTCCCGGCCGCCGAGGGCTTCTCCCGACAGGGCGGGGGCAGTGGGGCAGCGCGGGGCTCCGCTCCGGCCCGGCCCCGCTCTCCGGCGGCAGCGCAGCCCGGGAGCCCCGGCGCGTACCGCGACAACCCGGCGGAGCGCCACAATAAACTCTCTGAAGCGCAACTCATCTCGGCCGAATTAATTCCGTGGGGGTGCCCCGGAGTGCCATTCCGTTCTTATCCCCGTCCGAGGTAAATACAGAGCCGCAGCTCGAGGTGGGAGCCATGGCAGGAGAGCCCTGGAGCGCCGGTGCTCAGATTTAAGGGGGAAACCCCGTTTTCTCGTTGTTGTTATTAAATACCGCGCAGTTAATGAATGCCCGTGTGCGGACCGGGCGCGCGTCCCGCGGAGCCGCCTCAAGTCCCCGGCCCCTGGCTCAGCTCTCGACGAGCTCAGAGCCCTGCAGAGGTGACGGAGGAGCCAGGGATTCCCGGGGCTGTGCCCCGCTCTCCTCCAGGGTCGGGCTCCGCAGCAGCCGGGGCCGGAGGATGCGCCGCACCGGAGCGGGGTTTATCCCCGCGCCGCTTCCCGAGGAAATCCCGCATGTTGGGAAACGCTCCTCAGGACTTTCTGGCAATTTTTCTTTCTTTGATTTATTTTTCATTTCTTATTTTTTTATTTTATTTTTTTTTTATTTTTTTATTTTTTATTTTTTTATTTTAATTTTATTTTAAACAATAAAAGGAAGCCTTGTTCTCACAAGTCGGCTACTTCGTTCTCGGTGTATGGACTGAAGGGCAACCTCAAAATCCCCTTTTTTCTGCCTCCCTCTCGGCTGCCAAGGATTTAATTGCATGCATCCCCCTGTGCCAGGCTCTCCCATCCTTGGGGGTCCCACTGAACCCCAGCCCTGGGCAGCGGTGGGGGCCACTCCACTCCCAGTTGTGCCACGAAGGAACGATTCTGAGGTGGAAAATTGGGATTTTGGCCTCTACAAGAGCACAGACCCACTCCCAGAACCCTTCCCAAGCCTCATGCGGGAGCCTGGAGGGGAAGGGGATATCCACCGTTTTTCTGGGAAGAGAACCCCTTCCCCTCCCGGCAGGTGCCACATGGGGACCCCCCTGGCTCCCTTCCCTTTCCATAAGGGAGAATTTGTCCCTGCTGGCTCCCATAGGAAATGGCTCAGAGTGTCTGGGGTGGGACTGAGACTGGCCTGGTGAGTGGTTTTCCCCTCTAATTCTGTTAAATCCAAGGGGGTATGTCTGGCTCAGCTCCAGAGTGGGGAAAAAAAAAATATCAGCAGAGCAGCCTGAGGTAATCCACACAGGGATGCTATCCCAGAGTGACCCCAGACCCCCCAGCAGCCGAAGCAGAGCCCCAGGAGGGGTGGTGCTGCCCGGCCAAGTTCTGCATCCCAGCCCAAGTTGAGGAAATGAAGCCCCAGGGCTGGCACGCTGCTCTGAGCATTGCTCCGAGGGTGCGAGTGGGCAGCGCAGCTCCCAGGGCCCCGGCTGGCTCCACTCGAGATCAGACTGCAAAGGGGAGCCTGCAGGTATGAGCCTGTCTCACAGCAGCCCCCCAGAATGTTCACCCAAACTTGTATTCATGCCCCAAAAAAATGGGAGTGAGGGAAAAAGCCACCAGCAGCCACGTCCATCCACTTTTGGAACACAGGCAAGCCACCCCACTCCTTCCTCCAGCCCATTCCCATGAAAACTCACCCTCAGTGCTGGTTTTGTCCTGCTGGAAAAGCAAAATGGCTCTTTTTGAGCCCCTAGTCTTTTCCTGGCCTCAGGAGAAGACCCTGGGGAGGGCTGGTGGCTCCCATCCCCCAAAACACATCACAATGAAGGATTCTGCTCCACCCTCCATCACTTGAAAATAATGAATCCAGGTTGATGATTTCATCCTGGATGAAATGGGGCTGTTACACGGGGCTGTCTGGGCTTTCCACCCATTGCATGGATGTTTGGAAAGAAGACAGCACCAAGGAGTCAGGGCAAAAACGGGGCTGGGAACTCTACTGATTTACACAATACCTAGATTTAATGGAAAAGTCCAAAGGAAAAGCTGAACTGGATGCTCTAATTTTTTTTTTTTTTAATTAAATAAAGATTTTAAATGCTAAAGGTTGGGTGGAATTATTTTCCAATAAATCAACAGGAAAGTGTGCACACAGGTGAAAGATACAAATAGGCTCTGGAGGGGGCTGGAAATTAACCAAACACCATTTCTCAGAATTTCAAAGGCCACTTTATAAAGCAAATAAAAATATTTACTGATTTGGTACACTCGCACATAAAATCCCTAGAAAGAGCGCTAAAAACGAATGGAAGCTCTGCCCTTCGCAGCTACTTTAAATTAGGTATCAAACAGACAAACCCACAGCCCCTGCCTAGTTAAGCCACGACAAAACCCACACCAGAAACAGGCAGATGTTGTAGAAGTTGAAATGTTTTACTTCAGAGTCCAAGCAACTCCTTCTCTGTGAGAAACCGACGGAAGCATCTGCCAAGGAGCATTGAGGTCCGTGTCTTTCAGTGCCGCCGGCTGCCTGCTGGGTCTGCCCCGACGGTTCATAAAATCCAATTTCTGGGCATTCTTTGCAACTTTGTGTCTGTTTTCAGGCTCTTGTGTGTGGAGTAGAGGATGTTTGGAGTTCAGAGTGGCGGGCAGTGCTCAGCACAGCTTGGATATGTAAGGAGGACAATGCAGCACTCCCATTGCGTCCAACGGCAATCCGCTCTTTCCAGTCCCTCCCAAAAAGTCATCATCAGGTCCGTAAGAAATTTGCACATTTAAAACAGGCATCAGTTTAAAAACTACAAGGATGGTGCTTAACAAATTTTTTTTCTTTTTCCCCCCCTCACCCCACAAATAATAAAAAGAACAGAAGCAAAAACCCCGGACGTTTTCCATGTTTAAAAAAAAACGGTATGCAGGAGCTAATTCCAGCTGTACCTTCCTGCGGGAGGTGGGAGCGGGTAGGGCCTCCCGGGGCCGTATGCCTGCAAACAAACAAACAAAAGCAAGCATTTATTTTTGGGATTAGCAGCACGAGTAAACAAGTGGGGCGAGCTCGAGGAGCCACACGGAATGGGGACAAAACATCCTCTGCATGGAGAGGTGCCAGGGGGAGGGCTGAGCATCCCTCATTCAGCTGTGGAGTCTCCCAAAAACATGGGCTGGGGCTGGATCCCTTGGTGCAGACTGGAGCTGCGCAGAACCGGCTTTGGAATCCAAAATAAATCCACCCCTAGCCAGCACCGTGGGCAAGGGACATCCCGCCTGTGACACCTCTGCTGTGCTCTGTCTGCAGCAAAGGGACAAATGTTGGAGCCAAGGACAAGACAGCGATATGTGGGGCAGCTCACACTCAGTATTTTTACACAGAAGTATTTTAAGGAAAAACGAAAGCTGTATTTTTTTACAGAAGTGGTGTTTTCCAGCCGTCATTCACTTTAATAAGAGGTCAAAGAGATCCAAATCCCATTTGGAAACGACTCCAAATTAGATGTATATTTGTACTTAAATTCAGGCATTTGGTACATCAAGTATCCAGGGGAAAAATTCATTGGAAAATTTCACAGAGTCCCCCTGAAGCATTTAAAATGATTTCCAAGCCTGGTACATTGCAGAGATCAGCAAGTTAAATAAAGGTGATGCATCAACACCAGCTACAGGCTTGGTCTGCTCTTTACTTGGGGATTTTTGGTGTGGAGGGAAAAAGGGGCTTCCCTTCCCTTTCCTTCCCGTTTCGTTCTGTTCCATTCCATTCCTTTCCTGAGAAATCCCTCTTTATTGCAACCCACGACGGCTGGGATAACCACGGAAACCATGGAGCTGGGGAAGAGACCTGCCAGGGAGGCTCCTGCAGCCTGCCCTTGCAGGGAAGGTTTGTATCCAGGCTTGATGTACTCAATTAAAAAAGGAAACAAGTTGGCTACATCGTTTAAAAAAACCTTCCAAACCATCAGCAGGGAAGGACAAAGCAGAGGTCCGGGAGCGCTGCACCAGCCGTGAATGTGGACGCTCTGCTGTGTGCTGCTCCTGGCTGGAATAAAACTGCCCAACACCTGCACCACCCCAGCAAGTTCGTTCTTTGGTTCTCTGAGAGAGCAAAGCCCCACTCCCAGGGAGCCCCCCAGATCCATGGCAGCTGCATTAATTTTGTAAGCACTCTGCGGCAGCGCGTTTATTAACCTCTTCAGACCATGTTCTGTATGCTGTAAAAAAAGAATTCAGAGGTGAAAGGGCCCAAAGATAATTATTTATGCTGCTACATGTCACCACTTCCACTTGAATCCCTTTTCAAGGCTTTAAAGCTTTGAAATTTTCAGCCAGCAAGGCCGGATTCAATGATTATGTTGGCACCCTAAACCCTTTCAGGTACATTCTCAATTCACTCCAGCCCCGAGGAAACAATGACATCTCAAAGTTCATTAAAAAAATAACAAGAACAGAAGAAAACCAACAAAAATTAAAATTAAAAGCAGATAAACAGTTACAGCACAACTGCAAAGGGAATTTTTTAAGGAAGCAAATTCACTGGAGCTAAAAGATTTGTGCTTAATCATGAACTCATCACGTATGTGAACAAAAATAAAAGGCTTGTCACCACTGGGTTTTAATGTTTCCTGCAGTTGCAGGTGGGTTCATGCCAGCACCGGGGGAATTCTGTTTTGGGCAAAACCACACCATGACCCAGGCTGTGGATGTCCATAGGGCTCCAAGGCAGCTTTTCAAGCGGGAACTAACTGGGATACTCCCCGCTGGGCCCCCACTGCAAACCCTGCTGGGAAACCATTCCTACTCCACCTTCACAATTCCAGCTGTTGGGCACCACAATTTAAGGCTCGGAATGAAGTGCTGCAAGCACAGATTCCTTTAGCAAGGGTATGCTGCTGGGGATGAAGGGCAGAGCAGCGTGTGCCCTAGCAGACAGACTTTTTCAAGTGTCCATTTCCCAGACTAATTAAACCCTGCCCAGACTCCAGCAGCACAAAGATCCTCCCCTGATTTTTCCTTGGGAGTACAGCAGCCCTTGCTATGGATTACTGCAATCAGGCATTTATTTCTCTGGCTCTGGGGTTTTGGGTAAACTTGTGTGGTACAAAATGAAAGATTCCTGAAATCCGATCCTATCAATTCAACTCATCCAAATTTAAAATGTATTTTAGAGCTCCACTGGTTGGGTCAAGGTTCAGGCCCCAATATTTCCCTGTGATTATAACCCATGCTGTTGAGTTCTGCCTCGTCACAGCCAGTGCTGGCAGAGTTTGTACTGGTGCTGTACCATGTAACACACATCTGGGTACTGTGCCCACCACCACTGGGGCAGGTGGGCAGGAAGAAAATTAAAACTAGGAGTGACTAAAAAGTGACTTGTCCTGAGCTGAATCAGGCCCCAGCAGAAGGCACATTTCCAACAGGTTGTTCTTTAATTTCCACATAAAGGATGGGGCAATGGGGCTGTCACTTCCTCCTCCCTGGGACTGGTCACTGACCTTCCCACAAGGCTGACCTCCCCAAACAGCAGCAGAACTAGGAGTTTAACCTTGATATTCAAAATTTATTTAAAATTAGTGTTTAGCAGTGTGAACACCCAGAGTTGTGGTACAACAGCACATGGAGATCAAGTTTTATTGGGATCACACATCCCAAAAAAACTCCCTAAGTAGAGTCACCTGCTGCTTTCAAGCAGCATTTTCACTCTGCAGCATTTTCATGGACTGCAAACCAAGTCACCTGTAATTCTGGATGAGGTTCTCCCCTCACATTAACTTGTTTCCTTTTAACCACACAGAGCTATTTCCACATGTTTATTCCTCTGGCTATGAGAACCCAGCATTTGCATTAAGTACTTTTCCAGCTCAGAGAAAGCCAATTGAGGGGAGAAATTCCCTGTCAGAATCTACATTTTAAACATTCTGGGTAGAATCCAAAAGGTCCAGTGGGCAGATTTCCTTGTGGAAGAGGAAGACTGATGGGGAAGTTTGCCTAAGGCTGCAGGAGGAATGTGACTTGGGACCACGTTTGAGGGCTGTTAATGGACCCTGGTGGTGCAGTCCCAGCACAGGCCTTGTGCTAGGGGCACGGCTGGGAGGGTTGGCTAAGGCTGGGAAGTCACCCACCCACGTGTGATGACACAGTGACACTAAAACCAGCTCAGCAATACCTGCAACCTGCCATACTCCCTCTCCACAGCCACAGGAAGAGGACGCCTTGGCTGGGAGGAAAACACGGTGTACCACGTGGGGCTCTGCTTTCCTACCTGTCTGCCCCTGTCCATGCGGTCCTCGGGTCTCTGCGGGTATCCCATTGGCCCCAGCCCCTGGTACTGGGCTGGCTGGAACTGGTTTGGGGATTGCAGCATGCGGTTCCAGGCGAGGAGAGGAGCAGCTCCGGCGGTTCTGCACATGGAAAGAACACTGCAGTGGGAACTTGGCTCCCGCAGAGAATCCCACAGCACGGATCCACTCCTGGGTTTGTCCCTGAGCTGAGCGTGGACAGCCAAGTGCTAGTGAGAAACCAGGAGCGGGGAATATCTTCCCAAATCCTCCTAAAGGCTGCTTTGCTGACCGCTTCCTTCAGCACAGCTTGGAAGCTGTGCTGCCGCAAGCAGCAAACTCAGCTGCACGAAGCAGATTTTTCCAATTCCCCAGAAGGCTTCCGTGCACCTTTCACTGCAGGGGCGGATTTGCTGATCCCAAAGGCTCCCCAGCACCCCAGGAGTAAACATGTGCCACATGAGAGCTGGGGGCTTTCTTCTCTGAATGCCCAGACTCTTTCTGGGAGCCCATTCTTCCCAGTTAATTGCAGGTTGCAAATGAATTCTTACGGCGAGCATTCGGAATCTAGGGTAGGGGCCTTGGCTGCTTTTTCCCATCCATTATTCTGCTCAATATGTCAGGAGGTCTGATCGGGAAGAAACCTTTTTAAGTTCTATTGATGCCGTTTTCAATTGACCACGGTGACCTAGCAACATAAGCACTAATTGGCACAGGCTGACTGACATTTGGTGTACAGTTTATATGGGAACGCAAATCCGACATCCATTATGGCCCAGTTTGCCATATTTGCCTAGATTACCCACAGCAAGAAATGTTTTCATTTCCTTCAAGTACTCATTGTGACGTGACAATTAGAAAGCAACAGGTAGAACACGTCCAGTATTGTTTGATTCAAAATATTTAGGGAAATGCTACGGCTGTGACACAGTTGTTACAGCTGAGCACGGCTGAGGGACAATTCCTTAATGGATTCAGAGAAGGTGGGTCCTGCAGGACAATATGATGTTGTGAGAGAAAAACATGAGAATGGAGACATTTAATCCTTCCTCACCCCTGCTGAAGAGGGACTTGGCTGAGCAGAGCAGGGCCAGCCTGGAGGGAAATAGGGACAGCAGAGAACAGGAGCTTTGCATCCCAGGTTTGAGATGGGACAGCAGAGAACAGGAGCTTTGCATCCCAGGCTTGGGATGGGACAGCAGAGAGCAGGGGCCCTGGATCCCAGTTTTACCTGCTGCACTACACATCACTCCTCAGAAGGAACCATGATGTAGTTAAAGCTAAGAGCACTTCACATTTGTGGGGGCTAAACTCTCAAAATCAACATTCTAAGTTCATACTTGGAATGAACTAAGTTCATGCTTTGTTCATACTCACTCCTTGTGATTAAGTATTTTGAGTACTAAGTTTTTTTCCCCTCATGATTCCTAGAAAACAGCAGAACTCTCCAGGAAAAATACACTGCTCAGCCATTTAGGAAAACTACTGGGAATTACTCAGTTCTGGGGCTTTCATTAACAATCATTCTGCCTTCACAACAAGTGCTGATGATAAATATAACTGAGGCTCACAGGCCAGCACTTGCTCCATGCCTGCTTGGAATGGAGAAGTTTGACACAAATTTCTTTTGACATTAATATTTATTTGGCACGGAATTTAAACTTTTAAAGTGCTATTTAGTGAAAAGTTAGCATATTTAACAAATCAAACACAACATCACTGCTTTGTTGGGGCATTGATTGGTGATTTAAATCACCTGAGGATGGAGATCTGTACAGAGCAAAGCTGCAACCAAAAAAAGAACTCTGCCACTTGGAACACCCTAGGAGCTCACACTGGCAGTTACCCACAGGCACCATCCAGAGTTACATCAACTCAAAAACATTCAGCCAGGTTAGCTAAATTCAGGAGAAATTACGCAGGAAAACATTCCTGTCTTCACACCCTAGCCACTTTGGAAATTATTTCTATGAATAGGTTAAGCAAAAAAGATCTGTTTAACCAGATGACACATTTCTATCAGCTAGGTAGCAAGTCTCTCTATTAAGAACTTTGGACTGGCTCAAGAGCATGAAAAGGACCTCTGCAGTGCCCAGGAATATCAGGACAGGGGGGAGGGACCTCAAAATTCAATTTCCCTGCTGCGCACCAAGGTGCAGCGCTAGGTTTAAAAGTAAGAAATCCTACACAGAAAACAGGAATGGTTGGATTATGGAGAAGCAGCTTTACACTCCTGTGTTTTCCAGGTCTGGGAAGGAAGAGGCAGTTTAGCCCTCGCTGCACCACTCCATCCCTGAAATAGCACACACAGGCTCTGAGCCCTCCTGGCAGGGACAGGGCTTCTTGCTCATGCCTCACTCCATGCTGTGAATCCAGGATATCCCAGCCTCTGCCCACCCACTCCATCCCACAGGGCTGGCTTCCCCCTCAGTTCCTTCCATCCCTGAGTAGAAATCCCTGGCTGCCCTCCCCCATGGCACCTATTGCTCCTGGAGCTGCAGCAGCAAGGGGGGTAGCAGTTTGGGGAACCAGCAGCTCCCAGGGAATGAATGGGAAGATCAAAATGCCTTCAACAGGTTCAGACACTTTTTCCACACCAAGTGCCTCTGTGTTTAACCTTCTGCTTAAGTCTCTGTGCTTGCCTCTGTACAGCAACTAAACATCAGCTCCAAGCACGTTTGATCTGCTCCCCAAATCCAAAACTTTTCAAGAACATGGCAAAAACTACTTATCCCCAGCACTGGCAGAGCTCTTCATAAACCCTGCACAGTGTAACAAAAGGAAGGCAGTGACAAGTGACAGACCTGCAGCAGTCCTTCACAAATAGAAGTAAATAAATAGGATTTAATTAAGGGGTGGGAGTGGCAACTTGCATGGCCCAAGCAGTATTAAAGTTTGCATTATGAATGAATCTTGCCTTACAATATTCCACAGATGAGGCTCAGGATAAGGGAGCCAGGCTTACTTCAGTGGGGATCAAAATGGTTGCCATGGAAAGTGACTGTGGAGAGCTCAATAAATTCCCCCAAAGCCCATATTTTCAATGGTGAAACATTTGCAAATAAACCCAAGAGAAAAAAAGCAGGGCCTCGGAGCAGAAAATTCTCTCTTTTCTCCATAAACATAAATAAATGTCATTATTCATAGCTGCCACAGGTAGCCCGGGTTTATTGAGCCCACCCCACCAGAGGACACACAAGCCATCAATGAGGGGATGCATGTAAAACATCCCTGATTATCAAACCATGTCACATTCCTTCTATTCGATGGCACTTATTGGGCTGCAGATTCCATAATCCTTCCCTGAGTCCCTTCTGCATTTAATTCAGTTCAGCCTTAAGTATTTAAAGAAACTGTTTTCAGTGGCAACTAATAACTACTGACCTACAGTGACACTGCCCTACAATGGGCTTGTCAGGCCTGAAAAACTTGTACCAAAGAAGCTGATTAGGACCTCAAGAGGTTTGTAGCAAGAATCAATGGCTGGTCTGTACTAATGCTGTGGTTGCGGCACAGGAATGATAAAAGTGGAACACCATTAGTTATGCCTCATTAAGCTCCACAGCCCTCCTAAAAAGAAATTTGTTTAGCCTGTCCAAAATCTAATGCAGTTTTAAGCTCTCTGTGTTCAATTTCATAGTATCTCAAAAGCTTCAATAAGATAAAGGCCAAAGAACCAAGAACGGTAGCAAAGTGCCAACAGTAAAGTTAATTTTGAAGCCTGAGTTTTAATGGAAAGTGTTTTTCCCTCTTTTTTTTTAATACAAAGTACTCAATCCTTTTAAAGGACGAGCACCATGTAGTGGGCTCTCAAAATATCAATAAATCATGGACATTAATTAACTCAAAAAACCTGCTGTACAGCATCATTTCCACAATTTCAAACCACAATATTGCAAAAAGAGAAGGGAAAACCAAACACTGGAAAGGCCGGCAGAGCCCAATCCACCCTCCACATTTCACGTCCCTCCTGCCTTACCTTTGTGGTGCCTGCTGGAACAAGGGCGTGGGACCTCGCCAGGACTCCTGGGGCCGAAGATCTGGAGGGCAAAACAAGATGGCAAAGTACAATTCACGAGCTATGCTCACTCTTCTGCACACTCCAGAGCTGCTTTTGGAAAGCCAAAGAGGAAAGCTCAGGCTGGATGTGCCACAAACACACTCCAAGTCATGGCTTCCTGCTGCTGGCTTAGACAGAGTCCTGCTGTTAACTGAGAACAGGCAACTTTTTTGGCTCTAGCACGTCTAATAAGCTTCATAATAGAGAATTATGAATTTTAATTGCTAGAGCTAGCATTGGTTAGTGTTCAGATGCTTTGCAGGTGTCTCCTCTTGAATTTTTGAAGATGCAAAACCTTGTCTGTCACCCTAACAACTCTGCTTAATGTTTATATCTTTTACCAGTACATTCATTACTATATGAAAAATCCAGGCACTCAAATACACATCCACCACTGTATTACCACTACACACCAAGTCTGTAACCAACAAAGATGTCAAAGTCAAAATATGGGCCAGTTTCCCTCTGATTGGGCTAAATTATTCCATAAAGGCAAGTAAAACAATGGCCAGAGCATGGAATAAAATGGATGATTCTGTTTTATTCACGTTTAAGTAAATATAGTTATATTTAGGATGCAAAGGATAAAGAATTTATTAGAATAAAATACAAATATATTATCACTAAAGATAGTAAAGGTGCATTTAAGAGTTAGTGTGGGCAGTGATAATACACTAATAAAAACATATTAATGATGTCTCAGATAATGGAATCAGACTAAATTAAGTCTTTTTGGGTAAAACCTTGTCCAGAGCCCCAGTGCTGGCGTGCAGGAGACCACCCACTCGCCCATTGTTCATGCCACCCAAACCAGTCCTGCACAAAGGCGAGGCAGGAGCAACATTGCTTTAACAGGGCCGGCAATTAAACGCTTGTTGTCCTTCTAAATAACCTGGTCAGCAAACAAGATAAAAGCAGCAGCTCCTCAATAGCACCCAGGCAGCCCCCAGCACTCAGGGCCAGTGTCAATCAAAAGCTCCAGTTTCACTGACACCTTTGATGGCTTTCAATGGCCTTCAAGTGTGACCTAATTCTAACAGCTGGTTCCAACAGCTGGATAATGGCTGGCACAAGGACACCCTGCCACGCTGCCAGGGGCCAGGACATGGAAGTCTGGCCTCCTTTGGAAAGGGGAAGGGGGAAACAAAATAAATAAGTCTGTTCCTCTCCCCTAGCTCTGGCTGGATTGTCTGTCCCAGCCCCAGCAAAGAGAACATCAAATTCCCAGCCCCAGCAGCTCTGCTCTTTCCAGAAGCCTGCTGGGCAAAGCCAATCCAATGCGAAATTCTTCATTTATCCCCCATGCAGGGTTATTTATTCAGCTTTACACCTATACACACAACATCAACTACGATATGAGTCTGGTTTTACATCCCCAGACACACACACACACATACAGTTACCGGTCGATGCTCCCCAGCTCCTCTTTTCCAGCCTGAAATAGACCAGGACTGAGGGTGGGGAAGCAGCACTTTCCTGCTGATCAGTCTGGGAATCTCAAGGGCTTTTCCAGGCCTGAACAGGCTGCACCAACACAAAGCCACGGTAATTTTGGAATATAAGGGGTAGGCAACAGAACCCACAGTGCTGCTTTAGGGGAAAACGTGCAATTTTTTAACTGGAGCTTAAAGTATTTTAAAGTAAGTTTGGGATAGCCCCTGAATGTCACAACTTTCGATCAAAAATATCCTAAAATGACTCTGTTTCTGATAATTTCCAACTTTCACAGACAGCAGCAGCAATAGAAACAGGCAACTTGTTTCCAGACCCTTCTTCTCCATAGGAGCAAGAACCCAGCTCTCCTTCTGTAACCACACCTCTCTGCACCTCAGTTTAAGCAAGACTTCAATGAAATAATCATCAAAACATTTAAAGTTCCCCTATTCATCTGTATGGCTGACAGAATAACCTTGTAGGGAAGAGTCTGGAGCAGTGAATTGCACTTCAGAAAGGTACAAACGGAAGAAGCAATGACAATTACTATTTTCTTTAGGCTGCAAAACTTAGGCATTTCCCAGAGCTATAAGGCCAAAGAAATTGCCTTGTCTAGCAGCTCCTCAAGTAACAATTTACCTAATCAGGGTGGCAATCAAAGAGAAGACTTTGTGTTTACTGATTGCACTAATCAAAATCACTTTTCCAAGGCAGCTAATTGACAAGTTTACTGCCTGCCACACAAGTCATAAATCAGATGTCCTGTGCTGCAGGAGCCAAACCTGCCATTCCCAGAGCACTGCCACCCTGCACTTGACTCCCCAAGTTATCAGCACAGACAATTATTCATCAACTGGAAATTGGCACATCCAAGGCAAATCAGGGAGCACCGGTGAGGAACACCCCCAGCCTTGAGGCTCTTGAGGAGGAGATGGCTCGTGGCTTGACCGCATCCACCCTTCCGGAGGCTGATTTTACTGCAGCATGCATATGAAAACACCACACACCAAGGGGAAAGTTGCTCTGCATCAATCTCCCTGAATGTGGGGATTTCAACCCAATCAGCTGTGGTATTTCAGGAATGTGTGGGTTCTGGGTGCTTCCCAGCCCAGCCACACCACAACTGCAGTTCTCTCACAACGGTAAAGCTGATGGACACTGGAGAGAACCTTGTGTCATCCAAGAGGCCTTCCCATTTTTCCTAATTGGATTTTCTAGCTGAAGGTAGCAGTGCTCTGATGAAGACACTTGGGGACTAAGGAGTGACTGCAAAAGGGAAGAAGACAGCTGTGCTGCCAGACCTAGGAACACCTCTGGGAACTCCACGCAGAACATTGTTGGGGGGCATTGGCCCAAGTGCTCGTGAATTCCCAACAATACTGTGCAGGCAGACTGCTCCCCCTCAGCAAGAGCCTCACTGCAGTGGAGTTTGGGGAACTGCTGACACTCCTCATCCTCACAGGTCTGCTTGGCACTGGATCCACAAAATCTGTAATCTTCTGGCAGGAGAACATCCAAAAGGCTGATCCCAGCAGAAATCGGGGGCTGTGCCACCTGGAGGTGTTCTTCTAAAAAGGGTTTAAGCAAGACTGACTCTACCTGGTAGTAGTTGAGGTACACGTGGTTCACTCAGCATTGACAGTCCCAGGTGGGCTGAGCTGGGGCCTGACCCTCCAGGCAGGGTGCAGGATGGGTTTTGGGAATGGTTCTAGGGAGCAATACAGCCCCCACAGCCTGTCTGATCCATCCTCCTGATGGACATGAGCTGTCCTCAGGCCCCAAATATAACAATCGTAACACAAATATAACAAATAAAACCAACAACATAAAACAAGTATAACAAATATAATACTGAAAGAAACAATCTCCAAACTCTTAAGTCAAGCACTGCCATAATCAGTCGCAAAGACTCCATGCCGCAGTCAGTGCAAACAAGAAGTTAATTAGAGTTTAAGTCTAATCTCCTAGGGCAGCTCAGTGTCTTAGCAGAAGAGGAGGAGGAACACAATCCAGTGAAGTGCCAGAGAACTTTGCAGCACGCAGCACTGCAGTGCCCCACAAAAGCAGAGTGCCAGGAAGTGGCTCCAGAGAGCGCGGCTGGCGCACGACCCTGCGCAGTGAAGAGAGCCTCCACAAGGCAGCTCCACCTGGCTCCTCCTCCTGCTGCTCCCCACAACAGCAGCACAGCAACGTCTGCCTCTCTGCCTCGTGGAAAAAGCAGCATAGGGAGAAAAGAAGAAAAGCCCAACCAATTGCTCCGAGGTTTGCCAGGCACACCTGCAGAACAGCAAAGAGGATGGCTGTGGTGCTCTGAGAGGGAGGGAAGCCCATGCCAAGGAAAGCCATCAGACAGTTTTCCAAGGCCAACAGATGGACTGGGATTTCTCCTCCAGCAGTGGCTCCAAGCCTCCTCAGTTTGAACCAGTCTGTGGCACTGGGGGGGTATTTGTCTGCAGGGTGCTGCCTGTTCGGCACAAGGGGCTTGGGTGCCATGAGGACAAGAGCTGGGGAAGTGCCTCATTGGCAGGATCAGCTCCAGGGACGTGGGACAGGCAAAGCACTTTGGAGCGTTTCCCATAGCACACCAGGACTTAGCAGGAACAGCAGCACAGAGACTGCTAGGCTCCCAAAAACCTCCCCGAAACCACATAAATATTTTATTTTTGGAAATGAATTTGAAATTGCGATGCCTGTCTGGTAGTTCTGCCTTCCCATTCTCCATATTCTTCTTGCCAGATCATATTTAAGCACAGATAAGTGAAATAAAGAGAGATGATGTTTAGACCAACCCAGCTGTGAGAAGCAGGAAGCAGAGGGTACTTACTTGACAGCAATTTGGGGATCTGCTGCTGGCTGCCCATGAGGGGCCTGGCGTAGGGGCTGCCGTAGGCTCCGAGTGGCACAGCGCTGGGGTACATCCCTGGCATGCCCCTGTCCCTCGGCATCGTGTGCCTGTTACAGGAAGAAATGGCAAGGCAGCAGGTGAGGATGCTGTGGTGAACTCCATCTCCCTGCACAGGTGCCTCCCAGCCCATCCCACGCCCCCTCTCTCTCTGCTGGGCCAGAGATGCACTGGTGGATTGGGGCCCAGATACATCCCGACACACACACGGGCCTGGAGAACTGCTCCCAGGGAAATGCTCAGGTTTCCAATGGCACAGCTGTGCTTTTTATTGTGACTGTGACATGCAAGAGGGTTCTCAAGTGCAGCCCCCCAGGACAGCCCCGCTTTTCCTTCCTAAAAGGGGGTGCTTTTCCTTGTAGCTTCTCCAGAGCCATAAGATGAAGGTATTTTCTCTTCCTAAGGAGATACTCCAGAGTCCAACTTTAACTGCCAGTCTCCTTCAAAACACTCCCTTCTATGGTTCTGATAAATGCATGGCTCCTTGCACTCCCCAATATGGAAACCCATTTAATTTTTAAAGCTTCTTTGTTTATAAAAGCTTAAAAGATATTCCAGTCTTCGTTGGCAGTCTTAATTATCATTTGTGCACAATATTCTCATTGTACCTTCTATTCTACAAGCAAGCATCCACCAAATAAGTTTTAAAAACCCCCAAACAACAGGAAAGTGACTAAGAACTACCTAGGAGGAAAAAAAATATCAAAAAGCAAGCAAGGCATTACTGCAAAATGGCTGTAATGTTCAGTTTTCAGCAATATTGGATTTAAACTGAGATTTCCAACAAGAAAAACCAGCACCTAAGCTTGGTGCTAATGCCCATCCCTTTCTTTTTCTTTAATTTAAAAAGGGAAAAGGAGGGCAGTCACCCCAGCAAGGCAGCAGTAACCCCATGGCCTTACCCCAAGGTTCTGAACGCTGACTGGTCCAAATGCACTGGTTTCCTGTCCCTGTTAAAGCCAAGCTGTGGTCTCCAAGGCCTGCCATCATTGTTGTTTTTTTCCCAGTCTCCTGGCTTCAGAACTGGAGCAGGTTTCCTTAACAATAAGAACAGTTTCATAAATACTTACCAGAGCAAATACTCAGACGAATATATCAGAATTGAATGATTTGAAAGCTGGCAGCTGACACTTACTTTGCCCCAGGTAACACTGTAGCCTTGAAAACAAAGTCTTCAGCAAATTGTGGATCTTTGAATGAGATGCTAGAAGAAAGTATTTGAGGATTAGGTTCATTGGATAATGGAGACAAAGTGAAACAGTAATCACTGCTTTATTACCAAAAAAGCTAAGAGCAAACAGATGAGCAGAATAATCTCACTCTTCCAAGTGGAATTCATGCTTTCCAGGATCAAGAAAGAATGAGACTGCAAGGATAGAGAATAATGGTTCCCTGGAAAATTCAGCCTGAGTGACACAGACTGAGGTGTGACGCTGTTGTACACCACCACGACACAGACTCCGACTTCAGAAGGCTGAAAATGACTCCTTTATTTCTGGGGATTTCTCCCTTTTTATACTATTCTACACAGAACAAATTGATTGGTCAAAGACAAACCTCTTCAATCACATTTATCAGACCAGAGGGACATCAAGAAGAAGTCCCTCCTAGGGAAAGGAATGTAAACAAAGTTACAGTTAGAAAAACATGTCTCTTGTTTACAAAAAATTCCCTGGGAGAAGAATTTCAGAAAATCAAAACATCTCAGGCAGGAACCAGGGCTACAGAGGTGCAGCACCCAGACTGCTCACACCACCTCCAAAGACAGGAGGAAAAAATCCTTGTGACAGAGAAACCGGGGGAAACACAGAACAATTCCAACCTCCTGACAGTGGCAGATGGAAAAGCCAAACCCTTTCTTTAACTCATCACTCCTAGGAACTACATCCCCATTTAAGATATCCTTCCTGCAGTGTCCTGACAAAGCATAACTCAGCATTTCTTACTGCTCTGTACAGTTGCTCTGGTTGAATCAAGCTGTGCCTCTCTGGAGATAAAAATGACACAGATAACAAGTGATTTTCAGTGTTTTGAGTGCTGCACGTTGACACCCTTGCATGAAAGCTCAGAGTTTACTGACCTGACTGCAGAGTTCTGTGTAAGATCCCGCAGCATGGGAACAGGAGACTGCACCACCCTGGTGAAGAGAGAAACCTTTGTCAAAACACCATGGAACACATTTCTCACCAACTGCTGCTCTGCCAACTAAGCCTGCAAAACATTTATTTCAGAGTTAACTTGCATTTTCCCTAAACCAAATACCTCTATAAGCACTGGAGTGACTCAATCCTTATTTCTTAAAACCACTTGTTTTGCAGCTGATCTGTGGGGATTCTCTGGGGTCTGTCTAAGGAAGGCAAGGCCAGAAATGGTACCTCCAAGAACAACATTGATTTGGTGATGTTCTTCATAACCATGACAAGAATGGAGAAATATCTGTTAGAGTGATCTGGGGTACATTTTCTGTCCAATCAAGCCAGTGTTTGTGCACTTAATGCAAACGAGGCACCGAACACATCTATCTCTGAACACAGTCAGAGAAATGAGTGTGTGTCCTACAAGGTAGAGATTACACTGATCATTTCTCAAACTGGATGGATTCTCTAGAAAGTTGAAAATATGAGTATTCTTGGTATGTGTAGCTGGGAACAGCCCTGTTTTAGTGCTGCAGACTAAAGTCAAAATATATCTAAGCTATCACTACCTGGATTTTTCTCTGATGTAATGCAGATTAATGTACAAAAAGCAGAGTTTGGGGTTTTTAGGCAATGTGGACTAATGGGAAGTCACATCAGCCCACACTAACATCCACACAAAAGCAGAGAAGCCAAAACATGACCCTACTGAACAAGGCCACTGAACACTACCACTTTTATTACCCAGGCCTTGTTTACCTCATAAAACAATAACTAAACACATAAAAATCAGCCTTCCACAGGCAAAGTGACAAAAGGTTCCTCAGCAAATAAACAAATGCATTAAAGTGTTTTAAAGATATCTGAGGCTGCTTTAAAAGCCAAATTGAGAGGTTAAAAACATGGGACCATAGGATGCAAATTTCACTTGCTGGGGATTTTCTCTGTGCTGGAGGTAAAATAGGGCTGCTCTGAACCTCAGACCTACACACATGGCTGTGTCAGGAGCTTTAATTTACTCCTTGTGGGCACAAAAACATTTCTGCTGCCATAAGTGCAGGAGAGGTCTTTTAGCAGCAAGAATCCACCCCAAAGGCCACACTCACTGATCCGGGAGGACAGCGTTGTCGTTCAGGGTGAGCTTTCCCTGGATGCCATGGCACAGCTCTGGTGGGATGTCCACTGCCTGTGGAGGAAGGAGTTTTCAGCTGCAGCACTTCAGGCCTCCCAACTCGCTGTTTCCACTATTTTCAACAAGTGTGACCTACCTCTGTGTTCTTGGTCTTGTACTGCTCCACAATGAAGTCACAGAGTGGATGGTGCTTCCCCACAAAGAGAACATCACCACCAAGGCTGTTCCTCCTGCCTGGAGAAATGATGGGAATGGAGCAAGAGTCAGGGGAAAGAGGGAAGGAAGGAATGCAGCAAACCAGCAACACCTGTCCTGGTGACACCTCCACAAAAGCCAAATTTCACTGTGATTTAGGAAAAAGCTTTGAACGCTCCCTGAGAACAGGAAAGACAATGTCTGCCCAGAGCAGGACTTTTCTGGTCCCAAGGACAGCTGGCAGGCAGTAAAAATAATGGGTATCTTGTGTTCAGTGGAGGAATGATGAATTTAGAATAGAGTACTATTGCACATACAGAGAATTGATAAAAAACAACCCCAAACCTCACATACCTCCACAGTTTACCCACAAGAACCAGATGTTATTTCTGTTCAACAGAGAAACAAACACAGGCCTTTATAAGCTGAACAAGTATTACAAAACAAATCCACTGAGGATCACTCTTATTACCACAGCAGCACCCCTGAGGAAGAGTCTGCCATAAACTCAACCCAGCAGACATTGAGGATGCCTTGCTCATTTACAGCGACTTCCACAGGTGACAGCGAAACACCCCAGTTCCTTAGTGAAACACCCCAATTCTTACTCTCTTCAGGTGTGAGGTCAGGGTACACTTCCTCTAGGGCAGCTCTGAGGCGTCGCTCATCCACAAAGGGCAACAACGCCACACCTGGCAAAACCAAAACAGCGTTTCCTCACACTTGATGAAAAGACCCAGAACATTCCCAAAAACAGACACCAGCATGGGCAAGCTCTGATAAGATTCCTTAGCCAAGAAACAGCTAGAGCAGTGTGATTCTGAAGGAATCACACTTTTGCTTCAGAAGTCAGATCTTTCTGCTGCTTTATTCAAACAAACACGTTGCACTCAAACTGAGAACCTAAAGCTTTACCTGCGGAGTAAATTACACCCAGTCACAGAATCTGGCAGACCCTGGAAATTAATATTCTCTAAAGAAAGGAAAAGCTGCATAAATGCAATAGCTCTTTTTCCATTCTTTGTGTGCTCCAAAATATTTTTGTACTCCCCAAACTATTTCTGGCACTGTACTAATGAGCTACTGACTGAGTGGAACAAGATCCATTAATTAAATGCAAACGAGACAAAAGACAATTACACACTGAGGCTGATAAAAACAGAAGAATGATTAATCTAGTTCAGGACAAATGAACAAATCTAGAATGACTGCTGAAATTACCAATAATCATTGCCAATCCAAAACCAGTTACTGAATCATAATTTGCTCTTCATACTAATTTCTTTTCAAAAATACACCTGCTGTAAAATACTTGTCCCCACAACAAGTAACACAAGTTACCTTTTTGATTTGGTGCAGTGACTTCTCACTAAGATAATTTTCCAATTTCTTTCTATTTTTACAGGTTTTTAAGACTAATGTCTAAAAATTAAAAAAAAAACAAAGTTGAAGTTTCACCTTGCCAAGCATACTTCTTCCCATTCAAATCAATAGCAAAATCTTCGGGGTAGAAGTCAATGATGCTTGATTCCTGGAATTGAATAAACAAGTATCACCCTTAAAGCCAACTCTGACACAGGTTCAGAATGTCATGTGGTGCTAAATACAAAGGTCTTAGATAACAGAAACAGCTTTCATTAAAAGCCATTTAAGCCCAAAGTGAGGACAGGCACTTGCATTACTCAGAGATTTAAAATAAGAAATTAAGGAGGAAAGAAAAATTAGGATAATGAGGAGAGCTAATTAGGATAAGTTATCTGCTCCCCAACTAAGTTTCGGAAGATTCCTGTAAGAAATGAAACCATCTGAACTGTAAGAGAGCTGGGAAATGTCATCTGAATTCCAAGAAATCATTTTTAAAGATTTTGAAGAACCATTGCAATCTACCAAAACCTTTTCCTCCTGGTCTGCAGCATTTCTCTGCCTGAAATGAGAAGCAGCAGGTCCTGTTCACACAACTGCAGTATGACCTGAGCTTCCGGCCAGGAATACAAGAGGGATTCTCACCGGGTCTGTCATGAGTTTCCTCCATGTTGGCGGCAGGAAGTTTCCACTGGCAGCCGGGAACACCCCCATCAGCTGTTCAAGAGGCTTGAACTGTTGAAGGCAGACAAGCAGGTGTGGGACACTTGGAATGAGAGCAAATCAGCAGTGAATGAATGGATAAATCAGGAGCCCTACCGGTTTGGAGCCCTTCTCAAAGTCTGAAGGCATGTCTGCAATGCCCTCGAAGTCCGAGGCAAAGGGAGCGTAGTGGAAAGGGTAATACCAGTTCCAGGATGCACAGCCCTGGGGCAGGGAGGTGAGAAACACAAAATCAGACATATCAGCAAATGGAAACCATGCAGCCCAGTCACCAAACATGACAACATGGCAGAGAGCAGTTTTCACCACTGTTTTCCACAGCAAAATCCCACTGCTAACTTGGGGAGGTGTGAGAGCAGAGACCTCCAGCATGCCCTACATGGTGTGCAAATGTGATCAGTATTTGCTGCAGATATGCAGAGAAGCATTCTGGTTTTCACCAGTGCTTCTCTCTCCAGTACCAGCACTACTGCACACTTGGAGTAGCACTTTGCTCCTCCCCTCTCTTTCTCCTGCCTTGAGCAGAGGGGAACACAAAGTGTGTCCTCTGAAAGGAGAGAATCAAGCAAACTCCAAACACACCAGAACACTGTACACCTTGTAAAAGAAACGTGGCTCCAGAGGGTCTAAGTCAAGCTTTCACCTCCTCAGCTATTTTTCTTAGCAGCACCACTTGAAACAAAAGCCCACTACTATTTTGACTTCCAGTTCTGAACAATTAAATGTCAACGAGGCTCCTCCAGTGATATTTTTGGTACAAAATTACAGTGCCTATAATTATTCGCTGCAGTCCTTCAGACAGACTCAGAATGTTTCAAAAGCCAGGTGGATTGCTTTCATTCTTTTTTTTTCCCCCCCCTCTCCAAACAGATGTTCCTTCTAGTGCAACATGCCCTGCATTATTAGCTTTCTGTAGGAATAGAAAGGCATGTAATGTATTCTGGCACAAGTTTTATGGACAGCCAGCAGTAGTTACTGGAGTCAATTTTTATTACGGTGAAAAGAAAAAAAAGCCAAAGATCTTCAAGCAAACCCACCTTGAAATCCCCCTAGCCCAAGAGCTTCATAACTGCATTTCCATATGAGCAGGGAGTGATTTTCCAGCTGCTCCATCCCCATACAACAGACTGGAATGTTTTTGTGCTCTTGTACTACTGAAGGGGACACTTTTACCTACAGCTCACCTGAAGGCTCATTTTCACCCCTGGAGGCAATAGGCACATAGAGAGCTGTGGGGAAATACCCTGGCATGGTGAAAAAAACAACTGTTTCCTTGTGCTCAGGATCCTGGGAATTCCCACCTATAAAGGCATCCAGACATTATCTGTCCTTTGCAAAAGCAGGTCACGCACACAAAGATGTGGAGAACTCAGCTATCCTGCAGACCAGCTGCACCAGAACTTGCAAACCTTAAACTTGATGATCTTCATCCCCAACAGCACATGAGCCAGCTCAAACTCAAGGAATAGTGAGAGCAGATGGGAAGGGGAAACATTCCCATTTTGTTCCAAGGGGGAACGAAAAAACCTATTGGAAACTGCATTTTGTAAGCACGTGAGGTATTTGCCCTGCCTATGCTCCCAGCTGGACAGGTGGCAGCCACTGAGAAAAAATATGAAGTTTTAAGACCACAACCCTGTGTGGAAGCTCCAAATTCCTGCTGACACAGACAAACTCCTTGGACTGGAGCACACTGTGCCCCCAGGTCATACAGCCAGTCTAACTGACTTCTGACTCAGGGCATGGAGCTCCCTATTAACCATCAGTGCAACAAACCCCACCATGGCCCACTAATCTCCTGCCAATCTGACATCTCAATTATCAAAAGATTTAAATCGGATACAGATGACCTCAATCACAACACTCTTCATAGAGCAGCATTACAAACTATGGAGGAGACTGACAACTCTGTCCCTTGCAAATTCTTACTGGCATTTCACAGGCTTTGATCTTTGTTCTCTGATTTAGTCACCTGCAATGTCATTATTTGTGGGAAAGGAAAAGTAGCAGTGGTTCTTGCTGCACCATCAAGTGCTGCTACTGGATGTGAGAACCAGAATCCCCAAATCATTGAGGCTGGAAAAGATCTCTGAGATGAGAGTGCAATCTGTGACCAATCACCACCCTGTCAACCAGATCACAGCACCGAGTTCCATGTTCAGTTATTCCTTCAGCCACTCCAGGGATGGTGTAACTGGATTTGAACCCCCAGTGTAAAACAGAATGGGCACATGTTTATTTTACACCTTCAAAAAAACCACACAGCTTTTCCAAAATGAGCAACAGACTGAAACAAATTCAGACAAGAAACCTTGGGGTACCTGATAATAGTATCTAAGGACCCAGCAAAGCCCTTCCACGTAGGACTGAACAACCTTGCGACGGAATTTCTCATCCGAGGCGTCCACATCAAATTTGTTTTTATAGTAGCGCTGCTTCCAACCAGTTTCCCACAACCTGCAACACAACCAGGCACGGGTAATATGTTAACATGGATAGGCACCTTAACAGATGCACATCTCTGGGTCTAAATTACGGTGCAAGGCAAAGCCACGTGCTACTTCAGTTGCCATTTGTACGCAGTTTAAGTAAAAGCAGAAAAAGTAATGCTCAGCAACAACAGAATAAAACGTGACTGCTGGCAGAACTGACAGAGTTTTCCTTCTACCCCAAATATAAAGGCAAGCAAAAGCATAACAGTTTATGTGTTCTGCTGCTGTTCAGACAAGCTGCGATTACCAAAGGCACTTCTGCAGCTCAGCACCCTGTGCTTGCTGCCTCACATGAGTTCCCTTTCACCCAGGATTTTCAGTCTCTCAGGCCAGAGGTGAGCACTGCGATCACAGGAGCCACCTCAGCCACAGTTCATCCATCCTTCCTTCACACAGCTCCCTCTCATGTCTGTCCAGAGATGGGGCAGGGAAAACAAACACTGGTTCCTCTTTCACACACAGGCAGCTGCATCCTTTAGCTCTGCTGTATCATATCAGCAAGGAACCAAACCGGTTAAACCACATAATTCCTTACTAATTATTTGTTTTCTTACACAGAATTTTATTCCAAACCACTCCAAGAGGTCACATCAAGCTGACACTAGTCAGACTCTCCCAGATCCCTAAATCCTGTGTATGGAGCTTTAGGAGAGAGCCATGATCCATTTATGCTTCCTTACAGGATGCACATTCCTTTGGCTCGGCAAAGAGGATCTTCCCTTGCTTCTGTTTTGAGACAGTTACTCAGGACACTTCCTAAATCCTTCCAAGATGATTCACACTAACGAGCCGGCAGAGAAGCCAAGAGATGCTTTCAAGACTTTCAGAAAAGCAGGTGAGCAGGGACAGAGCTCCTGGCACTGAAGGCGTGAGGGATGGAGTCAAGAACATCTGCAGGCTCTGAGCTGCCAGGCAGATAGACACTTGAATGAATTCAAAAAACCTTTTTGTGAGATAAAACCCATCTGTAGCCGACCACAACAATTTGTTCTGGTTTCAAAGTCATTCTAAATACTGAATGTATTTTCACAAACAGCGTGGTCATTTCAATGCAGTTCTTTTTATTTACAGTGGCAAGCACAGAATTAATTTCCACTCAGAAAAGGACATGAAAAAATATTCTGAGTTACAAAAGCTTAAAAAACTGTGGTTGAATGTAACATATTCTTTTCCTGGGCAATACCAACCCTATCAGAACCACTGCTGCTTGTGAATCACCACAGTTCATTCATACTGTTGAAGCTTCTTTTAGCAGCTCTGCTAACACTCAGACAGAAATCAGATGGAATAATTTATCTTTAAAATTTATGACTTTATATAAAAATTCTGCTTGCTTGAAATAAAAAAAAAATTCAGTCCATTCAGATATAGACATAGTGCAAAGAAAATAAGAATGAGAGCAAAAATTGTGATATTGGAAGAGCTGACGGGCCACATGTCACAAATACATTGTGATGACTGTGACCAGAACTCCACAAGGAAAGAACCCTGAGTGTTTTCCCACATCCACCCATGGCCTGACACAGAAAACAAACCCCTGTCGCTGCACTTCTCAGGAACAGCTGTAAGGGCCTTCACCCTCTACTCAAACAGCAAGAGCTCCATTGAAACTCTTGATCAACACAGACTCACTGATTGTTAATTCCCAGAAAATTCCTCTCTCAACCATGCTGAGCTTAGCCTTCCTGAGACAATACAAGAACTCAAGAGACAAACCAGGGCCTGCTGCAAACCAAAGATGGAGGAGAGTACTGCAAGTGAGGATGGATACTGCTGCCCTGGTGCACACATGTGAGCCATGTAGGTTAAACAGCTTCCAGAGCTCAGGAACAGCAGCATTCCACTCACATAATCAGGGAATGTCTCGCCAAGCTTGGTCTCAGAGGGAGCAGTGGCTTGGAGGCTGCAAACCTGCATGCATACTAATCTGGATACTTAGCTTGAACAGCCAGAGCTCATTCATCTCACTGGAATTTACTGGATATCCTCACCCTCCACATTAATTACCACTGGATAAAAAGATCACAGAAAAGCATCTGAAGTCACCGCTGCACTGAGCTAAATGGCATTAATTAGGCTGCATCTATCTCAGCAATTTGCTAACAAAGTGCTACAAAAAATGGCTTCACCTGATATTATCCTCTGGCTCAGGTTCACTGTCACTGTCTTCAGATTTTCGCTTAATTCCTCCTCCCAGGGACGGGCTGCCATCAGGAGTCAGGCTGGTGTTTGGAGATGCTGAAGTTGTCTAGGGTCAGAATTATTACAGATAAATAGGGGAATGTGGGGGAAGAAAAGGAGGATTTATTAGGCTTTTAAAATTCAAGTTAAAATTAACAGCTCTGTGATAATCACAGGCCTTCTCTTCAGTTCCAAAAAAACACCAGGCAAAAGCTGCACAACCCTTAACCCATAAGTAAAGGGGCAAAAGGGAAAACCACATCCCTGTTAAAAGGCAGACATTGATGCATGGAGAAAAAGATGTCACCAGCTTTGAGAAAGAAAAGGATGCAACAAAAAACACAGTATGAATTGATTCAAAAATGCCATTCTGGATATATTCCAAATTTGGAACACCACTGCAGCCTCTGTTACAACTTCCTTTTGCAGTACTAGTGAAAAAAAAGTGCTTCCAACTCAGAATTGCTAGAAAATACTCTGAGTTCCTTCACAGCTGGTCTCTTAAACGCCTCTCAAATTTATCTGTTACAACGTTACAGCCTCAAAGAAACGTATCCTATTCCATAAAGGAACTAATTTGTGTAACTCAGGTGAAAAAAGTTTTGAGATTAAAAGGGAAGAGCAGCAGAAATCATATCTTGAAAAAGCACATTGTATTTAGATTTCAGAGAGAGAACACACATCTCTGTGATGAACTTTTAATTTGTTCGCTGTGTTTGGATGAAGATTTATACCCACAAAGAAAACATTTGTCATAATTTTTATTTAAAGTTAATAGGAATTCTAACAGCACTTTTTTCCAGTTTTCCCACACTAATACCTTGCCCAAAACTTCATCCAAATTTCTCCGTTCCCCAGGGAAAGCATCATTCCAAGCAGAAATAAAGAAGACAATTTTATTCAAGGAGACTTAGAAAAATCAGTTATTAAAAGCCACTTCCTTGAACAATAATGTTTCAGGTGTCAGCTTTCCAAGAAAACTCAATGGGGCAGAGAAAAAGGTGCCTGGAGTAACAACAGGCTGTGATTCTTTCCTTTCTCTGCACAAATGCCTCTGAACATCTACTCACAGAGTTCTGCCTGTCGTGCATCCTCATCTCAAAGGCAGCTTGTCGAGGGTTACAGATTGCTTGAGGGCTGGATCGATTTCCCAGGGCTTGAGGGGAAAACTGGCCACCAGGAATAAAGGAAGGCTGATCCCTCTGCAAGATAAACACAGACAAGGCTGATGAAAGAGCTGTGTGATCTTCCATGCACTGGGATTATGCTCTCTCACAATTTTCAGATTAACGTTATTGGGAAATGAATGCACAAAGGCACATTTTTTAAAATACAGAATAGAAAAAAAAAACCCTAATTTAAATTTTTTTGACTTTGAAATAGTTTACATACAGGCCAGCAAACACTGTGATTACACCTGTAGCTCCAACCTCCAAAAACTAAAGCACACATTTAAATTCTTGCTAGTTTCTGCATTGGGTAAAGAATTCACTTACCTTCAATCTCTTCCTCTTTTCCTTTTGCCGTCTTTTAAAATTATCCTAAAGGAAGAACAAAGGGAAATAAAGTCAACCAAGGACACAGATTCCCTGGCAAATGATTTCACTATAACCCTCAACTGATCATGCCACAGGGTTATTCAGAATAAGACATAGGTCAATTCTTGGGTCTGTAAATCCAACAGAAATGGGATGGAATTTTCTACCCTACCCTGAAAATCTATGGGGAAAAAAAAACAGCTGGGTACTCAAAGCCCCAAAACTTTGGTTATGATTTAAATTATCTACTAAATTGTGTCAACCTCACTTGAGGGTGACAGCAGTTTCAAAGCACACAGACTCCTTGCCTGCACTGCAGAGCTGCCCCCCCAAAAAAGTCAGGGAGAATTACAGACTTCGAAATAGGAAAAGAGACTCAAGAAAAGATATTTCTTATTCTGTGATTCCTGGGCCAACTGCAAATTTGAACATCAAACTGGCATTTCCAGGAAAAGAAACTCAGCTGGAAGAGTTTTTTTGTTTTGTTTTTTTTTTTTTTTTTTTTTTGTCNNNNTTTTTTTGAGCCTGGAACAATTCATCAGAGATTATAGCAAAGAAAATAAAAGTTTTGGTTTTTTTCTTATTCTCTTAAAGGAATGTCTGGCTAACAGTAAGTGATTAAAACCAAACTCCAAGAATGTCAGAACAACAACAAAAAAATTACATCATCATCTTTTCTCTTCTTGAAAATACTGTCTTCAACTTCCCCAACAGCCAGCATGATCATCTGGACCCGTTGCAAGTTCACAAACCCACTTTCAGTCAGGTAGCCCTGCAGGTCAGAGAATTACGGAGTTGAAAAGCATGCCTGTTTTGTGGCAAAGACCCAGATATTTTTAAAGGAAAAGGAAAAACTCTCACCCCAGTTTTGTGCACCACGTTTTTATAGATGTTAACCAAGCGATCGATTGCTCCCTCCCTAAACACAAACCACAGGGTGAGACTCCTGGTAGTGAAAAGCACAGGAGCTGTTCTTGCCGGAAAAGAAAACAGATTCATCATCTACCTGATCTCTAGAGATGGCAGGTGAGGGAGGAAGTCATTCCCCACAAAGAAGCACATGAAGACCCAGTCATCAACACTCCTTTCAAAATCAAAAGTGAAAGGCAAGCTGGCCATGGTGAGTTCTCTCTCCAAGTACTGCAACACACACAAGAAAAAGGAGCTTAGAGAACACTGCACAGGGTTTGGATGGTATTTACAGCCAGCAGCTGCTGCACCTCACCTCTCGCAGGACACACAGGCGGATGAAGATGAACTCCTGCTCTGAGACCGGCAGGGTGTCGGCAAACTGATCGTGCTGAAATCAGAGGAGATGCACATCAGATCCAAGTGCATCCCAGAGCTTCTCCAGCCCCACTTGCAAGGCTTGCTTCAAGAGGAGTTCTGAGAGATCCAAAAACAGGCTCCCAAGCCCTTGTGCCAAGCAGGTATTCTGCTGCTTTGCACATCTGTTCAGTTACTGATTGTTTTCATTCAGTGGGAAAAACCCCAAACAACAAAACACCGTAAGTGTGGATATCAGGTTTGGCATGAGAGTTTTGTATTTTTACTTCCAAGGGGAAAGCTGGGTATTCTCAGCAACAATTTGCACCATGCCCCAGCTGAAACCATCGCAAGAACGATTTGAGAATCTCCTTATACACTAAATTTAGATTAAAAAAAGCCAAGAAATAGCAAAATTCTTACCTTTCCTTGTTTCTCCCTCGGCAGACCTTGGCAATCCTTAACCTCATGCCCCATCTGGTTACAGAGAGAACATGGCTTGGGTTTGTTTGGTTTGAACTCCTCCCTAATGATGGTGAAGTTTGGTTCGTGTGTAGCTAAGCCAAGCATGATCAGATCAGCTAGCAAGCAAAGGAGAAGAAGAAAATGTGATTAGGGATTAACATCAAGTTCTGGATTTTTTTAAAAAAAACAACTTTAGAAGTGAAGTGGATTCTGCCTCAAGCGAGATGTTGATGCGATTACCCAGGAACCACAAGCAAGAGAGAACTCACCATCAGCCCCACACAGACAGTGGTGAGTGTTTGGGTCGTGGTTTGGTTGAGCTGCACAAAAGAAAATTACATTTTGTCAAAGTTATGCAACATAAGTTATTACTGAACATACCTTAACCTAAAATAAAATGTCCCCATTAACTGGAATTTTACCTCTTTGTCTCCTGATGTAATCCATGATTTTATGCTCCCCTTCACCAGGAGCACTGGCATCTGACAAAATAACCTGAAAAACATTCAAATTATGGCAACTAATGCTGCCACAGGAAAAAACCGAGTAACTTATACACTGAACACAGCATCTGACTTATGAACACCTGAAATTCTAATTGGTAGTTTGAGCTAAAGTATTGTGATTGAAGATGAAATTATTTACAAGCAAGGAGCAGTGAAGAGACTTTCACCTTCCTCTATCAGCTCTACGCTGAAGCTGACATTAATTCAACTTCCACCAAAATGATCACGCCACGTCTGACATGTCCTGATAAATTATCAGGGCAATGAAATGGGCATTAGAGAACTCCCAGATTCAGTTCATTGATGCACTGAAGCATGATCTTATCACCCCCTCCTCAGCCTGATGAGAATTAGTGTTTATTAAATGCCTGTCTGATGGGGGGAATCAAGCAGGGCCAACTGCCCTCTAATTAGAGCACCTGAACAGTCAACTCGTGGCACATAGCACAGGCAGTTGCACTCCCTGCCTGCACTGCCCCTCGTGTGCAGCAGGGCAGTCACAGACAGAGTGGGGGGAAAGGAGTGGCCGGGCAAGACCCGGGGAGAATCTCCAAGCCCAGAAAGGCAAGAAAGCTGACATCTGTTATTTTCACTGCCTGCCATTAGAGCAACAGAGAAAATGCAGCCTGCTGGGGAAGCGATTACAAAAAAGAAACAGGGTGAAAGATACAACTACAGTGTATCTTCACACGTTCCCCAAAAGCAGAGAAAGTATTTCTAAAGCCCTGTCTCCCATTATGTGAAATTGTGACCTTCAGCAGCAAACCTGCACCTTGCCCTTCAATGAAATCACAGCAAATGGTGCTGGGAGATGGAGTTACCAGCACGGAATGGATCTCTGAAGCCTCAGCAGGACGTGCACGTTGGCCCACTGTTAACAACAGCTCATGGCCAGGCCAAGAGCCAAATCTGATAAATTTCTACTCTTCAACTGGATCCCAGCCCAGGCCAAACACCTCCTTCATCTCCCTCAAGTTTGAAAGTGGGAAACTCACTGTCAGGTTCTTCCAGCCCGGGTCACTGTTCAAGCGGTCAGCGATGTAATAGCGAAGGCATTTAGCAAGATTGTCCATAAACTCAGTTCCCTACAAAGGGTTGGAAGGAAAGGAATTAAACCAACATCTAGTCCCTGGCAAACGCTGGGTACAGGGCCAGGCCACTCACCGGGGTGATACAGTTGCTGTCAAACCTCTCCTTCACCTCCTCTGGAGGCAGAAAGCCACCTGGAGCAACAGAAACAGACAGCAAAGTTACATCCAGATGGATCCCTGCCAATATTTTTGCATGGAAAAACCCAGACAGCTCCCCTGTGAATAATTAACTCCCTGAAACCAGTTTGTTTTATAAAATTCCCACAAAACCACACCAAACCAACTCTTACTATTGTGTTATCTCCATACTACAAGGTGTTCTCACATTTACAAACACTTTTACTTCAGCAAGGTGATTTCAAAGCTCAGACAACAGCAACACATTCCTCTCTCACTCCAGCTGTTGTCATCACCACCCTCAAAGTTGCTCTGAATTTTATTTCCTCACTGAATTTAGAGTTTGCTGTCACGTAACTCCCCTTGCTGGCAGCTCATTTATCCCTGTGCAAGAGTATTTCCACCTGATCCCTGCTTTTAAGCCTTAATTCTCCTTTCATCAAGCCCTACAAACATGTACTTCCTTCCAGAAGGGTTTTGGTTGTTTCTCACTGCATTTATCCCTGCTCGTCTGTTCAATTTATTTTCAAAAGGAATTAAGAGCACTCAGCACAAACTCATTTCAGGTAGGAGACTGAAGAAGAAAAGATGACATTTTGTTTTGTCTCAGTTCTTAACTTTAGAAAACACAGTTCCAGCCTTCCCGAGGCTTGTTTCTCCCCTTCTTCCAGCAATGCACACACAGCCCTTCTCTAAACTTTACTGAGGTGATCAAATAAGGTGATTCTCATGAAAAAAGCCTCTGATAAGGCCACTGCCTACCCTTGGCTAGAATTTCTTGTCGGATTTTTTGCTTCTCCTCAGCAGCTTCCATGCCCTCCTTTGAGGCTCTGAATCTCCTAGACCGCTGTTGATTCATTTTGGCACGTGGAGCCTAGAAAAAGTACAGGAGAGCTTGGTCACTTTTTGCATCTGGACAATCTCTCCTGTTCTGAGAGATGCTTTGGGTTACAAGTTATTACAAAGAGTTGATCTCTCATCAGACCTACTCATGGCCTGGCTGGATGGAGTAACCTGTGCTAGTGGAAGGTGTCTCTGCCCACATGGAGGCAGGAGATCTTTAAGGTCCTCTCCAGCACAAACCATTCCGTGATTCTGTGTACTGAGGGGAGATGAGGATTTTCCAGTTGGAAACTCAATGTGTCAATACTCACCACTCCATCTATGGCCATGTAAAGGAGTCTCCTTGGTCTCACAATGTTGAAGATCCGGTCAATATACTCAAAAATCGCCACCATCATCTCATCTTCATTTTTGGGTGCCGGCCTAAAACATAGAGCATTCAACTTAACACCTGAAATGCTGTCAGTAAAGAGATATATGTCATCTGCAAAGAGCCAAACAAAGAGCCTTACTTGTCCTCTGGGTGTGTGCAGGGGTGAATGATGCCATTCATGTCCAGGTAGAGGTTGTCGAACTCCACCTCGTTGGGGTTGGGTTTGCTCGTGTCAATGGGGACCTTGACACCATTGCACTCTTTGGCCTGGGGATGCAGTGGGGACAAAGATTTCAGCACAAATAACCAGCAGCTACTAATGCACAGACTCATGTAAATCTGTTTTGGTTTTAACTCCAGCAAAAGAAAAAGAGAGCAAGAAGTACCCACATTACCTGCAACTGCATTTTTCACTTTTAAACAGCACTTCTTTCTACAGCTGTTTTTAACCAGAAAACACCATGGTGGGTTATGGCAGAGTGTTCATTTCTGCTGACAAGAGAAGTTCCCATATCTCATATTATTCCCTCATCCAAAATCACCTAGAGCCACCTGTATTGCTGGACTGCTCCAGCAGTGGATTCCTCAACATCCTCAACAACCATGGTCACTTCTCTTTCCTCACCATAATTTGAGGCTTGTTTGGTTTAGGCCTTTGTTGTTGTTGGGTTTGAGGTTTGGTTTTGTGATTCGTTTGGTCAAAAGACAATTAGCATCACTGATTCTCCCTTCCACCAGCCACAGGTGTAACACACGCAGATTAAACCCCAAGAGCATGGAAGAGACAGGGACTGAGCGAGAGAAAGCCTGATGATTTTCTGAGGAATTCTGGCTGGAATAGGTTATAACACACCCAAAAGTGGAACAAAGCATGCTCTTGAACAGCTGGGCATAAAGCCAAGTTTAAAAATGAACGGCTTGTTCTGAGGTAAAGGCTATGGCCTGGGATGGGGAAAACCAGGATACTGCTGGGTCTCCCATTACATGGAGCTCAGCAGCTGCTGCTGAGCCAATATCAAGCACTTCCCTGAACTTCTGTCTGCAGACTGCCTGCTACTCACTGAGTTCCCTACATCTCTGATGGGGACTCAGAAGGAAAAAAATCCAAAACTTACAGATCAAGCTGTCAACTTTGGACAATTTTCCTGCTTAAAGCAGCAGGACGGGCTAACTTCTTACTCCCAAAATTAAATGCTCTAAAGTTGCAATTCGGTATTAATGTTTGGCACAGTTATCCTGACAGATGCCACCCCCAAGCACTGTTTGCCTCCTTACTGAGCTCTCCAGTCACACACACACTCAAATGACTCAGTGTTAGCAGAAACTAAGTGGTGTGCAAACATTGTACCTTCCTCTGGGCTACCCCCCGCCCCAGATTCTCCTTGATCCCCAGCCACCCTCTCTCCCTCGCTAAATGGGATTGAGAAGGAATCCCAGCTCTGTGAGGCAGAAAATAAACCCCCTTTCACAAATCCACTGGGGTTCTCAAACGGCAGCGTATGGAAGGAAGGCTGAAGTATCTGGCAGTGATATCTCTTGTGATATAACTAAACTGTTCAATTCTCATCTATGGCCTCTTTTGAAACCACTGAAAACAGATCTTCAAATATGATACTTTAGCTACAGCTTTATTAATTCCTATCCATTTGATTAAGAATATTCTCTCCTGGATTTTTTATTATCTTCAAGATCTTCCTCTCATTCTTCCTGCTCAGCTTAAGAAGATGATTTTTTTCTTTTTCTTAAATCTGATTAATCTAGCAAGGTACGAGAACAAGGATCAACTTTTTAATATTTCAAAGAGACAAGCTACTGGGAGATACAAAATTTCTGATTAGAGAGATTTACAGCAATCCTAAAACACACACGGAGCTGATTACATTGTGAGAGAAGCTTAAATTCATCAACAGTAGGACAAACTAGAGCTTCTCCCTGCTGTCCTAAGTCCTCTCTCAGATTTATGACCAGATTTGAATATTAAAAAAATGTTAATGAATATGATTTATCCATGTGCTGTCCTGACTGTAATTGCAATGTGCTCTTGAGCTGGAACAAGGCAATGTGGGTGAGGACAGCAGAAGCTGCCACTTCACTTATGGCAAATCCAGCTCAAGGAATTTGTTGTGTATTCCCACTTATTTTAATAAAGAGCTTTGGCTGATACAAGTTCAGTTATTAAAGACTGAAAAAAGGGACACATAATCAGTAAAACCAGGGCTATACAAACCTTTGTCTTGCCTAAATGTGGGAGCAGCTTTGATTACACAAAGATTAATCTGAACATTTACAAGTGTGCTGAAAAAGGCAAATCTGTTCTTAGAGACAACTGCCCTGAACTGTTACAGATGCTGTTTAAATTGTGGCTGCTTATCAATGATAGATTTTAAAGGGCTATCCATGACAGCCCTTAAACTGAGGGTTCCCAGAGCCTCAGGACAGGTCACATGCAGGAATTTGGTGCAGACACTAGAAGAGCCAGTGCTGCTGGAGCTCAACAAAAAGGGAAACTGTTAAGCCCACAATCCCTTTTTTCTATAAAATTTCCCAGACAGATTCTTAGATCTTAATTATACCCCATTAAAAATTCACTTCTCGCAGTGACAGGTGAAGTAAACTTCCCACCTTGCTGAGCAGGCCTGAAATCACAGCTGTAATAAAACCACAGCAGCAACTCACAATTTTAACCAAACCTGTGCTTCACTGCCAGAACCTGAAACACAAAAACACCCTGGAAAAGCACAGAGCTGAACATCCTGCTACAGGCAGGGCACACGTGCAGCCTCAACACGGAATTCCACCACCTCACCCTCTTTTCCCTGACCTCCTCCACCGTGCTCCCACATTTTATCCCCTTCCAGTGTTTCCCCAAGGTGAGCACACCTTGGGAGGAGGAGCAGAGGGGCAGAAGCCCCAGCACATGCCCTGAACTCTCCAAACCAGTGATGGGAAAAGCAGAACATGGCCAGTACAATCCAACACAACAGAACACAAAATATTTGGAAAAGCCTATAGGAAAAGCAGTTTGGGAAGCAAAAACTCCAGAGTCTGCCTCCTCAGAAAGGCTCGAGTTAGCCCTAAGGGGAAGAACTTGCCACACTCAGGGAATAGTAAATCCATCATGGTGCAGCTGCTCAAAGACTGCCGCTAAAGGGAGACCCGCCCCGCCCCAAAATCCACGTCCCCTCCCGCCCTATCCCATAGGATGGCACAACATTCTTGTGGCTGCAGGGATGGGCCTGAAGGAAGCAGCCCAAAAAATCAGATAAACAAACATAATTTCGGCTGCAATTACTGCCTGGAAAGGCACCTGTGGAATCCTGTGTCAGAGCCTTCACTGAAACCTCCTTCTGCTGCTGCCATGGAAAGCCAGACTTTAGAGGATGCCTTTGGAATAATCAGCACCGTTTGGCCAGGAGATGTTTATCCTGAACTAGAAAACACCAGCAATGAGACAAAATCCCCTGAGGCTGCTCAAGATTAAAGAGCACAAGCACAAGCTTGTTGTAAATCTTAGATGCAGCATGACAGGCAGCTACACTCGTGTCCTCAGCAAGTCCCGAGGCTTGCGGCAGCTTCTAATGCCCAATAAAAAAAAGTTGTGGAAAAGCAGGGACTGTGAAAACATTCAAGAAACAGCTAAAAGCACTCCCACTGCTCCCTACTCAAGTTTCACCAGTGCCAGAAATCCTACTTTTCTGGGCCGAAATACACGAAGGCAGAGCCGGGGGCGTCGGGAAGGGCTGGAAACCCCAAAACCCGTCTGGAGAAGGGGAAATCGGAGGAGAAGCACGATTACCTGCTCCTGCGCCCATTCCCACCTCCTCCACGTGCTTGTTTCATTCCAAGGGCGTTCACGCGCGCCAGTGGCACTGAACGAGGCGCTGAGATAACTCCTCCCGCACAGTGGCCGCTTCCAGTGGGATTAGAAGTCCGGAAAAAACTCCAAAACCCCAAAAAACCCCAAAACCTCCCCAAATCCTAAACAACACCCGAACCAAACCCAAACAAAGCCCCAACCCACCCAACCGCCGACCCGCCTTGGAAAAGCTTCGAGGCAGCCCACGGGGGCACAGCGGGGACTCAGCACCGGGGACTC
>VWYO01001212.1:0-16052 GCA_013400275.1 Rhadina sibilatrix
TGAATCATGTGATGTGGTTCTGCTGAGGAGATTTTATAAAGGAACTATATTGTATTTTTGTAATGTTTCTATGAATAAATATAAATATAAATGTATCTGATGTAATAGAGGGCACTTAATGATACCTAGTTAATGGTATTATCTATTTATCTTATAATGGTATTAATAACTATATCTTAAGTTTTTAATGTTAAAACTAGTACTGTTATTTTTATCTTCATTTGTCATTACTTCTGTAACCATTTTGGTGATGAATTTTGCTGTTTACTTTTTACAAAGGATAAAATTCTCCCATCCATAATGAATGATGGAAGAAAAGATGTGTCCTTGAAAGTAAAGGGAATTTTCAGTTCCTTCTACACCACAACGCTATTTAGACTTACAAATAATGTTAATAAAAATTATGCCTACACTTATGGCCAGGCAGGCGGGCATACATGTAAAAAATTTGAAGGACAATAAGTCAGCTGAGGTGTCAGTCAGAAGCTGTTTAAGCAGTAATGATAAAGAGGATGAAAGAGTCTGTTTTAATTTTAATTAATGCTAAAGGGATAGAAAGCAAAATTGACATTAACATTCTGAGTAATCTTGAACATTCATAGTTTTTTGGCAGTCTTGTTCAGAAGTCTATTTGAATCAGTCAGTCTTAGAAAATTGCATTATGATATATTGGTTTGATCACTTTCCTAAATCTGTTTGGCATGTAGCCATCATTTAGCAAATTGAAGAACAAAAACATCAAAAGTGTTTCATAGGGAAGAAAAAAAGAAAAAAAAAAAAAAAAAAAAAAAAAAAAAAAAAAAAAAAAAAAAAAAAAAAAAAAAAAAAAAAAAAAAAAAAAAAAAATTNGAGAGAGGATAGAGAAGGAAAAATAGATAGAATTTAAATTTCAAGTTTATATACCAGGAATATAGAGTTATGCCTGAGTGATCAAATGTGACTTTATTAACATTTGAAAAAAATCCTAAAAGTACCATATATTCTTTATTCTACCTTTGAACTAAAAGCCTCTTTCATCATAACAATCAGAATGCACTTTATGCACTTTATGCAGAAAACTTTATGTCGAGATTCACCTTGAAAGCTGTGCTATCAAACTGTATTGAAACATCTAAACAAACAAACAATGACTGCGCCTCCTCCTTTATGTAGCAATGATCTGATATGTTAAAGGGTTAAAAACAGAAGAAGAAAAGTTTGCAGAGCAAATCCAAGCCACTTGCTGAGTTAATTTGTTTTTGCTGAGTCCATTTCTCAGTATTGATTTTTGATCTGTGCAATACATTTCAAGGAACCAGAATTTTTGAATCTAAAAGCAGTTGCTTTACTTTGCTTATTCCAGCATGCACAGTGCCGAGCTCCTTGCAGTTATAGTTTGTGGTTTATTTTCAAAAAGAGGAAGGAATGTTAAGTACTTCAGGGCATATTTCATAGTAATTTGTGGGTAGCCAGTACAAAAAACAAAGCTTCTAGTCCCAGGTCAGTCTTTGCCCAGACTTAGGCTCTGGGTGAATGTATTTTCTATTACATATTGCTTTAACGCCTGACTTTGAGGCAGTAGATATAAACACAGCAACCCCCATTGTGAACCAGTGCAGTGAAATTATTTACTGATATCACAGCCCCCCAAGGATGCCCCAGCAAAGCATTCCCTGTCTGTGGAGCCTGAGCTGGAAGAATTCAGACTCGCCTCGGGTAGATACAGTGCCAGCCAGACATAGAGCAGGAAAATAAAGATATTATAATTAAAATTGTTATAAGATAGACTTGAACTGAATTTTTCCATGTACTCCTTCCTCTCCACAGGGACTCCTCTGTGACAGTGGAACTCCTCTCCACTGACTAAACAAGAAATTCTTTCACTACTCTACCTGCAATAGGGGAATATTACATGGCAACTGGAGCATCTTTAGCAGCACAAATTGAGATAGCTTCATTCTGAATGCTTTTTCTACTCTGTTTAGGGCAGCTCTGTCAGACAAGATAGATAGAAGTTCTTGTGCTCCCAAAGTAAAAAAAAAAAAAAAAAAAAAAAAAAAAAAAAAATTTAAATCTTTCCCAATGAATACAAAATACAAGGCTGGAATCTATATCTTGCTTATTGTCTCATTTCAGAAGAGAGAGCTGTTTCAGCACTGCTCAGCAGATGACACTTTGACACTTTATGGCTCCGAAGCTAGCCAGGATCAGATACCTATATCCTGGTATCTGTTTTGAGGTGCACCAGTGAATCTCTTACACTGAAAATAAGGGCCCATTCTTCTGTCTGGAATTTCTTACTTATGTAAATAGGCTTTGTGCTCTGTCAGATGGCTTTTATAGCTCCTGGTTTTAAACAAGTATGTGTCCACCCTGTTTATTAAAAGTTCAATTAAAAGCTAGTTTCCTTGTAGTCAGCACAGAAATTTAGGGAAAGCCTTTAGTACCATTTCTTCTAAATAAATTATTAGAACTACATTTTATTATTCTATTTTGCTTGACAGAATGGAAGTCTCAAATTTTAAAGAAATTAAGGCTTCCTTTTTGAACAACCACCTTATCAGGACAGGAAACAAAAAATCAGGAGGTTATGCAATTAAAAGCATAGATCAGAATAAAAATTAAATTTTAAATGTGCAAGCCAGACAATAATAAAATGTTAGATGAAACACTGCTAAAACATTAAAATTATCTGTGGGAGAAAAAGTTAATTTGTTTGATTTCAAGTTTCATAAAATTTTGCAAATTATCTATCTATTCTTAGTTCTGGAATATGTCCCTCTCATGCCACAATGTGATCAGATTTATCCTTTGGCAGGATAAACTGTCAGATATTGACAATATTTATCCTATAATATGACAGGTGTGATGCTTCCCTGAAGATGAGGTACTTGTGTTGATAATCTTTCTCTGAATAAATTAGATCAGAGAACTGAAACCAGGTCTTGCTTTGTCTACATATCATGTGTATAGCAAAGGCCAAGATTGTCTCATCTTAAAGTAGCACCAAACAGAATAGCTTTAAGCTGAAAGAGGGAAGATTTAGATCAGGTATGATAAAGAAATTATTTACTGAAAGGTTGGTGTGACACTGAAATAGGTTGCCCAGAGAAGCTGTGGATGCCCTATCCCTGAAAGTGTTCAAAGTCAGATTGAATGGAGCAGTGTGGCTTAGTGGAAGGGCCTCTGGCCACAGCCAGGGGTTGGAGCTAGATAATTGTTAAGGTCCCTTCCAAACCATTCTCTAATTCTATTTAATCATAGCATTTATAAGTTTTTAGGCAGGCAAACAATATCCAAAAATATTTTCAAAATCTATGCCGGAATTGTAAAGCATCACTTAAACTCTCCAGCATTGATTCAAACAGCACCTACTGCTGCTATTTAACATTATCAAGTTAAAAGAAATATCATGATGAGGAAGAATACAGTTAAATTTGCCCGTGTCTTGAACTTACTGTTTTATTGCTTTGGAGTACTGGTGCATACAAATGTTGTGGTGAAAAAATCAGATTTGGGGATAAACAACTAAAACACCTTAAGCTGTATAGAACTAACTGTTGTCTTGCTACACTGACAGGTAAACTAGAGTTGTCAGGAGCTGATGAAAATTATAAAGTAATTGGTGGGAGAAAGGATATAAAACATTGCTTTCCTTTTAAAAAGTTATCCACGCAGAGAGCTGGCTACTTCAGCCTTATAAAAATTCCACTTTTCAGGAGGCCAGTAACGTATCCTCTATCAGCACAAAATGTGCAAATAACTATGCTACTACTTTTTGACTGAGACATTCCCTAACACAGGTGAGCACTATGTTATATCTATATCTTAAGTTGCATGTGGATCCTTCTTCAGGCAGAATTTAATATTGTTTATGTGCAGACAACAAGGAATAGAAGATTATGCAGGAGATGGATGAGCATATTTCAAATTGCTTCCTTCTTGTTTTCTCTCACCAGGATGAGACGCATCAATGAATATTTAGTAGAAACAAAAAGCAAAATTTTAAGAACACACATATTTTGCATATGTCCACAGTATTTCTCTCAATAATAGTCTCTTTGTTCTGTGCAGTGAGTTGAGATCATTCTTCCTGTGGTTATATAAGTAAAACAGCTAGATTTAATAATCATTATTCTACTCTTGAAAATATAAACTCTGTTTATAAATTAGATTGCATAGTTCATTATTTTTCTTCTATTCTCAAGATTTGTGATGTTTATATTTGATAAGTTCTTTACTAGAATAATAAATACTAGAATGATTTTGAAATCTTTAGTATTTTATGAGCCATGTTATTGGAAGAAAAAAACATGTTAATGTAAGGTACAGTTATGACACTGTGGGATTTCTTGCTGGAATGATCTAGCAAGATTGAGCAAATGAATCACAAAATATGTTTTACTTTGGTTACCACTGACTGATTTGAGTACTGTTTTCTCCTTCTGCACAAATGTCCACTAATTATTATTATATAAAAATAAATCATATTTACACCTTAGAGATAACTTGTTGCAGTATACGAATCTCTGCAGTGAATGTTCTCTACAAGTCAAATAAATTTCCAAAACCTATCTCTTGTGTTACTGGTAGAGTGAGTGTATATAATGAGTATGTGTTTCATTTTTTAGGTAGCTTCACTTGAGATTATTTAAATATTTTGTTTATGACTGCAGGTAAATGTTGAATAAACTACAGAGAGGACTGCTCTGCTGGCCCCTTGCAGTATCTATATCTTCCATGCAGCACACCTTATAAATGTTAGTAGAAAACTCTTTTCAGTACATAAGAACAGCTTCATGCTACTAAGAGAAGTTTGGCTTATTTTGGTTTCTACCATACTAATATTGTTTAGATGATTTTGTACTCACCTATATTTTTTTAATGAACTCTTAAGAATGATAAATATTTAATAAACATTTAAAGATATGTTTCTTTATTATACTTTGAACTACTAAAAAGAAGGTAAGAGAAATTTCTGGATGTCATGGTGTCCTTTATCGGGATATACTTTTGGAAGTCCATGGAACACTTTTCCAAATTAGTAAGTCCCTAGATATAAACTCCTTATCTCACAGCCAGACTCTTTAGGATGTCCTGATCTTTGACAACCAATAGTCACGGTCTCCAGAGATGCCAGATGTTCTGGTTACAAATCTGTAAGGCACATCAGGTATAGGTGAGACCAAGTCCAAGCTGTTACAAAGAGTATCTGTGACTTTTCTTTCACCCAGGTCACTGCTCCATGATTTTCATATACAGAGGTACTACAGAGAGGTACTAATATATTTGGATCCTCAAGGCACAGACAGCATTATGATCACTTTTCCCAGCTGAAGGCTAAGGCTTCAGAAGAGACAGGGATATCATGGAGATTAAACCATAGCTGTGATAATGGTTTTTCCCAAGTGGCTTCCTACACCACACTGTGGAAGGTGAAGTTCCACAAGCTTGCCAGGTTATAGCTGACTGATGAAGAATAAGAACAAACATACAATTCCACACTGACTTGACAACTGAGAACTTTAAATGTGGTCTAATAAGATAGTCTAATAATAATAGGATTATTATTACCCTTTTAGGTAACCTGGCAGAAAGTATGTGAACTAAAGGTGAGAGGATTACTTATACCACAAAGAGAGGATAAACAAAGTGCGTAGTAAATTGAGTGGATTAATATGTTATATAAATATTTATTAATGCAAGAAATGTAAGCAGCAGCATCTTATGATGATGATTATGATAATGATTAAATATACAACTTAGTTATCATAACAGAAATTGGTGGAATCACATAGTTGGAATAGAATCATAATCTATACACCTTTCCTAGGATTTGCTGCCTAGTGAAAAAGGAGGCATGACATAGCCATGAGCAACGTAAGGCCTTTCTTTGAGTTACCAGAGAAATTTTACCTGCTGAAAGTCTGCGTGATAACAAAATAGGAGATGCATATGAGTACTGTGACTGAGGTTGCAGCTCAGTGGAAACATTGACATGCATGTGAATTCACTCTCTTTCAAGCAAATAATGGAGTTCACCAAAGCACAGGTCTTAGATGAAGTGAAAGGTTGAACCAACCTGTCCAATCACTCCGAAACAAATGTGGTAGAATCCAAATTGACAGGCAAGTTTGGGGGAATGTTAGACAGATACTTTTTTTTAAAAACTGTTAACAGGACAAAAAACCATCCATAACCTGATGGTTTTCTCTAAGTGGAATGAAATAAAGGGAAATTATCATGAGATTTAGACAAACATTAATAAAGAAAATTCATGAAGGAAATTCATGAAGTTTAAAAAAAGAGGTAGAGATATGAGAAGAATGGAAACATGAACAAGGTGTATGTGTACCTTCATACATTTACTTTAAAAATCTGATCCATAAAATATATTTGTTATAACTGTCTTAGTACCTTTATTAATACCACAGAAGCAGATAGCCTACTGTAATTCTACTAAACAAGGCTGACTCACAGAAAAGTGACGTGCTCTTCCTCCAAATAATGAAGAAATGTGACAATGGTTGCTCAAAAAAACAAAAAAAAAAATTGAAAATCAGCCAATTTGTAAATGACCAGCTGAGAGGCAGCTTGCAGCGGGCTTAAAGCCATCCGTCACAGCCTGTACAAAAGAACTTATAAACAAATATTTTATTTAAACTACAAGATTTCTTAGCAAAATTATTTAGTGAATATTCTAAGTATTTTTGAGAAGGATAATTATAGTTTCTATGCAATTGTGGACAATTGTCAGGAACAGGGGAAAGCATTTCCCAAACAATTATGTGTAATTTTCTAGAAATGGTATGAAAATCTATTATCATTTTTTTTTAAAGGGAAATAAAAAAAATTTAACATCCAAAAAGTTTTCATATCACGGGGGACTGGAAAAGGCCAAGTCAGAAACCTCACATCTGTTTTTGCCAAACTTGTGAGAACAGGTATTGTTCATGTTTTAAAACAGATTACTTTAATGATGTGTTTAGCTGCGGCACAACCTGCAGAATGTGGCTAATTATCTTACATAACTTCAAGAAACTCATTTCCCAAAGGAATGGTGACAATAAAACTTTGTCCTCACAGCACTTTGCATTTGTGAGTCTAGAAAAGATTTATAAAATTTGCTAATTAAGTCTCACAAACCTCAAGAGAACAAGTAAAGCAATAGTTTACTAATTTTTATGGATGCTGCACGTCCAACTAATGTGACTTGTGAAAGGTCACACAAAGTCAGACAGAGCTAGAAAGAGATCAAAAGATATTCTTCTTTCCTAAAGGGCAATGGCATAGGAGGCCCAGCAAACACTGCTCTGTTGCAGTTCAGATTGCTGTATGCCTGTATCCGTTGAAGTGTCATTGAAAGTCTCTTGCTATAGTTTTCAACCTCATTTTTCAACCTGCTTTTTTATATCAAAACATAAATAGTAACTTTCTGTTTATTAGGTCTAGTAAATTAGTGGATTAGTGGGAGTGGGGGGGGGGGATGGTTAGGGCAGTTAGAATAAGTGTGAAATTCTTTAAATATTTGTCCAGTATGTATTCATAGTTTTGTGAAAGAATATGAAGCTTATTAGTCATAAGGATAAAATAAAGGAAGACTCTGTAAAGGAGAATTTGTGAACTTAAAATGCTTGCTGTAGTAAGACAGACTCCTTTAAATAACACACATGTATGATACTCTATTAAATGTTTACATCCCATGTCTACAATCAGGGAAATTTGTATTTTTATATAGCTGCTGTAACAATTTGGGGCATCTGTCTGTGTATCACTGAAGAATGCTCATTAACTCCTAAAATTGCCATGTTACTGAATGCCTCAAGGAGTATTAAGTCCATCACAAACTGACAAATTCTCTAACAGAAATCAATCTTCTCTGGTTGAAGCAGCAAAACAAACAGAATCAGCCATTTATCTGGCAGACTGGCTTGTGGCCAAAAACACTGTTAAGCTAAGAAGGCCACACAAACTGGGAGAAACTTTCTAGGTTAAAAGAGAGAGAGAGATCTGGAATATTCCTCAGAAAAAGTATGGGTTTCCTGTTTCTGGTTCTCAGTTATACCCATAATAAATACAGATGGAGAAGAAAAACAAAGGGTTCTATTTGCTAAAGAGAAGTTCATCCCAACAGAAGGAGGAGAGGAGAGGAGAGGAGAGGAGAGGAGAGGAGAGGCACTGTGCATTTTTCAATGACTGCTTTTAAGCATGGGGCAAATTCCTCAGCTTTTTCTCACATTAAAAATGCATTAAATCACAAGGCCATCTTTCCTGAAGTCAAGAGTTACTCATCTCAAGGACTACAGAAACAGGATTCTAAACTAGGTATTGACCTTTTAGCCTGATATTGAGAAGACAGATTATTTAGTGATAGCAGGAAAATGAAAGCAATTTCCCAGTCTCAATCCCTCATTCCCCACTGTATGTGAATACATTCTCATACAGAGAAAGGCAAACCAAAATGCTGTAAATTGGCTGCAAAGTAATTAATCTTGGAGTAAAAGGATGAAAACATGAAGTACTATCAGTAATTTACTTTGCTGTAAGTAGGTTACACACTTTCAAATCTGAAATACTAACTCAAAGGAAGAGAAGGCAGATAGTCAGCCACTGTCTGTCAACATCAGACTCTGCCTTTGCTGTCTGCTACTGCATTTCTCTGCTCCAGCAAAATTATCTTGACATTTGTCCAAAAACCACTCATACATTATGAATATCTGGAAGTGTTTATAAATTTTAAGGTAGAGATTTATTGTTTGTAGTTAAATCTTTGATAAGATATTAACTATAAGCACTGTACTAATGTGTTTTATTCAGCAACCCTCTTGATTTCTTAGAGACAAAGAGTTTTATACTAATTTATCTAGCTGTTCTAAGGTCTTGATTTGCCTTCTAAATCACAGGTGCACATTGCCTCTATCTTGTAACATCAGCTTGTTCTTCACATGTGTTAGTGATTTGCATGTCCTCTAGATGATAGAACAGATACACCTGCATGCTGAAGGGCTGAGCTAAATCATTAGTCAAGGCTTATGTCAGGCTGCTTTGGGCCTCAATGCAGCATTTGATTGTAAGCATCTTGTTCCCTCTGCTGCCTGAGTTATTCTGCCTCTTTCAGCAGAGCGCCTTCCCTGGAGGGAAGCAGTCGTGTGCAGTTTGCTAGGTCACCATCAAGTCAGACAGGAGTCATAAATACCTTTAGAGAAATGAGTATTTGTTCAATAACAGAGGCTTCTTCAGGAAATGAACTTGTCTTGAGGACTTAAGTTCATTTACAATCTGGTGTTTTCTTGCACCCAATCACAGCCAGATTCTTCATTGGTGCAGGATAATAATATGTATTTAGTATACAGTGAATAGTTATTATAATATGTATGCATATATTACATATCAAATATTATAAATATGTAGTATATATGTTCATATAATCTTATATCATTATACTATTCTTTATATATAAACATTATTGACATTATTGAATATAATATCTATTTTATACGCACATATCCATATATTGTATGCTAGTTTTAGTATACAGTGCATTCTGGTGAATCTTTGCAGTTAATACATCTGTATTCCAAAAAGAAAGTTCAGAAGAAATATTGCACAGAAATAGGATGCCAATAAAAGGCTGCTTACCTCTGTCTATTCTTTACAAAGGAAACTGAGAGTGATGAGAGAAGAGGTGTTAAATGTAGAATTATGGCTGTGATAGTATTATGAGTAGCACCTAGGAATTCAATTCAAAGATATTTTGAGTTTAAGTGAACTGCTGATCCATAAAATCATCCTTAATAGCTCTGCTATACTGATATCATTCTTTGTAGAAAAGAAAGTGTTTCTGTGTATGCCTAAAATTCTTATCAGGAAAGCATTAATCACTATAGCCTTTGTTACTCATGCTGATCATCCATGTGGAAAAGAGGGTACTTTATTATAAAACAACTTACCTACAACATTTGTTGAATTTTAAAAAAGAAGTTGATGAACTGACAGGAAAATAGTAGTCTCTCACTCTGCCTCACTTGGTTTTTTGTTGGTTTTTGTTGTTTTGTTTGTTTGGTTTTTGTTGTTTCTTCTTTTGTTTTTGTTTTGTTGTTTGTTTCTTTAGTTGTTTTATTTTATTGTATATTTGTTTGGTTTGGGGTTTTTTATCTGCTCCAGAAATTGGGTTTTCTGCAATGTAAAAATATTCTATTCACCCGAATTAGTTTCTGTTTCAAGATCTGGATACCACAAATGCTCAAGATCATTCCTATTGGTTCAGCAGTGACTCCACACTAGCTGCACTAGTGATCCTTCTAGATCCAGAGCATCTCTAGTTTAGGTTACATACTGACCTGTACACTAACACTAAAACCAAGAGACATGAAATTTTAAAGCTGGAGTGAAATTTTCAATATTGACTCAGTCAGAGGGTGTGAATTCTGGATTGATGATTACTCAGATGGACACAACAGTACTGATATACACAGCAAAATGCATTGTATGGAAAAACAGACATCCAGCAAAGTGTCACATAACTCTAGAAATTCCTGTTTAGAAGAAAAGCTACAAAATATTTAAAGAGAAATTCCTTGCAGAAGATGATGTTCAAAACCAATCAAGCTTTTTGTTGTTAGTTCATTCAAGATATAATTTTTGAGGTGTAAACATGAACAGCTTGATTTACTGTTTATTACTTATGCATAAAGCATACTGAACTAAATTGAATAACTACCACAATATGTTTTCAAATCCAATAGAATTAAGTAAATAAACAGAATTAGAAGTTTCTCTGATATTTTCCTAGTTACCAGAAAGAGGTTGATTAGACAGCATAGTTACTGAGGTTTTAGGCAACATGCATGCGTATTTGAAAGTAAATATATATATATTCATGTGCATACACTGAGAAAGCTAGATAAATTGAACAAAAGGAAAGACTTGGTCAAAAAATTATAAATAACTTTTGTGAACTGAATGCAATAATTTCTGTAGGATTTCTGATCCTTGTTTGAGACTAGCAGGTATGATATGTCCTTGTGTCTCTCCTTGTAATTTCTAGAGAAATACATGTAGTATTGAACTATTAGTTTATGGTCCCATGGGGGTGAGGAAATACTGATCAGAAAAGCTTTGTGCAGGCTAACAGGAAGGAAGTTAAACTTTGCTTATGAAAGATACTTTTTGGAGCAGGCTGTCAGAGTATATAATTTATCCTATGACAAAATATAATGGTGAAGTGAACCTGAGACTCTTCACTGTTGCATGTTTGTTCTATCAATCACAGTTTATTGCGAGAATGAGTAATGTGAAGGAAATGTCTGTTTGATGATGGGCAGCCAAGCTGTCTGCTCTGTCACCTATAGCAAGTGTTCCCTTCAGGCTGAAGAAGAATCCCAGGGTGTTCAGAGAAGTTTACATATTTCAGTCCTGCACCAGCAGTTTTGAAAGAAAGGGATGCAAATGAACATTTTCAGGCTATTTTGATATAAATGATCGCTACCAAAATCCCTAAGTAACTTAGATTGCGTCAGACATCACAAGGTTTTATATACACATAAAATCACATGGTTCAAGAACCATATCTAAGGCAAGCATTCCAGATCACAAACGCTGTATGGATACATTATTACACGGAGTTTCAAGGAATATTTCTGACTGGCCACACAGAGAAAATAGAAGCACTGAAAAATATGAAAATGTGAGGACTTTAGACTTGACTCCATCTTGCAATGTATTTCAAACAGCTCAGTGAAAGTATGCAAACACTAAAAGATTAAAGATTGTTTATTTTACTGAAATAATGATGTTTTTTCCTCTCTGCTCTGTAGGATGTCTTACCTCTTCAGCAGGTCAGTATGTAACTACAGAAATCTTGCTTAGCTGTAATAGAGCTTCTGCTTCAGACAGCTATTTTTGCTTTGATTAATATCTAAAACTGATACAACCCTTTTTCTTTTTTAATTTACATCTGTACTTATGAATATAGCACAATTTATAAAGCCATAAGTAGTCATTCAGTGCTCACAATAGATTTTGCTCAGAAAGTGATGGTCTTTCTTGGAGAACTCTATTCCTTTTGACTTATTTTGATGTCTGTAAGACTAATAATCTGGGTCTTGCAGCTGGGTTAGTATTTAATACTTTAAAATCAGATCACAGCAAGCTGATTTGTTTGTCATACTAACACTCACTCTATATGTAGGATTTCCATGAATTACTCAAGTGCATATTACAACTGCTTAAACTGCACTCCAGGGATTCAAGCATTGCTTTCAAGAGTAGGAGGGATTCGGAAAACATTTCATACATCAAATTTTGCCTGAAATGCACTTAGCCATCTCTGTTTCACAGCTTTATCTGTATAGATGTGAAGTGAATGACACAAATATAATTTCATTTGCTCATGTGAGCCCTCAACAAGACCTCAAAGGTACAGTTCATTTTTATTAGGTGTTGCCCCAAATAATATGGAAGGGAAATATCTCCTGTTATGAATAGAATATATATTAATAGTCCCAATTGTCAGACATGAGCAGCTCCTTAGCATTTGATGTATATCCTCTGGATTCTTATCTTCTTGCCTTACCTCAAGGAATACTGTGGGGCCAAGTTTTATATCTTTGCTTGTGCTTAAATCCTGGTTACTTGTGCAACATATGCTTATGATAGACATGATGCTTTTACTGAACCTGTAGCCCTTTTGAACGCCAAGTCTGTAGGAGAATAAAAAATGGTTTTCTAATATTTTTGTCTTATGACCGTCATAAAAGAGCACATAGCTTGGTGGTAATTTATGACACTACATCTGCTCAGCTACAGGAGCTTGGAAAAAATATCCTGCTAATGGTGTCCTAAACTAAAATTGTTATGCATTCATCAAGATGCAATAAATAGAAGAAGAGCTAATGCATTAAAGTTAATAGGGCTGCTGGAGATATTTACAGTGAATAACAGTATGGATAGGACTCAGCTATTAATCTCACTGGGAAATCCATTTTAGTGTAAAGTTTGTAAAAAAGGAAGAGTGAGAAAGCAATAGATTGGTGCTTAAGGCAGGCTAATGTAAAAATGTGTCACTTGACGATGAACTCATTTCAAGGTGCATTCATCTTAAAGCTATTTCTAGATATACAATTATAATACATAATTATGGTATATATTCCTCTTACTCCTTAGACTTTTCTATTTTCATCACATTTGAAAAATCAAGCTAAATTCAGTATGCCTACTACCAAAAAGAATGTTTTGGTGTCATTGAAAAAAATAGACTTGAAATGAAAGTAATTAAGATTTTCTGTAATTTTGTAACAAAGCTGTACAGTGCAATTGCAGTAAATAATTAACTTTAAAGGATAACAAGAAGCCCAAATAATGCATTATCAGGCTTTTTAGATGCTCTTTCATATGTGGTATTGAATAAGCCTCTAACACTTAAATATCTCAGTCTAAACTAGAATTTATTGACAGCACTAAGTTTTCAGTTGTTTTGCAGGAAGTGTTCACTATGGACATCTAGTCCTTTAATGTTTGCACATATATCTTATTGGCCTAGCCAGACCTTTGCATTAAGAAATAGCTGCATGTAGGTATATCTCAGTTTTGGTTCTGTGAATTTTTCTCTCTTGCTCTCTAAATATTATTAATATAGCTATTTTATTTTTGGTACAAAGCAACACTCGATAAATAAAGAATGCACCTTTTCCCCATTCTTAAGTTTGATGTCCCTATGATTTACAGTACTATGTTTGCCTAAACTCAGCATTTGGGATTTAAGGCAAGGATTCTCTTAATTTTCAAGGTTGAAGTAGGACATATAATGCAAGTAAATGCTGATGCAGTGGTCCAAAATACTGATCTAGCAGATAGCAATAGTGACTGTAGGGAGAAAATTGATATGCAAGGGGAGTAAAGCTGAGAAGAACAATCATCTTTGCCAATAACATGGACAGTGGGATTGAGTGCACTCTCACTTTTGATGATGACTTCAAGCTCAGTGGGAAGGAATGCCATCCAGAGGGACCTGGACAGATTTGAGAGGGGGTTGTGTAATGAATCTCATGAAGATCAACAGCGTCAAGGTCCTGCACCTGGGTAGGCCAATCCCAAACACAAATACAGATTGGGTGGAGAATGGATTGAGGGCAGGCCGGGGGAGAAGAAGCTTAATGGTAGACAAGGAGTTTGACATAATCCAGCAGTGTGTACTTGCAGTTCAGAAAGCCAGGTGTGTCTGGGGCTGCATCAAATGAAGTGTGGCCAGCAGGTCAAGGGAGGTGACTTTGCTCCTCTACTCCACTCTTGTGAGACCCCAGCTGGAGTGCTGCATCTAGCTCTGGGGCTCCCAAGATAAGTAAGATATTTGTCTATTGTAGTGAGTCCAAAGGAAGGCCATGAAGATGAACAAAGGGCTGAAGCACCTCTCCTACAAAGACAGGATGAGAGAGTTGGGGTTGCTCACCCTGGAGAAGAGAGGGCTTGTGCACACCACCCAGCAGCCTTCCAGTATCTGAAGGGGACTAGAATAAAGATGGACAAGGATATTTACAATAGCATGCAGTGATAGGACAAGGGATAATGGCTTTAAACTGACAGATGAACGTAGATCATATATAGGCATGGAAACTTCCACTAAACTACACTGCTCATGGTCCCATTCATTCAAGCCTGACCTTGAACTCTTGCAGGGGTGGAACTTCCACAGTTTCTCAGGGCATTCTGTTCCAGTGCCCTGCACACTCATCATAAGAAAATTTCTTCCTTATCCGTAGTCTGAATCTACACTCCTGTTTCAAACCATTGCTCTGTTACTACCTGACCTCATCACTGTAAAATTGCTGATGGTTTGTTGCTCTGGACTTTTAAGCACTTATATCAGTTTTGTTCAACTGAACTTCTTTTTCTTTTTTCCTCTTTAAGTTAGATGTCTCTCTTGTGATTTTTTACTTTTGTGGTTTCTCATTACGACTCCTTCATTTATATCAGACTTTTTTTACAACATATGAATTTCCAACAAGCTGAAAAAATACTCATGTTCACTCAAACTGTTAATGAAAAAATGGTTGTATTACAGACCATAGTAGCGTGTAGTTCATGAAGCTCAAAACATCAACAGAAGATAATTCAGTTACTTACAAACCTTAATTATAATTAGATTACCTTGCTTTGATTAATATCTAAAGCAAGGTCCATGAAAGCTTTTCAAAAACTCATTTATTTAATAAAAAATGAAAATTATTTTTTGGTTAAACATTGTTCTTTCCTTTTTTTTTTTCTCCTTACCAAAAAAACGAAAACCTTTATAGAGTGAAAATTATCCTTAAGGAGGAGACGTATTTAATTAAAGTGCATCATCATTAAACCATTTCAACACATTGCTGTCAAGCAGCCCAGGCAAATAATTATATCCTAAATGATCTCATTTATAATAAGTAGGATACCTCTCAACAGTGCATTAGTCTTCCTTTAAACTGAGTTCATGTGACCTGCTTAAAAACACTATAAAGTAGAAAATATTATAATCTAGATCAATCCCTTTAACACTTTAGTTCTCTATGAAGCTGTTATCTCTGAGGAAGCAGAAGCATCTATAGAAATCCTCAAATCTGTCCCCTGAATCTTTCCTCATTTGTTTCTCCTCAATGACACCTCAAAGTCCGTAATTTTTGGAGTCCCAAAAATGTCCTGCTTCTGGGGGAAAGTCAGTTGTTGTTTTTTTTTTTTTTTTACTTTGGTCCCAGCCAGGTGCATCAATTTCTTTATAAGGCTGAACTGACATTTGCTGAATGGAAAGAAGCTCATGACTCTCTTCACTGCATGTCCCTGGGAGCTCCCTTAGGCAAGAATGAGCAGTCTGTCTGTCCTTCCTGTCGCATGACAATCCATCCTGTCATTAACCTTCCATTTAAATGAGCAGTACCCAGCAGAAATGAGCTCACTGCAGCAGTTTGTGCCTCCCCTTTAGCAGAAGTCTGCACCAGGTGGGCACTGCATTGCTGCTGTGCTGGTGACACAGCTGATCAAGGTGAGGGCTGCAGGACTGTGCACACCTAGGACATCTAAACTACAAGTTCCTCCTGCCTTTCTTT
>VWYO01001212.1:16191-64068 GCA_013400275.1 Rhadina sibilatrix
CAGCTAATAATATATAAATCTATAAATCTATATATAAATATCTATCTGGATATATAAAAATATCTATAAATATGTTCATATATAAATATATAAATATATTTATATATAAATATATAAATATATAAATATATAAATATATGTATTTTTGAAGGGTTCTCACAGAATACAGTGATGCGTTCTTCAGCTACTGAAATTATAACCTATATCAGTAACCAGTAGGAAATCAAATTCCAGTGAAGTGACCTGTATACTTTTATTTCTCTTTTTTAGTTTAATTTAGTTTCCTTATGAAAGTTGTGTTAGCCAAGGACCAAGTATTGAATATGCAGTTACTTTTACTTTTGCCTTCTGCAGATTTGTTTCACAAACATAACTGAGGCACAATTAAAGCTATTTAATTTCTAAGGTCTTGCACGTTCAAGTTGCATGCAGAATATCCTCATTGATCTACTACTCTTCCTGTTTTTCATCCACACCTGCACTGATTCTATTAAGAGTTTTTTTATTAATCTTTAAATTTTCACTTGTATGTAAGACCACACTTCCTTTTCAGCCTTATTATTTTGTGCTATAAGAAGCACCTGAAGCAAGCATTATATATTCATTGAACCCTCAGGAGCAAGGCATATTTCAAAGGAAAGAGTTGCAGTGTCATAATTTTCTATAGCTTGTTACTTTAATTCAACTGTTTTCCCCTCTTTTACCTTAATCCAGAAAGCTCAAAAATTCCCATAATTTCAAGGATATATCAGCCAGTGCACACACAGGGTTTGGAAGAGGCTGTGTGCATATGTGCATGTGTGTGTGCATCTGCCGTAAATACAGAGAATAAACCAGAAGCTGATAGTCTTAATACAGTAACATAACAAGCTGAATTGCCTAGATTGGCATGACAGAGACTTGTGATAATTCTCTTGCCAGTATTGTTGACATAGATTATTTTTTTTTTTTCAGTAGAGACATGTAGAGAAAATGTAGATAGTGTTCCACTATATGTCAAAACTGCATGCTAATATTCTCAAATCTATAAAGTGTGCAGGGAAACATATACGTTGAATGAGACTATCAAAATTAAAGCAAGCATTTAATTTAGATTGACTTTTATTAGAGAGAGATCTACCAGGAAGCTTAATGAGAGGGGTTTTGTGACTAGTTGTAGGGCTGTTGGAAACAAGAGACAATGATTATTACGGAAAAAAAAGGGGAACAGCAACAAATTAATGGCACTGAACATCACTGTGGCATCCTTCAAAAGATCCAGAGTCCAGGTTTTAAGAGAAGAAAGTCTGAAGGACTTAAGCAGTGAAACACAAAGACAAAAATATTCTTATGCAGGGAACTCATAAGATGTGCAGTAAAACCAGGTTGCTGGCCCATGAGCTATTCTCCATTGATCTCAAATACAAAGACTGCAGAATATGGAAATAGGCATACTACTTTAGAATAAGTATAAAACTGTGTACATCAGGAGAATCAATAAGAATATCATATAAAATCATGAAAAACTAGCAAGGAATAGCAAGTGCAAAAAGTAATTCCACATGTATATAAGCATTAAGAGAAGGAGCAAAGAAAATGATACGTTTCAGTTCAGCAGACAGGAAAAGCAATAACAAATTGCTATGTAAAATCTTAAATATTTAATATATTTATTCATTCAAATGAGAATAGAGAGGTTTCTGAAAATAGCAACTAAAAATATCTGAAAATAATGAGGTTGGGAGTGAAAATAATTGGAAAGGAAAGCAGCATGCATGTTTGTCTCAATTGTATTCATTCATATTTGTCTCATACATATCCATTTAGGGCCACTATTGAATTGCCCTTCCCCAGTGTGGCCATTCCTCTAGTAGATGGGTAGGGAGGTGCAGCAGTCCTTCAGAAATTCTTTCAGAATGACCAAAAGCCAGCCATGATAGTGTGAGGCACTGTGGCAGACAGTCCCTAAACTACCATGTGTGAATACTAACACAGTTTCCCAGGTGGGAACTAAACCTTTTCTTCCAGAATAACGGTTCAACCTGGAAAAATTACTGTGAAACATTGTGGAATATGTGTTGGTGTCAAATACTCTCAAGAGCTGTCAGGAATGGTTAGAAGCAGATGAACTGGCTGCAGGGGTGAGGGGCTAGACTAGGTGGATTATAGTTTCCCTATAGCCTTCTTTTTCTGATTTCCTAACCATCTTCTTTTGATGCACATCCATATGTTGTTTGCAATCTAAAAGGAGGCTCTATGGTTCCTTGTATGTAATTCTCTGACAAGAAAAATGCAAGCAAGAAACTTCTCAGATTGAATGAAGATGTGATCCAAACTATTACCCCTTTTATACATGTCATCACTCATGGTATTCTAGTCCTGGCCAGCTGTTGTCTTAGTAACATCTAGTGTCTGTCATTATCATGTCAAGGTTGGAGTGTACTTACTGCTAATAAAAGGTGCAAGTCACAGGGTTGTTCTGAATAACCTTTAAGATTGGTTCCACTCCACATGCAGTGTGTTTTAATAGTATTTGATATGAATTTATTGTTTTACTAGAGAATGCACATGAACATAAAAAGTTCATTAAAAAGTAGCAGAAACGTTATTTTTCTGTTATTTTCAATGCAGTTAGAGTTCCAAAACCTTCTTTAGTGTATTTTTAATATACTGAAAACTTCAAATGGTCAAGCAGAAGCAAAAAATTTCTCCATACAAGACAAAGTCAAAATGAACCCATTCTAAGAATAAAACAGCCCAATGTTAATAAAGAAATTCTTATTTCATAATTATTATATTAAATACATGTTTTAATTAATCTCATAATATAATTATGAGATGAATTAAATATTTGACTCCATGAATTAAATTGAAATTACACGTAAGAGAAAGCATAACTTAGAAATAATTGCTTTATAAACTCTCTGTGCCTTGTTCAGAGTTACTGTCAAGGAACACCAGGATATCAAATAAATATATCTCAAAGCATTTAAAACATCGATTTTTCAAAGCATATTAAATGTGCAATGTCACCTCTATTTAAAACAATTATATTATTTTCAGTATGCTTTCTTTAAAATTTAAAATGCAATCACAACCAATGTGTGATTATATATATGTTCTTGTGATGATGCACTTTTGTATATTATGTAGTTGAAGGGATTTTTTTTTCTGTCATTAAATTTTACCTTTATCCTAAAGAAAAGAGAGACTAGAACTTTGACTTTTATGCAGCTTTAAAATGGGTGAGATAAAAGGTTTGATTTATACATAAAAGTTTCCTTTTATAATGTCCTAAACCAAACATTTTTCTTTGCCACTATTTCATCATTATTTGATGTAAATTTTTTATAGTAAAAGTATCAAAATCCATAAGTGGAAAGGCACCCCTAATCATGCTTCCAGGAATGTTACTTCATGGGCAACATCACCTTCATTATTCAAATCACAATGTGGTTATGTTTGCATAGGCTTATTTTTACTTTGTAAACTGGTTTCATGCCCAGATCATTTCAAAGATAGTGGTTTTGTCATAGGCATCCCTAAGAGCACAAAATTTAGATTTGATATACATGGAAAAAAACAAATAAGCAAAAGACTCATGGGAGAGCTGTCATACATCAGAATGTTTTGGAATTTCCTTTTTGAATATTTATGCAGATATCTGCATACATTTTGTCTGCATGGAAAGAAGAAACATTTTTTTTTAATAATATTAAGGGGGAAAATATTTAATTATTTATTTTTAAGGAGTTTAATTCTTATTATGGCAGTTGCCTGGCATGATTTTTTGCATAAAAAGCACTGAAAGACTACCTGGGTAACTACTACCAATGTCTCTTTAGATCAGTGTCTGTGTTAATGGAAAATAAAATTCCTAACTAGGCTATCCAGAACACATAATTTATTTCATTAATTACATGTTTCTTTATAAGTAATTTATTTTTTAACATGGCATTCATCATTCTACTGCAGCAAAATACTTCAAAACACAGACACAATACAAACTCAATTTCACTCAAGATATAAAACACTGGGTATTTTCTGCTGCTGCTGCAGGGCCATCTGGAGCTGGTTGCCCAGGACCATGTACTGGAGGCTTTAAATATCCCCAAACTGGAAGACTCTACCATCTCCCTGGGTTACCTGTGCAAGTGTTCATCCACCCTCACAGTGAAAAAAATGGTTTAAAAGTGTTTCCTGATGCTCGAAAGGGAACTTCTCCATCTCAGTTTGTGCACATTGCTTCTATCACTGGGCATCACAAGAGTAGCTCTCTTTAAAGTCTTCATCCACTTTTTTAATTGAAAGTCTACAGTTTCCAGACCTTCTGCAAATTCAGTAGGAACATGCAGATATATATTAAAATTTAATCATAGAGTATGCACATGTATACAGAACACTTTGCTTTCAAAGATCAAAAACATCAGTGTTGTGTGTAATGGGATTTAATATAGGGCTGAAAGGAGTTTTTCACCGTGGTATTAATATTAAAATTTCTACCCTGATTCTACTGCACATTTATACTTTTTTCTCAATTGCATCAAAACCCACAGTCAATATATATTTCTAATATGTTGTAGAACACTTTTTTTTTCCCTTCCCCTGAACAATGCAAATTCCTGTATATAATAAAAACTAATAAATACTTTTGCTGAAATATCCATGGCGGTAACAGAATCCCTGAAGGACATGGAGTTGTACTTGATAATTCTTATGGTTCTCTGCCAACCTGAGACATTCTGATTCTATGACGTGATACACTGTGAATTCTAAAACCTTACCAAAACTGGTGTAGGACATCTTATTTGACTGGGATGTCCTTCTGCATGATATGTTAGTATACAACACTTTCTGGGTTTTCCAGGTTTCCGTTTTTCACTCCTGGTGGCTATTCAACTGCAAATCAAGTGAAAAGGGCTGAAATTGGATCATTCTCCTTCATCCTTTCCCCAGCATTATCTGTGGCTATTGCTTCTCCCGTTTTGCTTACATCAGCTTCCTTAGTGACCTTTAGTGAAGAGAAAGTATCCTGGAGAGCTTCAGCAGGCATAGCTCAATCAAGGCAAGACCAATACAGTGGCACTGGATCCAGTGCTGCAGCCCTGAATGTCAGACTGTGACACAGGAGAGGATTGCTAAATCCATGGTCAGCATGATATGGTTGATGAGCCGGAGTAAAAGTGAATTCAGCCTTCGTTTACACTGCATTACACTGCTCTAGTGTTTCCCTGGGACATGTACACACACATACGCAAGTTTTTCATTCTGGAAAATCCTCTAGTAGAAAAGTTGTTGACTGATCTTCACTGTACTAAAAGCTGAGCATTTTTACATTTAAGATACGACATTTACTAGTAAGTGCAGATTATTCCTATTAATAATTTAAGCTGAACCATACCTGTCAAAATAAATGAATGGAGTACAATTCACACTGCCTTACTCTGGTATTATTGTGTGTGTTTACTTCATTTCTGTGGTAGAAGGATGGCAAGTCACACTGTGGTTTAAGGGAATGAGCAAAAACATCTGTTACATGACTCCAGAAGTTACTAGTTTTGCAGCTAGCAGCTCATGTACCGATTACAAAAATTAAAAAAAAAATCATAAAGAGAAAATCTACATTTTTATGTATGCAATTGTAAGTGTTTAGTTCAGGACTTTGGTCATCTAAAATAATTACCAGATATAAGAATGTGTCTTCTCTGAAGGCATTCTCTGCATTTGGTACTCGTATGGTTTAAAAGTAAAACAATACCTCTGAATACAGTTCAGTATCTCTGTTGGCTAACAATGCATTTACAGACATAAAAAAATGAGGCAAGGAGTGAGTGTGTAAATTATTCAAATAACTAACAGCCTGTAGGTAAAAAACATTGAGCCCAGGCTGCACTGATTTCTGCAGGTACCTCCCTTTCTGCTTCTCCATTAAAACCTGGTGTGTTCAGCAATGCAGTGAGTTGGAAGATATGTTCATTATAGAACTGTATTAAATGGTACTGTTTTGAAACTACTTAAAGTTTTCATGACAGAGTCATTCTGAAGTTATGTAATCCTTCAAACTGGTATCTGATGTGTTGGTGATCTTGATGCAATTTCAGACTCAACTGTAAACTAAAAAGAAAGTTACCATTTACAAACAATACACTCCTGAATGATTTTTGCCATGTTTAAACAAAAAAGTAAATTTCATACCATCAATTTAAAATAATGATGATGACAGATGTTTAAAATCTCAATCTTTAGATGTGTTTTTGCTCTATTTCAGCTACATGGCATACTTTTTTGTTCCTGGAGTTATTTTTTTCTGCTTAAAAATATCCTAATATTTTACTTTGATGATCTGTTCATTGTGCTTACTGACTTAAACAGTTTCCATTCTGACTGTCTTGTCATAGTAGAGTCTGTGATTTATCTGTTTTCATATCCCTGGAGATACAGCCTTAACTGAGTGGTCCCTTGCATAATCAGACTGGCTTGGAGTTCACTAAGTGTAATCTTACACTGTGTATCTCAATTAATCTTGCAGACTGTGGCTAATCACATCCCCACTGGGCAGGCTCACATATCTCACCAAGCTGGATTATTAAAATCCATATTTCACGTTAACAGCCATGTGTGTGAGATTAGTTTCTAAGTAGTAATGCACCTGCCATAAATACCTCATATCTGGTATCTTCTGAAATACTGCTGCTGTCAAAGATGAAAAAGCATGATGTGCATTCAAAACTAGTTTACGTTTCTTTTTTATGGGCAAGTGATTTTTTTCTTGATTCCTGTGCTTTGTTCTGATATATCTGAAAATCTATACAGCACAGAATGTAATGAAGACAGAACCTGGGAGAATATATATTCTGGAAGGACTGATAGAAGAATATGATTATATTAACTTTACTCATTTTTTATCTTTTCAAGTAAAAGCTTAACTGAGAAAACCTGCGTTAATTTAGGTTCACACCATTAGATGTACATTAAGGGCTAAAATCCATTTTACAGTAAAACTTTTTAAATCTGGAGTAACTCCAGTAAGCTCAGTTGCTCTAGAAATTGCCTTAGCATTGTCATTTTGCTAATTGCATCCTAGGATAAAACACTTTCCATCCGATCAGTAGACTATTAGCAGATGATCCAGACACTGAATCTTGGAGTTTCAATTCTCTTGGGTCTGTAAAAGCAACTCATGCTATACTTCAAGCTTAATACTTTTAAAAGTAAGAATTTCAGTTTAACTCCCTGTATTCCTCAATACAATTGCTGCATTAATGCCTGGCATTTGCAGTAATGACCAAGCAGACATTTTTCTCTGAATATTTCTTAAAAGATATCTTTGGTTTAACGGAGCATAAGAGTTAAAAGTGTACAGCTACAAGCAAATAGGCTTTGTACAGAGTTGCTGAATGTGATGATGCTTTACTTAAAGGAAATAAAATAAATTAGCATGTTTATTATTTTCCTAATGCATTGCTCCTTATTTTAACTTCTCATTCCTGTGGGAATGTGTCAAGGTCTCTGCATTCAGGCAAGTAGTGTTTGTCTCACAGCTGTCTGGTACAGACATCTCAGGCTGACTCTTGGGATTGATGGGCATCGTCCCTGCCCTTTCACAACTTTCCAGGCTTCCTGTCAGGTGAATGCTTGAAAAGCTCCTGCTTGGAGCTCACAGACTCTTGACAGACAAAACTGCTGTTCTGGTGATTTACAGCCTGATTGCTCCATCTTTTCTAACAAGGAAAAGCTGGTTTAGAGCAGCTACATTTCACTGGCATGTTCATTGATCACAATTGGTGTATAGTCCTTGGAACTTTGCTGTCTGGAGGAGGTAGGGAGGCAGTGAAGGAGAGGGGCTAGATACTCCAGTCATAATCTGGAGTCTTGTTAAGAACCAATAATAAAATCGTAACTTTACCAAAATATGGCAGGCTGTATCAGTAGACTCTTCAAACCAAATTTATGCAGAATTTTCCTGTAAGAATCTCTCATTCAAATGTAGTTGTAAACTGACAAAAAACAGAGTCAAAATGTTTCTGTTTACAGGGCTTTCAAATATCCTTAAGGTCTATCTGTTACTAAATAACCATGCTAAAATAATTTTGGTTTAAGATTTTAAAATTATGGTAAGAATGAGATTATTTCAAGACAGCAGAAAAAAAAAACACAATTGTTTAAAAATTCAGTGCCAGTTGATGATCATGCATATATTTAGAAACATAATTTCAAAGGTACAGTTGAAATATGGTGAATGTAAAGGAAAAGTTATTGGAAAATGACAGTCCCTTATACATTACACATGCTCATGTCAGAAAAAGCAGATGATTGTACCATGTATTACATATGTCACGGTTACAATTTTGAAGTTGCATTTCATAGTGTGTGTTGCCTGTTACATTGAATTCTGTGTAAGAGTAGTGGTCCATTTTTAAACTTTGCTAAACATCATTTTATTTTTAAATCACAAGTCCATCACAAGCTGAAAGTTATTTGGATTTATTGTTGCTTATCTTTTGCAAATCTTCATATGAAGTCATATCAGTCACAAATTGCTGCTCATGTTTTGAAGTACATCAAAGAAAGTGGCAAAATGCATCAAGACAAATCAGACACCATGCTTCTGGGTAACTGCTGAACACCCTCCAGGGACACACAAACAAGAATAAGAAATATGCTTCAAGTCCTGAGGTCAAATGCTTTACCTAAGAAGTACATTAATCCCCTGGAGAAGTGCTGCTTTGAGAGTTTAATTTCTTGTAGGAAATAGAAGTAAGGAAAACAAAAACCAGCAAAAGCCATCCAACCTTATGTATCCACTGACATAAAATACCAGGAGGGTATAGTATTGTCAATAATATAGCAGTTCCTAGGAGCCTGTTGTGCTGGGCATTTTACAAATTCAGAACAAATAACTCCTATGAGGAATTTATCACCCCAAAATCTGTAGTCAGCAGGAGAGCAGACCAACTGCCTAATGCAATTGAGAATGATGACTGTGCAGGGTTTTCAGATCTGGACATAAGTAACTGAAACCACATCTTTATAATTTTAATACAAATTATTCTGAAATAAAGATTTTATGTGCCTTCTAACTGGCTAGTCAGCTCTTTCCATTTCTGTATACTTTATCTGTCAAATTATTATTTGATTACTTTCCAATATTTAAAACCTGAAATACACTGTGGTGGTGTTACACCACAGCTGTTAGGTCTCTGATAAGTGAATTCAGATGGAATGGGTCACAGCAAAGTAACTGACAACCTCTGACCAAATAGGTGCATGTGGTGATATTGACATAAAGAGCTAGACTGATATTGGGGCTAACACATTTTTAATCTGAACTGTCATTAATGGCTATGCTCAATTGCACGTAAAAGTGATCTTGTTTCCCTCTCCAACAGTTTTTGGCTGTTTGGTTGCAGAGAGCTGACCATGACAATCCTTCCGTGATTTGATACTGTTCTACCTGTGGAGCATGATAAATTATGTTATTAGTATCAAATCAGTGTTAACTACTGTTTGAAGCAGGAAAAAATAGTATTTTAATGTTTTAAATTTTAAAAATTTTAATTATTAAAAGTCTTTTCAAACACTGACTCCCTTAATTTGCATGAAATATGTGAAGACTTCTAGCACTTGCTTCATTGTACTGCATTCATTTTCTTCAAATTACAATATAAGGCAACTTAACCAAACTAAGCAATCTGCAGAACAATTATATTTCTAAATATATACTATTTAATTGCCAAGAAAACAGTGTTCAGCATAAGAGGGGATACTAGTGCTTGGGGAAGAAAGGGATAAATTTGAAGACTGTTTCTTCACCAGCAAAATGTTTTTACTCACAACACCTTCTGAATGCCTTTTGAATAAGCTACTTTCAAGTAACAGTTTTACCTTGGACTTTCAAAATATAAAATGTCTGGCTTTAGCTGGAGATAGAGGAAAGAGGATTAGATGTGCTAAAGGTTTGCAACAAGGAAGCAGAAGGAAACATTATGGTAAACTGTCTTGGTTTGGAAAGACAGGGAAAGCTGGAATTTCCCTTGGAAGGGAGAATGTAAACCCCTCACCCCCTCCAAATTATAATTTTGCAATTAAGGGCTTTNGCCCACTATCAGAAGGCATCTGCCCACCTCCTCCCAGAGTTACAAGAGATAAAGAAAAAAACATCTCCCCAGCTGCTTTCAGTGGATGAAATAGAATACACATTTTTGGTTCCATAACCCAAGACATAAACCCCAAAACCACATACAGCATGCTCAAAAACTGCCCCTCAAATCTGTACAGAAAAATAGACTTCCCATCATCAGGAGTCTTGCAGAGAATACAGGAGTACTACATTTTTCTCTTAAACTGTTAATTTCTATGAAGAAAATTAGGTGAATGCACAAGAACACAAATAAATTCAGAGTTTCTTAAATAAGTGAATAAACTAGTTTTGAAAATAATTTAGACTCCTGCATTTCCACATTAATATCATTACCAAGAAGCTCTCTTATTTTCTCCTCTGCCTGAAGAATTCTCAATTAATTAGCTAGAGAAAATTTGATCAGAAAACCTGAGGGGACCAGTCCTGAGAACAGTTTGTGTCTCATGTATATGCTGTCTGGCCAAATAGGAAGATCAATTTCTGTACTCAAATCTAAATCAGAAATTCGGGAAATTTGAAACTATTCATCTTATTCACAGGTAGCTTTGTCTTCTCTTCAAATCCAGACTACTGCCTGCCTAAAATTTCTCATCAAAGCATGCCAATGGCTCTATCCTTTTCTTTACATCCCACTTCATAAAAGATTATGCAGAAATTTCTGTAAATAGGTTATCTGTTGTCTTTTCCATGTCAGCCTTCTAACCACTAGTGCTATTCAAAAAGCTGAGCCCACAGAACACACACCTGCATCATTTCTGATCTTGATTTGCTGTGCCAGTTGTTCTCTTGTCCTGGGATTAAAATATCCAATGCTATGTTATTTTAACAAAAGCTGAGGTGACAAAGTGAGCACCTGTGTTTTTGTTCACTCCACTTGCTTGCTCTGATACTCTGCTGTCTTATCTCACTGCAGCAGCAAAACCCACATGGCCACCATTAGTGAAAGTACTGTTTATTCCATACAGGTTTAAATTTTTTTACTTGAGGAGAAAACAAAAAAAAATCAAAAGCATTGAATCCAGACAGCTGCTTTTACAAATTATTTTGTATTCTAAGCAAGTTTGTACTTGATCTTCCTTTTTCAGGTCATGAAAGGATAACCTACTGATGTAAATGAGGGTACATCTTGGTAATATCAGAAGAAATATCAGATTGTATTTAAGAAAAAAAAAACAACTCCCCTTCTCCCTATAGAAAATAGAGTAATTATTTTCTCCAGCACCCTTAGAGAACTTGATTATTTGAAATAAAGGTTAGAATACCTGTTAAAGGAATGCCCATGTGTAATTATATCAATGACTGTAAATGAATGTTAGCTGAAAGCAGATTTAGTTTAAAAGCATGACTGGTGCTGCAAACAGTAGAGTTAAATATCATCAAAGAATCACAGGATCATGGCATCATTAAAACATCCTGAGAGAGATCTCAGGAAATTTCCAATCCAATCACCTGCTCAGAGCAGGGTCAGCTCTAGGGACAAACCAGGTTACTCAGGACATTTTATCTAGTCATGTCTTGGCAACCTTCATTGAAAGTAACTCCACAGGGTTTTTGTCCAAGCTGTGTCACCACTGGATCTTTCTCACTGGGAAGAAATTACTTTCTATATATGCAGCCTGAACTTCTGTCTTATCAATCTGTGTCCACTTTATTTCACCCTCTCACCCAACCCTCTGAGAAAAGTGCAGGCTCCATCTCACTTAGAACCTCCCACAGGTACTTTGGTTCCTGTTGGGCCACCTCAAAGCCATCTCTACTCCAGGCTGTACAAGCCCAGCTGCTCCAGGGCAAATCTCCTCACAGGGCAAATGCTTCAGCTCCTGTCCTGATAACCATTTAGTTGGTTAATGTCTTTCTTGTAGAGGAGGGTACAAAACCCTACAAGTACTTAGTAGAGGGGGAAAAACACTTTCCTGGGCCTCCTGGCTCTGCCACTTTTACTGCAGCCCATTCTGCTTCAGTCCTTTTTGCTGACAAGGTTCAGGGAGGGCTCGTGGTTACCTGAGGGCTGCTCCCCAACCTGCAGGTGTGCAGCAGCAGCACTTTTACAACCAAGATACATCAGTGGAGAATTAAAGAAAAATCGCCAAACCTGAAAATTTTTTCTTTGCTTTGAATGAGTAAAGGCAAGCAAGTTCAAATAATAGATTAGTAGGACAGTCTTAGCTGAAAAAAGGCGAGAAATTCAATGGATTTTTATAAGAATTGTAATAAAAAAATATAGTGCCTTGCTATTTGTGAAGCAGTTGTAACCCCTGACTCTTCTCTAACACCATTAAACTTAAATGTTAGTCTTGCAATTATGCACACTAACAGCATATGAGAGCCTGCAGACACACAATTACGTGACTCAATTCAAAACATGATTGCTAAGGCACGTAAAATTGTGTGTGTATTTAGCCCGATACAACCTAAATGTCTTGGACACATGTGAAGGAGTAAAAAGTTAAATTCAGCAAGCTTTAATAAAACCAAACACACAGAGGTGTCACCCATTTCCATTCCACCCTACATCATCCTTCCTGCGCTCCAGTTTCACAGGCTTTCACAGCTGACAGAAGTGAAACAGAGTTGACCTCTTTTCTCTCCAAGTTACCATTGCCACTCAGAACAATATTAATCCCTAAATTGATCTTTGAATTTTGTATATTTGGAATATAAGCTGCTCCACAAAAGTACACCAGTAGGATGCAAGCGGTCTGTGATTCCTCTCAGGACACCTTTTCTGTAGGTAAGTATACAATATCTGTTTTGGAAAGTATACTTAGAGAGGATTGCAGCTTCAGTTAACTAAAGGAGAGCCCTTACCTTCACTGACAGCATTATAACATTATATATATTAAAAATAATTTCACTTATTTGTTCTGACTTGGTATTATCTCAATTATCCTGTTTCTATCAGGTTTGCGTCTCCTACTGCTCTTGTTCATTTCTTACGCCTTCACAAACCATCCCCTTCTGCCATGCAAAGATCCTTGATTGGATGACCTTAATGAAGATCTCAGTTCCCATATAAACTTAGAATCTTCATTTTACTATGGATATTAAATAATTTATTTGGGTTTATGTATATTTAATGTATATATACATTAAACAGAGTAGCATGAGGTAACATGACATATATTTGGTACTGGGGGAAAATGAGATCTGCTGTGTGCTTCAAGGAACTACATTTTCAAAGTGTAATGCTACAGACACTTCTGAATCCCCACAGACCATCTTTAAATATTTTTTTTGTTTAGATTTTTCTTGGTCTTACAGGACCTGTCAAAATGATGTAGTATGTATTAGTCTTGCTGTTTCATAGACTTTAATAAAATTCACATTACACACTATGTTCTGCTTTTGCTTTTTCTTTTAAAAAGAAGACAAAGATTTTGTCCTTTAAAAGGAAGACAAAGTTCATCAAAAGTATTTTAACGTGTTACCCCAATATTATTTTTTTTCTGTTATTATAGACATTATGTCACTTCTTAGTGGTTTACATTAACATGCTAATATTTTATTCTCTGGAGATATCAAAAAAGTGAGAATATATTTTTCTCTAAAATGGTCTGTTCTGGTGGATACTAGTAAAGCATTTTTGAATTTAATGGAGAGGAGTCTTCTTTACTGTCTTCCTTTTATTATCATGGCTAAAAGCATATAATTAGAACTCTATAAACATTAGTGGCATAAATCCTTTATTAAATTAGAGATAATTATCTTATTTTATAAAGAATTAAAAACTCAATATATTTTTAAAAATCATATGATAAACACAGTCTTAAATGCATAATAAATACAAAAAACAAACAAACAAACAAACAAACAAACAAACAAACAAACAAACAAACAAACAAACAAACAAACAAACAAACAAACAAACAAACAAACAAACAAACAAACAAACAAACCCCTCACATTTTGCTTCTGGTTTTAGAACTAGATATATTATGTGGAATTTATTTTACTACCTTTAGGTTTCCACTTCTGAAGTACTTGTACTCATAATTTGGGGAAGAAAAGAACTTCAAGAATAGAATTTATTCACTTCAGTGGGGAGATTATTTATGCTCTTCACCTCAGATGTATTTATTTTCTTTCACTCTATAAAATGTCTGTGAGAGATTTGCTTGATGTAGACACCTACACTTGACTATGTGGATCCCATCCTATTGCCTTTATATTATAGGAGTGGTGTGTTGTCTGTTCAAGTGTTTCTAATATTTTAATATTACAGAGTATCCATTGTTTATCATGAAACGTAGCTTTAAAACTTCAGCACTTATCTATAACTCCCACATTGCAGGTAGCATTTACAGTTCCCTCAAAAAGTAAACGGAGATCTGAAGATGCTTTTAAGGATAGAATTTTGATCAAAGGCAATCATAATGGATAAAATTTAGTAATTTCTCCTTTTGGAGTTCTTTAATAGTTTTTAAATAAAAATAGAGATTTAGTGATTAAATTTTTTTCAGTGGATCATTTAATTTTAACCATCTATTTTCTAACCATCAACTTTCCAACCCTGACTGTAAGAAATCCTTATGTCATAACTATGCTTCAGTGACTTTATTTTTTTATTTCTTCTGTAAAGTTTTTGTAAGGTGAAATAAGAGAATTTTTATATTTCATTGATAATTATATAAGTGAAACAAGATTTGCCAGTACCAGATCTGCCATTATCCATAGGAAATCCACTATGCATTATATTATATTATGCATACACATTTCTGATTTGAGTATGGCCTATTTCTGTTTAAACTTTGTTTGCCAACTAGTTAGACTGTCTCAGTAACAGAACCTGCAACAACAGGCTAAGTCTATAGTTTGATTTCTGAATATTATTGCTAGCATTTAATTTATACATTTGTACCCAAAATTATTAATGAACTTCACAAGTAAAAGTATTTGAATCAAATATTTCAGTTGTCCATTCAGTTTATAGTTACCAGCTATAAGTATATGATTTAAGCTTTAAGATACTAGGAATATTTTTTCCCTATTTTGGTGTTTTTAATGTTTTATTAACTGGTAATTAGCTACAGTTTATTGTTATTTGAAGGTCATTAATTTGAAGGTGAAATCTGGCACATACATAAATGGGGAAAAGACTGAGGTGAAGAGTATTTTCAGTCTACACTGGAAGAAAAAATTACTTTTAGAAAAGTGGCAATATGCCAGCTTCACTGATAATGGTTGGTAATTAACTTCAACAGCAGGCTGCACACCTGCTTCAGAAAGTCTAAGGGTGTAAATCATTATCCCCTGAACTCCCAAGATTTTAATTTTAATTTTCTTATTTGGAGCCCCAAACTCAGCACCACAGGGACAGATGGCTGAGCAGTACTATACTTTAATGGACCAGAGTTCTACCATTTCTTTGAGAGAGGAAAACATCCCACTGTGGGATGAGACCAGACTATTCCCACAGGCCATAAGTTATTCGAGTGCTTATAATAATTTTGCTGATCAGGTTTTTAAACTGATGGGGTGAAACTAAGTGTATTTCTTCAAAACCCATTGCAACTCTTTGATATCTAGGGAATATACACAGCGGGTCAAAATCAACATTGAAAAGCCCCTACCTGTGATACAGATGCCACCTTAGCAACCTCCTTTAGTGTGGTTTGTCAGTTTAATGTAAAGATTTGTAAAGCTAAAAATAGAAAAAAGGTATTTAAAACTGCTGAGTTTATGGCTTAAATGAAAACACTTAGTATTTAAAGTGGTCTCATCAGAGCCCAAAACACACTACACAGATCTTTTTGTGATATTTGTCATGAAGATTAGGCATAAATTTATTCTCATATGGAAAATATATTTATTTGTTTTTCCTTGGAGACTAATGGAGTTTAATACTTTTTCTTGTGAAAAATTTCAAGATTATCCCAATATTGCAAATGATGAAGCTGATGCAGAGAGAAATGAATGGATTTTCCTGTTACTGAATTAGCTGTAAAAGTTAGTCATTATTTCAGTATTTGGTGCTGATATTTGAGTGTATTTAAACACTTTTTTACAAAAACCATTGCTGCTGAAAAATGAAAAAATAAAGCATGAATATTTCTAAAAGGCAAAGCTGGGAAAATGCTTGTGGTAGTAGTAGTGGGTAATTTTAAAGAAAATTTCAATTCTGCTCTGAAGGTTGTTGTATTTTCCTTTTTTAATTCCTCCAGTAAATGAATTTGCGGTCTTTTATGCTGTTTCTTTTCCATACAAAAATAGTTGAGTAATACTGAGCTGGCATCTTTCCACCGAAAAATGGAAAACTAAAGCAGAAAGACTTCAATGTGGAGTGACTAATATTAGAAACTTTGAAACAAGTCTTGTTTCTTACTGCTAGAGCTGTTATTTCTTCCCTGGTTGTTTCGATTTTGTTCCTTTCTCAAGCTGTTAAATCAAAAGTCACTGAAAGTATGGATATTTGTCACTAACAGTGACCTCTGGTCTCCTTAAGGTCCTTGGATTTTCAAATATTGATTATCAAGAAGTTCATGAATATTTTGAAGACCATTTGTGCTGCTTCACCTCTAAAATTAGTCAAGTAAGGTTTGTTTGTCTTGTCAAATGTCTGGAGTTTGAGGAAAAAGAGGTGCCTGCTTAAGTAAGAAAGCAGGATAGTTGGAGATAAATATATTTCTTTTTTATTTATTTTTTTATTTATTAAGCAGTCTGACGCTGTTAAAAATCACAACGACGCGGACTCCAACTCAGAAGGCTGACAATTACTTTGTTTATTTCTGGGAATTTCTTCCCTTTTATGCTGTTCTACAGAGAACAACCCAATGGATGAAAGAAAGACAAACATCTTCAATCACATTGGTCAGGCCAGAGGGACATCAAGAAGAAGTCCCTCCTAGGGAAAAGAATGTAAACAAAGGTTACAGTTACATGTCTCTTGTTGACAGAAAAGTCTCTGGGAAAGAGTTTCAGAAAAATCAAAACATCTCAGACACGAACCAGGGCTACAGCAGTCCAGGTACTGTGTCTTTGTAAACCAGGAATGTTATTTCACGCATAACATTAAGAAAGTGCAGCACATAGTGATGCTAATTTAATATGACTTATGTACTTGAATTATTCAATAAACTACTTCATTATTCAATAAAAACTTATATTGAAAAATTGAAGGCCAGCTATAAGGGCAATTTCAAAAACATCAGCACCTAGTATACACATATTTAAAATTAATTAAATATAGAAGAATATTTGTTGACTGAATAAAATTTTAGATGGTAGTTTATTGATGCCCATAAGTACTGGTAATAGGCATCTCAATAAATATTTAATCACAGTTGTAGTCAGTGTAACATTTTTGACAATTAGGATGATGTTAGCCTGATAAGAAAGGCTTTTTTACAGCACTTCTACTTTTGAAAAAGTAAATGGATTTCAAATAAAATTTTACGTGACTTAAATATGTAGTTTCTTCTTTTAGAGTACAAAATTGCTGCTTTTGTTTCTCAATTAGTAGTGGCAGAAAAAAATGCATGAAGTAATAGAGTTGGGTCTTGTTTATTGTATGAGCTCAATTTTGCTGACATTTGCACTTCTTCTCTCCATTTTTTTTTTTTTTTTAAATTAGAACTTTAAATCCAGGTTGGTTACTGCAGAGAGATCTTTTGAGGATCATGTGCATCTCTGGAAGTGCAGTTTCTAAACTGCATTCCTCCACAACTTTCTACAGCATTCATCACTGAGTCACACAGCAAGTGCACTTATTCTACACAGTTAGAGATTTAATGAAATGTTCTAGACTTTAAAAGACCATTTTTTCACTATATATTGCATAATTCACAAATAAAAGTAATAAATAGTCTTCTTACAAAGCACTGAATTACTGAGAATGGTCAAGGATCTTTAAGTTTCAATCATAATGAAATAACAGGAAAAAACAGCTATTTTATAAATGCTTCTACACAGCCTCAGATGCACTTCTTGCAAAATTCATAATAAAAATTTTACTCAAACTTTTCATTGCAAATATAATGGTAATGACTTTTGTGGTTTCTTCAAAAGAAACTTTTTTGTTTTTTTAAAACATGACATGATTCAATATGTAATACTTGAACTAAGCAAAACCTTTTCTTATTATCTAAATGAATACTGAAGTGTCATCCTGGATTCCTTGAACTATCTGCTCTAAGTAGTCTTGAAAAAACAATTTTTCTTACACTCTTCATTTGACCTGTCCCCCACACAGAAAAGAATGCATAATTAGCTTGAAGTTATATCTTCTGTACTGTGTAAAATGTGCAGCCTAAAGACTCACATAGTCCAGAGGTCTGGTTTTGAGCTTGTGAATAGCAGTAGGGACATTTTCATGTTTTCTCAGGTGAGACATCTGTGCTACTTATGTGTTCTTTCTCTTCGGTCTGAAGTCCTTCTGACTTCTGCAGGATGCCTTCATTGAGATGTGCCACACAAGGAGCACTGACTTCTTTTTAAAGGGAGGTGTATTTCTTTTTAACTTACTTCCACAGGGCATCCTGGGCTATATTAGAAGTTACCTTTACTCCTGCTGCTGTATCAGTAAGCCTCATTTTCTGAAGTTCAAGCTCTGTAGCATTACAAAAGTCCTTTCTGTACTCCTTCCCACAAGTCATCCTGCCTTGAGATATGAATCTTTCATTTTACAACAAGTTCCTTCCAAGACAAAGATCATGTTTGAATAAATATAATTGGAATTAGCTTTTCCAAAGGGGGAAAAAAAAAAAAAAAAGGAGAAAAAAGAGTGCATTTTACTTTGGTAGACACATGGGTCAGTTCTTTAACAGAACTATTAGAGAGCTTAAATCAGAAAATTTACACTGAAAATTTGCTGTGTTTCTGGCATAATTTTACAAGGAGTGGAAAGGTGAGGCGGATGCTATGCTTGTATTATTTTATTTAAATAAGATTGAAGCTTTTATTCCAAATTTCCCATTTTGCCTAAAAACAATGTACTAGGTAATACAAATACACCAGGCGTACAATTAAATGATAACATCTCTTGAGGCACCTCTTTGATCTTTATTTTTTCTTATTTCTGTAATTTATAGTAGGCAGTTTAACAAAGATGCCTAAAATACTGTGTGTTATTGCTAAGCATATGACCTTCACAAGATTATATGGTCTCTCCTTTTATCTGTTTCCTCTCAATTTTGAGAACACTTTAACAGGATGGAGAGATAAAGAGAAGTCTCAGAGACCCCTGAGCTGCTCCAAGCTCTGTGACAGTAGATGTCCAGGCAGAAGTCCAATAAAGCCTGCAAACGTGTACTGACAGGAAAAAAAAAAATAATCTGAAGTCAAACACTGCTTGTTTTCTCCTCTGTGCTTTTGTCATAAACTTTGTCAGATCATTCCTTCTCACTGCATGGGAAGGCGTATGAAGAAAAGCAATACAGACTCCCCAGGCAGTGCAAAGGAGAGGTGCTTTATTGCAAAACCCCACCTTTTTAAAGCAGTTAGCTGCTTATCAGTTACGTGGTTTTAAATCATGACAATCAGAATCCAGCCAACCACTATCAACCACAACGTGAACATGTCATGGTTATATAACTTGTTTTTCTATCTCCAATTCAACTGAGTCACTTTCCTATAGTCCTTTTCTTCTTACCCAAAGCAGCAGACCTGAGCCATGATTTTACAAGGGTAACAAGGCCCTTAAAGCTTTACCTACATGCAACAGGAAGGAACCATACTGATTTCTACTTTTTCATTAGCCAATGAAAATTGCTCCATTGCCGATGAAATCGTTCCAATCAAAATTAACAACATAATTGTTAATGATGTTCTTAATGAAAAAATTAATTTTGTATGACAAAAACTAAACACTGTGATTTCCAAGAGGTTGTGGATATCCACAAGCTGCAGTAGCACTGTCTTTTGCTGTGCTTATCTGGTGAATAGTTAAGTGCCTCACTGCTACTAGCCCACAAACTTGGCCCTGGGAACATCAAAATGCTACAGTTCTGAATAGTCAAAAAAGCAGAATTCTAGCTCTCTACAGCGCTGTCGAACTTCTGAAATCATTGATTTCTGAATCTAGCCAAGGAAAATAAATATATATGCATGTGATCAGGCCCAGATAAATTCTCACTTAACTTTCCCAACCCCAAGACTAAAACATGAAAAAATTGTCTTCTCTTAATCATATTTGAAGAATAAAAAGTCTGAAAAACACAGACATAAGGAAAACTATATTTGTTAGCAGAGGTATTCCAAGACAAAAAGAGCATTGTTCAAAGAAATCCTTTGTTGAGCACTAACTACAGATGGTATACGGTACTCCATTTAATAACCATGAACTTCTGACAGTGAAATTTTTCAGGGAAATGTGATTATTAAATATTTACTCATAAGTGTTTCAGAGTAGATTTGTATGAAGAAAAAATTGAAAGTTTTTAAAATATGTTTTGAACACAATATACTGCAATTAACTATAATTTTAGAAAATAAAACTTTGAAGAATGAAAGCATCTCTTTCTAATCATGTGAATTAGCCTGCATTCAGTATGACTGATTGTTTAAAGCATACCAGAGTTCAAGCAAAAAATATCTCAAACCTTTTTTCTTTGACTCTTGTGCTTTAGAGCTGATGGAACAGCTCAAGATTTGTTTCTTCCTTTATCTGAGGTCTGATCTTCAACTGGAATTTCTCTGCTTTCACTAAATTAGGTTTAGCAGTGATTTGGGTAAATTTCTATACCTACCTGTAATACTAGATATTAGATATGACATCCAATCCAACTTTCTCTATTCTACCTACTGGAAAATCCTTGTAAGCCTAGTGCAGGGTTATTGACCCATTAAGAAACTACAAATTAATGAAGTATTTCCCTCTTATATAAGATTTATTTTACAGAATCTTTGTCAAAATGTACAGTCAAAGTTTTGAACACAGGCTAGTAACAGTAAAACCAGACACTAGTCTAGAGTTATTAAGGAATGACACATCTTTCTTTGAAGTAGATTATAGTTTGGAACTTTGCCTGCATAAAAAAATCAGAATTTAACTTGAAAGAGAAACGTAGCTCTGCAGTGTTGAACATCCGGTCTGCTTGCATGCAATTTCATAGAATTATAGAACAGTTTGGGTTGCAAGGGACCTTAAAGATCATCTAATTCCAGCCCTTCTGCCTGGACACCTTCTGATAGACTGGTTTGACCAGATCTACATCCAACCCAGCCTTGAACATTTCCATGGAAGAAGCATCCACAACTCCTGTGGGCGACCTGTTTCAGTGTCTCACCACACTCACAGTGGAGAATTTCTTCCCAATAGTTAATTTTCAGTTTAAAACTCTTTCCCCTTTTTCATTTTTATTCGCTGCCAAGTTTATAAAAACATTATTATATACAGAAGAATTGCAAATAAAATACAGATGCTCAAATCATTTTCTTGATAGATAACTAGCAGATTAATTTTTCTTTCTAAAATAGCCACAGCTCATTTTTAACTGTCAATGACGAAATTATCACCTGATGAACAGCTGTAATAATTTGTAATAATTTTAAAATCATCCTGTTTTAAACTTCCATATCCCTTTACTTGCCTTCTTAGCCAAAATATGCTTTTTTGACATAAGCAGTGCTCTGAAAATAGCTTTGAAATGTTTTATTTTATGGAAAGTTTCTACTCAGAAGTGCCAGTCTTTTGTCAAATTTACATGAGGGCTGATAAAACCTCTCTGTGAGGCTGCCCATCTCTGTGTGATGTTTCCAATACAGAAGGCTCTACCTAGACAAAGAACCAATACATCTTTTACTTTCTGCCCTAACATTTTGACATTAGTCCTGGCTTATGCTGCTCAGCTGTCATCACATTCTGCTTCAGAGACAAATCTCCATTCAGCAGTTTCAAAACGTGATTTTTCATTGCATTTTTCAGAAATGTTACAGAATACTCTTATATGAAGGAAATTATCATAAAAGACAAAAAAAATTCTAACATGGAGACAGACCATGAATCATGACCTGAGAATCAAGCATGACGCAAACCCACCAATGGACAAAGGTGTTGTATTATGAGCAGAACAGAAGCAGGGGTTTATATTGCCTCCTTGACTTCCTCTTTTAGCAATAAATACAAGACAGAAGTTCACATTTCAGTGTGACCAGAAGAGCAGGCTGAGATGAGCAAGTGCTCAGACTGTTCACTGTGTTTGGCTTCTCCTCAGTTTGTACTGTGATAGTGTGTGAACATGAGAGCTGTTTCTCTTGGGAGCATTACTCTCCTTTCTCAGGGAGGTTAGACTGTTCCCCACAGTAATGGCCAACTTCAACTCCAGTTGAGCTTTTACACACAAATTCCTCCCCTTATGGCAGCAAACAGCTGCAGCTCCATAGCCCTCCCTTGTCAATAATAGTCCTAAAACAGAGAAAAAATTACAAAATGGAATTATTGAAAGTCACAAAACCTAGAAGAAATATATTTTCCCTAAGTGTAAATAAATGTTATTGAGTGCAATGGATTATTCTCTCTATACACCCATAAAGGATTCACCCCATCATACATTCTTCTATTTAATGTAGTGCCTTATGATTTGCATCTATAAAATAATAAGCCATCTGCCTAGGATATTCTTTTCTATTAAACCTAATTTTAAATATGAGTGTCTTTAAAAAGAAGCATATTACAAAATTTTATTCTGAAGCAACTGTGTCATGCCTGGTGTAAGACTAGAGTTAGTGGGAGAAATTAGATATAATGCTAATTCAGCTGATGTTAGAAGGACCATTTCAGTGTAGGAGGATCCCTAGAGAGGGCAGGAAATGGCCATGTAGCTGCATCTGTGCAACAGATACAAAGATGCTACCAGATTATAAAGCAGTAAGCTGATTGAAGTCTCGTGTCCTTTTGAATAACAGAAGGTAGAGTTCATCCAAAAAGCTGTATCAAAGATCAGTCAGGGACAACCAGGCTTTGTTTCACTGACTTAAAAAGGGATTTGCATTTGCATCTGCAAACACTATTACTTGGTCGTCTAATTACAAAGCCTATTTTCAGTTTACACAATGGGATTACCACTTGCTAGTGAAAGGTCAATTTCTGTCCTTTGGATGAGAAATTGGAACCTATTTGAAGAAGTTGGATGTATTTCATTGTTTCAATAGTATCATGATATCTAATATTTTATCAAGCAAATGACATTTTAGAACTTCAAAACTCTTATGCATCCAGCAAAAGAAATGTAATTTTTGTTAATTCTGTGTGTGACATCAAGCTCTTATAATTGTGCTAGGGAAACAGGGCTGCTATGCAATGGATCTCTCAGAAAGTTTTCTGAGTAGTTTGTCTACTTATGACAGTTAAAATAGTCTGCAATGACTTCAGTACTATTTGTTTGACTTTATACTGCAGAGGTGAATGAATCATAAGGTGCCTCTGGTTCTGATTTTGGAAGCTAAGAGAAGTAAATTGCTTCCTCTCTTTTTTCCTAGAACTGTAAAAAACTTGTGCTCAAAAATATAGATAACTAGTCTTCATTTTAGTGGAGGTTTTTCTGTTTGTTTTGAAGTTAGTTGATTAAAAACTATTATAGACAAGTGCAGCTATGATGTGAAAATTACATTGTATAGGCATATGGAATAATAAGTGGTGTTTAATTGGGAAATAAACATTACCTGAGACATTGAGCAAAATACTGTTCTATAGAGTGGGCTGGAGAAGAGAAAGTACAAAAAATTCTTCATAAACTGTTGATTTTTGCAGTTACTAGAGAGTGCTTTAGTGGCTTTATGCAGTTAGTAGTTAGGTTCTATAATGTATGCTGTCATTATCTCACAAAATCATATATTTATTTTACTTACATATGTGTATAAGATGAAAATTTAGAAAGACATAGTCAATATTATTCTTTTTGTCAGAGAAAGAATTTGCTTATTTACATGATATCTTCATTTATTTATGTTGCAAAAATAAAATACCATTAGTACCTAACTAGAGTTTTCAAAATGTTCCTTGAAGACAGCATGTTTTAAATTTCTTCAGCTTATCCTTATGGGTGTGAAAACCTTCTAGCCCTTGGGGGCTGGAGATTCCTCTGTGCCATGCAGAGGATCTTATGAGCCCATGAGAGTCAGAAACACATTGGCATGAATCAGACTCCTGCAGAGCAGGGCCATAACCCAGCAGCCTCTTACACGACCTACAGGCAGAAAAATTCTACATTTAGAAAGCTCTGAAGAGGTTTAGATGCCCATAGCACATACACATCCACTCCCACAGCACATACACTCCCACAAGGTGGAAGCCACTTCTCCAAAAAGTAGGTAAACTTTGGGTAAACACTCAATTGGTACTCGCTGGATATGGATTTAATATACTCTACCATCCTATATAAAATCCTATACCATGGATTTTTTGTATTATTAGCATGCACAGTAGTTCTTTGAGATATGATTATTTTGATCTTTTCATCAAGTATGTGTCTGAGTGTTGTAAGTGTTTTTATAAGTCCTTATTTGGGAGAGAATAGATTTAAGCACATTTTAGACATTATTAAGATAAGATACCTGACTCTCTGTGAAAAGCAATCTAAGGTGAAAACCAAGCTGTAAGTCCACCATGGTAATATTCAGAAACTTAGTGTTTAAAATGTATATTGAGTATCTGTTGATTAGTCAGTTTATGTTTTTCCAGAGTTTGAACCTCAATCTTCCCAACCACAGAGGAGCATCGTAAACACCAGAATAGATTCTAAATGGTCTCTCAGGAGTCTAGAAGTTCCCATTACCTCTTCCACCTCTGTAAATAACAAAATGCTAATTGGAACAGGGTCTATAACCTATGATTTTTACAGCACAAGGAAATGCTCTCTATGTTGAATTCTAGAATCAGTCTTTCATGCTTAGTAAAGATTGATCTGGAAATTGAAAAGAAGAGGGGAGTGAACATGTATCTCTCGTATATTCTATGAATGACAGATATAGCTAAGACAGATACAGATAAGCTTCTGGGTATTCTAGGGTGATTTTTCACTTGATCATATCAGTATTTAAGAAGTTATTTTAGAAAAAAAGCCTTCCCAATTGATATGTCATTGCAATTTTTTTTCCACTTTGATAAAAAGGTATCTTCTAATAAAGTAATAATTTAAAGAAAATTATTTAAAAGCTCCAGAAAAAAACAGGTGAACTATGGGTGGAAAAAAGAGCAGCATGATACAAAAGGACACTTCTTTTCTTCTAGATGGAAACTGCTATATCCTTAGCAACATTTTCTGCAGAAAAATTGACCCTTACATTTTTATGAACAGCTCCTTACATGATGACAGCCCTACCTGCTACAGTTCATATCATGAAAGGGAGAGTTTTAAGATTTATTTACCTCAAACTATTTTTTTCATTTTATCTTTTCAAACTTGGACCTTTATTGCCACAGCAAGTTCATAAAGCAAGTTCATAGGCATCCAAAACCTGACATGCAGGAACAGTCTCAAGGAAATGAAAAAAACATGTCCTGTGATCTATTGGGTTGTTACTCATCATGAACATTGGTATATTATTGGCAAACACACAATTTACTAAATCATGAGAAATCTGGATTGCTACAGATAGAATTGAAGACCTACAGCCTAACTGTAGAAGACAATTCTGATTGCATTTGAACAGTGTAAAAATAAAAAAATAAGAAAACCCCAAATAATTATTTCTACTACCCTTTCAGCAGTAAGTTTTTCCTTTAGTCCATGAATGCTTGAAGAGGTATCAATGGGTTGTTCCGGAGTGATTAATAATGCCTCCATATGTACTATAAAAATTGGACAGCTTTCCATAACTTCCCTCCCTGTCATCCTGGCCCTCAATTTTTGTCTGGGATCAGTGTATTTATTCTCTAGAACCCACTAATATATATACCAACATCTCAAGCAAAATTAGCACTGATGCTTGGTTCTTATGGGAGTCTGAGTTAGTCAATAGTGTAATGTGTGATTTTTCTTTGGGATCTGCCCATCTAATCAGAAATCTTTGAATCTTTGACCATCTTCTCTTTCTGAATCACAGAATGATTTTTGTTGAGAAGTGCTTTTAAAGATCATCTATTTCCAATGCTTCTGCCTTAGGGTTTTGCTAGTAGTGATTTAGTGTGGAGAAAGGAGATAGAAGAAGAGAGGAAGTTTTCTTTAATCTCTACAGAAGTAGAGATCATTGTTAGGCATTTGTGCTCTCAATCAACTCAATAGCCATGTGGTGGATGAAAGCTCAGCTACATCAGTGTACTCTGTAACAATAACCTGGTGCAGAAATCTTTGCAAAGAGATTTTTCAAAGAAAAGAAGGTGGAAAATCTTACTACAAATATAGCAGAGTATACAAGCAAGAGACCTTTCTTTTCTTCTGCAATCTCTATATGGAAAAATTGGTGTTGTCTTCCAAACAGACAGAGATTTCTGTTTTGGGACCTTTGAACATTTACACAGCTCATAGGTAAATTTCAGAATTGTCACCATCGCCCTGTGTATTCAGATTTCAAAATTTTGCCAACTCCCTTAGAAAAAAGTTTTCGCTCAAAGGTCAAGCAATGTTTTAAATTACTAACCACAAGAGAGCTGGTGTTATTTTTTTAGCCTGAACCATGTATTTTTAGAGGTTAAAGTAATAGCAGCAGCTGATATTTATTTTTTGCTGTGTTAGTGAGTGCTCATCAATAACCTAATGGCCATATCTGATTCTACAAAAAAAGCAGGTGTTTTGGCCAAGTACCATACAGTATATCTGCTGATGTATAATTTTGATACTTTTTAGAATTATTTATCTCACCTCTCTTAATGGTCTGGATGCAATCTTGTTCATATAATTCTTTCTTAACTCTGGGGTGAATGTGCTGGCAACTATTTTGTTCCCGTTTCTGTTGCCAGTTATAGGAAAGTTACAAATGTAACGAGACAGATTTTAATCTTTATTGCAACTATCATCCATATACTGCAATTCTTTTAACTTCTCTACTTTCACTATATCAGATTTTCTGACTCTCTTCATGCATTCGGTATTTCCCTCTGCTCTACACTGTTGGCAGGAATAAAGTGATTGTGAATTGCAGAGGGGAGAAACACAACTGAGCCACTTTCATTTTCTTCTTAGGTCTATGTATCTTCCATAACCTAAAATTTGACAGTTTCTCTCCTGTACTTATTTATTCTCTTTCTTTTCTTGGTTCCAATGCTGTTTGGTGTCAGTCATCTATGGGAAATGTGAGAGGATAAAAAAAAAAAAAAAACCACCGCCAAAAAAGCCCCACAAACTCAAAAACAAAAGTAATATCGGAGTTTAAAATTCTGGGGAGATTTGCCTTTGTATATGGTTCCACTGGATAATAATGAACATAAACATAAGAAACTCCCCCATTTTAAAAAGTTGTATTTTCAAGTCTCTGAGCTTAGGCAGAGTGAAGAAGAATTTTCAATTTCCAGGGGCCTTCTCACTTTGAGGAAATAATGGAGATTGAAGCAGTTGGATAAATGCAAAGCTCATTAAACAGCACAAGAAATAAATGAACTTCCTTGATTCTGCTGCCCACAGGATCAGACCAAAAAGTTTATTCTTACTTCCTGCATCCCAGAAGTTCCCTGACAGAAGACAAAGAATGGATAATGAGAAAATCCGTCATCAGTTGTTCTCAAAAGATGTTTGAATGAAACAGCCCTTCCCTGCTGCCACCTACCAAAGCTTTCAGAAATTCAATTTTCATCCTGTATTAACAGCTAAAAAACACAGGCATAGAAATATCTGACCCACACAAATCCCATACAGCAGCAAGAATAAAAGCTTTTGCTTTCTTTCGGAGAGCTTCTCAAAGGTGTTAAATTGGAAGAAAGAAAGCAAAAATGTCCAGGCTTGGGAAAAATGAGATAGTCATTGCATGATCTAAAATTTCTCTGCTTAAGTTTCCTCATTCTAGAGGAGATTACAAAAATGTAAACAAATGAATTATAAGATACCAAAGTTTTTTCTGTTCATCCTCATGGAAAGCCTTAGGGAGATAATCCTTAGGACCTAGTTCTACCCATTTATACACAAAGGATGTAAAATTAATTTAAAAGACATGACGAAAAAAGAAAACTATTTTTATCCTTTCAGGTGTGCCTTTATGGTATTTTCCTGTAGGACAGGAGGGCCAGCAGCTCAAATAGAGTTTAAGAATCAAATGCTGAAACAGTAACCGTCAAAAATGTAAACCTTTTTCAACAAGAATAAAATTTTTCAAGTATATCTAGGAACTGTCTGTATGTCTGATGCAAGCCAACTTAGTAATTTAAAACATTGCTTGACCTTTGAGCGAAAACTTTTTTCTAAGGGAGTTGGCAAAATTTTGAAATCTGAATACACAGGGCGATGGTGACAATTCTGAAATTTACCTATGAGCTGTGTAAATGTTCAAAGGTCCCAAAACAGAAATCTGTCTGCTTAGCAGACAACACAAATTCTAAATTACCCACATGTAAGAAGCACTTACTAGAAATACAGGTTTTTCTTGCTAAAATTAGGAGACCAAAGTGTCAGAATTACGCCCTAGGTGACCCATGTGTACACTGTGGTGGAGGTTCTATCATTGCAGATCTGTGGACTCCAGTGTGAAAACAAATAAAAGAGACTTACATGAAGTTGACTTTCTTGAATAATTAGGTCCACAAATTCATCCTGCTTTGGAGATAAATAGAGATTGGCACTAAGCTAAGAAAGATTTTATTATGTTATTGCACAGTTGAATTTCCCCTATGCTTCATTAGAAGTTGTTGTAACTTTCTCCCCTCGAGCTACTTTGCATCAAGACTGGGTAGAAATACTTTGGCTCTAGAAATCATGTGCCTGGAAATATGTCCCAAAATATGCCCTCCCTACTTGTGACTGATAGGTCTATGCTGCACTAGCTGAAACCTCCCAGAATAACAGTTCTCTAGACTTTATTATTTCAAAGTAAGAGACATTTCAGGTAAGCAGAGATTTTTCTCTATGATGATTGACATTCATTGTCTTTTAGGTATGTAAAACCATATATGGGGACATAAAACCCTCAGAATGCAAATTCCCTTGAAATGACAAGTCTTACTGATTCACTATCTTTTATTTATGGAAAGGATTTTGAAGTGAAAGCTATAACCTCAGGCTTCAAAACAGACACAGTAAAGTTCCATATACCAAATAGATGATTTAGAATAAATCTTTCTGTTCAGTCTTATTCATACTTGAAAATTTACTTATATGACAGCAGTAAATTAGATTGTAGTGGAAAGAACTATTATAAATCTTCTTGGAAAGATATCCACATTTTAGTCAGCCTAGACTGATTTCAAAATCTTCTTTATTTAAAAATTCCAGCTATATTCTGTGTCTATATATTTGAAACTACTTTTGAAATGGAAATCAGCTATAAATCCAAAACAATTCAAGACGTGATAAGGCTTTTCTTACTGATGCCCACATGTACTCCTGTAAGTCCTTGACAAAATAATGCTACTTTGAAATGAAATTCTGATTTCTTTAGAAAAGTCCTCTGTGGTGACTTCTAAAATCAACTGTGCTGATTTTTTTTTTCTGCTGCACTTTGAATTGTCATTGCTTTTTCACTTAGTGTACATATAGGGACCAAGTGTGTATGTCAGGCTGATTCAGTGCTGGCCCAACTGCAGTAAAATAACATCTGCTACAGTGCCAATGTTTATGGATTATTTTTTTTACACACGGCTTTTTTAAATGCATTTATAGGTTTTATTAAAATTCTGCATGAAAACTTATAATGCTGTTTTTTGCTGGGTTAATTTTATTTTTAGACCTTTGTTGCTTAAGAAAACATGCTTTTTTCCAATTCCAATTTCATAAATATCATGTATTTCTCCTTTTTAATTCCTAATTGTAATTCTTCAGGATGACTGTATTGAAATATGAGGCAAAGAACTCATGGTATTTTCTTTGGAGCTGTAACAAGTCATTGACTAGTCTACAAAGAGGTGTGTGGCTGCCCACTGCTGGATGGAATGATGTTACAGAGCATTTTCATATTGTCATATCATTTTGAATGTGGCTCTTCATTTGAGAATGCATATCTCCATTCTCCTTCAAACAACGTTAAGAATAAAATTGGGAGGTTTCTCTGTAATGCTGAGATCTTTTACTTGTATATATAATATGTAAAACAGTTATAATCTGCCAATTTTTTACATGTAACACATAATATTTTCCTACTTGTATGTTAACCATTATTCTTAGTCACTAGACATTTATATAACATTTAGACATTTATATTATTTATATAACCTTGTCCAGTTTGCTCAAATATGCTAAGCTTTTTATAATATGTATATGTAGGAACAGTAATTAAAAATTACCATAAATATATGGCACCTATATGTTACTGATATTTTTGACATTTATAAAATGGATCCTTCAATTTTCTAAAAGTTATTGAAAAGGAAACATTACAAATAGCCCCGCATCCCCCTCACCTGTTGCTGAACTTGAAAATTAAAGTCTTCATTTCTGAAGTTTAGGAAGCCACCAGCTAGCTAATTGTTAAACTGCCTTTATCACTTTTTCTGTGTGACAAAACAGTTGTGTTAGGAAATTAAATTAGTGTTCCTCTTACTATTTTGAAATAATTCACTCTTTGTTGGAGATCATCTGTTCAGCCTTTCTTTTTCTTTGTTGTAAAGGACTGTATGAACAGCTCAGGTCTGTGTCCTTCAAGGAGCTGCTACTATGTCTCAGTGGCTGCATCCTTTTGGTAGCTTTCCTTTGATTTTGCAAATGCCTCACTGAGAGTGCCAGAGTCACCACCAGAACAGGCTTCCAGTTGGAAATGCACACAAGCAGGCACCAGATCCTGTGGTTAAAACCAACCAGTATGAATAAAGAAGAGAAGAATTAAGCAACATGTGAAGAGAATGTGGGATGTTCATAGCATTTAGACGTGCCTGTGTTACAGATTTACCCTATGAGAATACAAATCCCTGCTCAGTGCACTCTATTTATTTCTTTGCAAATCCTGGAACAATTTTTTGATGTTTTGAAGGGTTTGTGTCTTTCATCTCTATTGGTACACCTCAGACAGGAAGACAAGTGTTGCCATGTGCATTTGCATGGCACTGCTGTTTCCATTCAGGAGGGCGGTGGAACAATGTCCATCATGACACGGTGGGGATTTTAAATTTTTATTTTCTTTATTGTTTTTAAAAACAGTCTACTGTTTAAAAACAATAGACATAAAATACTACCTCCTTAACAATCTGTAGATCTAGGCACCACTTTAAATATTAAAAATGCTTAAGAAATGTTTTGAAAGAACATTTGTCCAGAGCACAAGTATGAATTTCACTCTATGTGTGTAAGAGTTGTTTAATTGCTAGCAGTAGTTGTTTACACTGACAGTACATCCAGTGATTAATTCACAGGATTCCTTAGGGAAGACTGAGCTACAAAAAGGTCTCAAAGATGCAAGCCAGGGTAGAGAGTGCACTGTAAAATATTTAGCAAACATTAAAGCAAACCACAAAGAACTACAGGAGGAGCCGAGGGTAGGGAAGAATATATTATCTGCCTCAAAATATAAAAAAGCTTTTAACCTGGAGATTGATGTTTTAAAGGGGATGAAAGACTGCGTTTCCAATGGACACAAAAGCACACCAAACTGGGAAAACATGTAAGGACATGTATCACAGTGAAGAGAAAAACTTACATTACAATGTTTCCTTTGCTAATTGATTGATTGCTTAATTGATTATTAGGATTTTGACTGCTTGATGATAGCATTAATAAATCTGTCAAGTTATTTTATATTTTATATTTACATTCTATACCAAAATAGTCAGTTACAAATTTCTTCTTTCCTGTGGGTGGATCTATTATTTTTCCCCTAACATTGATATGCATATCATTGTAGGAAGGAAGAGATATAAATAAGGATTTCTCTCCATCTAATTACCTTAATTGATTTGTGCTGAAATAGTTGACCTTTAGAACTAGGTTCTCCCTTCACATTCAGAATTGACAGCTCACTCTGATGATCATCAGCCACTGGGAAAATAAGTTAAGATTTCAATTAAAAGCATGCATACAGTGTAGGCTAATCTGTGGATCTCACATTAGTAACGCTCTTTGCTTCCCTGCTAGAGAATATGTATCATGTTTGGGCTGAAAAATATTATCTGGAAAGCACCTGAAGAAATACTACAGTGCAGTATATATAAAAATTGTCAAACCAAACCAACACAGGGGTCTTAGAGCATGTCCACAAATTACACCTAGTCAATAGCACCCCTCTTTCAGGTCAAAGATCACAAGGTATTTAGAAAAAGCTAATTCTTACATTGTATTTTTTGGGTGACACGAGTAATGGTGCTGCCGGCTATCTACACTGTTTGCTTTAGGTCTCATTTTCCAGGAAAAACTGGTCTAAAATGCCTTTTTATTAGACAAACAGGAAGGAACAATACAACTGCTAGTGTCAGACACACCTGTGGTCTTTAAGAGTGCAAAAAACCAGAATTAGTAAATGTTGAACTAGATGGAATGTGCTAATTAATAAGGGTCTGTTGCTATTCTTCTGAGTTAATTTTTTCTTCAATATGATCATTAGAAGAATCTTCAAAATGTTTTATATTTTTTACTTCCAAGAACAACTTTTTGTTACATGACCTCAGTGAATTTCAAAAACCAGTGCAAAGTACTCACTGAACGTAACAACTGTGTTTGAAGCCTATGCTATGGCAGAAACACACCCTAGATAATTTCATTCTGTATACTACATTAGCATGCTTTAAAAGAGACAACATAAAGTGTTTCAATAGAAAAAATATGACAATAAACTCAAAGCACTTTTCTCAGTTCAAAACCACTTTACTTTGGACAAATGTTGTTCCATAATTGGAATATATTATTACTTTTACTATTTGTATTACTGCAGTTGGAAGCATTCTGTAGTAGAAGGGGTACTGTATTAAAGTACATTTTGGTTGCTCTGGTGTATGTCATATGTTGGATGCAAAGTGGGAATAATTGGGCATATCTTGACTAATCTATTTGCTGAATTATGAGTATGAAGTGGAAGTAAGATAAAAAATAGATTGTTTTTTGAGTAGGAAAGGAAGCAATGACTAACTCTACAAAAACATCTTTATATTATTCAAAATAATTCCTCATAAAAATTCATGACATTTAAATTAGCTCTAGGAGTATAATCTTCCAAAGATGTTGATTCAATTGCTAATAGCCGCTGGAAATATTCTTTACTATTGCAGTCAATGTTTCAAGTCTTCAAATAATTTCCTCTTCGTTATTTTAAAGGAAAATAAAATAGATCCCTTATTTTTTTTTTGTCCTTTGTCTGTCTATAATATTCTATAATTTTCTTAATTTTGGTGTCTTGTATGACCAGACTTCTAAGAAAAAGAGAGATTCTGTAAAGTGAGGGGCTATTGCAGATTTTCAATTAAATTATCATGTATCTTCCTTGAACAGTGGACTACTGAAAAACTCAACAGAACTATTTTTAGATTGAAGGTTTACTTATTTTTGCCAAAGACATAGCAAAAAATATTTTTCTCCCCCAAAGAAAGACCACCTCGCATACATATCTTTTTTTCCCTTTCTCATGCTATCATATCTGTGATGAAAAGGGCTGATGAAGATCACCAACATATTTCCCTTGAGAACTTCCAGCTTCTAAGTCATCCCTCACTGCTTCTTTGGAAAACAATTCAAATTTCTTGATTTTTCACTCCTTTCCAGAAGAACCAAATATTTTGAGCAGAAAAGACACAAATGAAGCTTTACTCATTTATGATGAGAGAACAAGAGAAAAGGAGGCTCTGGGTGGACCTTATCATTCTCTACAACTACCTGGAAGAAGGTTGAAGCAAAATCAGTGTTGGCTACTTCTCCCACCAGGCAACTAGTGACAGGACAAGAGGGCATAACCACAGGCTGCACCAGAGAATGTTCAGATTGGACATCGTGAAGAATCTCTTTACTGGAAGGGTAGTTAAGCACTGGCATGGGTTGGAATCACTGTCCGTAGAGGTGTTCAAGAAATGACTAGATACAGGATTTAATGCAATGGTCTAGTTGTTCTGTGATAGATCAAATGCTGGACTTGGTGATCTTGGAGGTCTTTTCCAACATTTATGAGTCTATAATTCTATGACTAAGACAACTGAGATCTGAAAAACTGAAATGTTGACACATTAGCTATTCATCTTACTTTCATTTACATTCTGTCTCAGTTTATTGAGACTATTATATCACATGCCATTTTCCTCTTCCTTTCTACTTCCTGTAAAGTGAGCCCAGCCTTTTGTGCAGATATTCAGAATCCAAATATTTAAAATGAGGTCTCCAGTGAAGGTTGGAGGTTTCCTTCTCATGACTTGTTTGATTTTGATGATTTTGACAACGAAATGTCAATAGAAAATGCAATGATATTGCATTGCCTATTGCTTTGAGTGATAAGTGGGATAGCAACTTCAGAATAAAATCTCTCTCAGACAAACTAAGCCACTGCAGTGGCAAATGCACAGAGGAAGATCAGATGAACTAACCAGTTTGTGAGAAGTCTACTGGCTTCCATTAAGTTCTGGGCGGGTTTTGTGTGTTTTTGGTTTTTTGGCTTTTGGTTGAAGGTTTTTTGTGTATGTTTTTGTTTTAGTTTTGGTGTTTTGCTGGGTCTGATTTGGGTTATTTTTTGTTACAGTTAATAAAATTTCATCACAAAAACATTATTTATTCACATTTTGCTGTGTTTTAATAGTGATCCTAGTTCTCATAGCAGATGACCTGGATGGACACCTTATCAACACAGCTTCCTGCTATTCTTGCATCTCTCTCCCAAGTTATTGCCAAGCTACATGTTATTGAGCAGTGTAAGAAGAAAACAATGTGCATGCACAGACCAGGGCAGAAAGAATATTTCTGTTTAAAAACTTGAGGAGCAACACTGATACAACCTAGTTTACAGAATGAATGCATATATTTCCATAAGCTTAGAAGACTGAAAACTTCCACTGAAACAATGTAATTAAAAGTTGCAATTAAAAAAATGGGTTATCATTCTTAGTGACATTTGATTAAACATGCTAGCTTGCAAAAATACACAAATGAAGGTCACATTTGCAAGTATAAGACAGTCTACATTTTAATTAGATAGTTGAGAAATGTCAATGAGTTAGTAACTGACCAAGAGTCACTTATAAAAAAAAATAAAGGAAAACAAAACAACGCACCAAAAGTCAAAATCCTTTACTCTATAAAGTTCAAACATTACAAATATGGTTTTCAAAGAATTTTTTTTGGGCTGATTCAGTGAATTTGCCTCATCACTTTTCTCTGTGTAAAGAAAGAATGCATTTTTGTCAAATTATGTGTACCATTGTTTGAGCTTTTTTTGAGCTATGCTGTGCCTTTTAAAACAAACTATAAAATATAACAGGGTAGTATTTATGGTTTGTATTTGTACCCATGGACTTTACCCAAGGAACTTATGTTAACATTTGCTGTCTTGTGATCCCCTTTCCCTCAGCTTTCTCCCACAACAGCACACATGAAATAGAGTTTTACCTGACATAGATATTACAAAATACAAGAATAAAATTATTTCATATTATCTTGGAATTCTTTTTTTTTTTTTTTTCTAAAAGCAAAAAAAATACCTCTTAGTAATCAGTGGAAGACAGGTTCTCTATTACCTATGGCATTGTTGTTTCTCTTATTGTCATAAGTCTGACCGATCTGGCTGAGGAGCAGTGTGCCCTGGAAGTAATAAGAGATGTCTGAATAATCTATTGAGTTGATACAAATTAATTAAAAATTATCAAAAGTATTTCATATCAGTTTGCTGTTGAAAATCCATTAAGAAAATATGCACTGGAAATTAAAAAGAAATAGTCTATCTTCAGCCATACTGCTGCTGAAATTGCAATAAATCTGGTAGTTCTAGTTCAAAGAAATACGAAGGCTAACCCAAATCACTGATTTTATTGTGGCTGGTTTCTAGTTGCTTGTAAATGGTAAAGTTCTATCTTTACCATTTGGGCCTATATCTTCCTTACTTATATCTTCTTGCAGCTGAAGGAACCTTTGGATACTTCATCCCAAATACTGATTTCTCAGAATGAGGCTAAGGAAAACATAGTTTCAGTTTCAAACACAAGTACACCAGCATTTTGAGAACTACCCATAGTAGTTTTGATGAAAATTCTCAAGGATTTTTAGGGTAGACTGGTAAAGTAAAAAAGCCATTAGAGAATAATGGCTATTCTCCAGCAGTTTAACTATGTATTTAAATAATGGAATGTATAAATTTATTCTCCCAAATCTCAGAAGTCTAATCCAAACCAAATTAAAGGAATAATTTTACTGTAAATAGTACTCCAATAAAAATATATTCTAATTAAGGCACTGTAACTAGGCAGTTCAGAAGCCTAAATCTCTGAAAGAGGTTTTGTTTTCAGATAAGTGGATTTTCTGCTGTAGTTGTCAGTAACGATCACAGACTACAGAGCTTCAGTAAACAAAACAAGAAATACTTCCTTATGTATAATTTATTAACCATTTCCAGTTATATTTTACAAGAGAAACTTTACTCAGATACAGCATCTGTGTGAGCATGAGGGAGCAACAGGAGTGAGGGCAAAATTTCACATTGATCCGCTAATCCCAGCCAAACAAAGCAATTATACTGTAGAAGGTCAGAAAACAGAAGACATAACACTATCATTACTGCAGGATCTTTTCACCATGTCGAGTGACTTTTGTACCCTCTCCTCCTCTTTCATCCCATGGTACCTTACCTTCATGCCATCTGAGATATTGTCGATTCTTTTGTTCTTCCAAACCCTGAAACTACTTCTACAAAAGTAGTGTTCCCCACACCGCTAGATAACAAAGAATTATAAAATTATTTTTTTCTTTTTAAGTGGGAGAAGAATTGCAGTCTTCTTAACTTGATGAGGCAGCACAGAACAACTTCACAATTTCACAAAATTGCCTACACAAAATATTTCAGCAAAAAAAAATTGTCAGAAATATTTTGGTGTTGATGAATCCTGTTTACTAGAGTAGCTCGTTGTGTTACATTCACAAACAGGAGAGTCATAGCCTAGAAATGACAAATGTTACATTTTATGCCAATGTGAAAAGGATGTCCAGTTTTTAAATATTTATCACCAGAAGAGATGATGGAACAGTGATCAGTGATCTTTTTTCTTCCAGCCACTTCCAATTGTCCTCCAAAAGATGTGTTCCCTCATAGGCACTGGATATGCAGTCTGGATCCCCTTACTCATCTCTATGAATATATATTTGAATGTTCTTCTCACCTCCTTAATACTGTTGCATTTTCAGGACAACTGATTTCAATACTTCTGCTTGCTTTGTTCCTGCAGGGCTTGAGTTATAGCTTTTAATCTATTACAACGTAATTTATTTCCTTTATATTTGGCATTCATTATACAGGGACCGAAAACTTGGGCACTATTTTTATTTTTAAATACTGACATTTTAAATAGTCAGAAAGGGCAAAAATGGAACTTGAAGGGACAACAGAGGAGGTGACTTTAGCATATTTTTGGGAAAGGCATTTGCGCATACAAGTACTCCTGGCCTGTTTAGCTGGCCTGCTTGATCTGCAGAGTAGTGTTGAACTGAGAGGCATATTTAGCTTCAGTCAGTGTTTCTGCATCACACATGCAAAGTTTTGAAGGAAACTCTGAAAGAAAGCTTTGAAGGAAAGATAGTGGCCTATCAGACACTTTTCCATTATGAAATAGAAATATAGGGTCATAGAAATAGAATTTAAAACATTGAAAACTCGTGTTTCCATAAATAAGAAATTTAATAACCACCTGATTTTTATAATGTGGTGAAGCTGCAGGGAAATTTTCTTAGAGCTCTATGATGCTTCCAATTCTTTTCAGAAACTGAATCTCATCAAGCCTGGGATGTTTCTGCCACTCCTTTTATAGACAAAGCTTTTCTACTTTTCTACTGATTAACTAAACATTTTTTTGCAAAGTGACAGATTTTGTCTCTATTCAGTGTTCACTTCTTGTTGGTTTTTTGGATTTTTTTCCAGAATATTCAGAAGCTGTTCCTGGTCTCCCCACATCATATGCTGCCATCCTAAGAATCAAATCTGGTAGTTCATCTTTAGCCTCATTTAATTCAAAGAACAGACCACGATTAAACAGTCCTTCATTAGGAAGTGTGTCTTCACCAGGCTGGAGAGGAGCTGCACAACATTATCACTCCCCAACAAACCTCTACCACTTTTCAGAGACCTTCAAACATGATGGTAAGTGTAGCTTCACCCTCTAAAACTTGGAAACATTTTTCAAAATCAGTGCATTTTTGTCAGCTTACTTCAGTATTCCTCAGACATAATTTTGAATTTTATTAAATGTCACAAAGTAGAAATGAGCTGCTTTCCTTTAGGTTCTTCAGAACAGCCTTAAAGTCACTAGTTAAAATATCCTTTGTTAAAGATTCCTAGGCAGAATGGTTTTATATATGAAAATAACAAACCAGTGATTTGAAATTCCATTACAACACAATTTCATCTAGTAGTAAAATCTAAGTCACTTTTTATACATTTTTTTTCTCATTTGATTTTTTAAATTTAATCATGAATGCCAGCAATAGAAATTAAATATGAAGAGTAAATCTTATAAAACTACTTTTTCTCTAAATTATCTATTCTGTGTAGTCAACTCTGTCATGCATGTACTTATGTGCATGCTTGGATGGAGTTTCTGGTGTGGAGTGATGTCATGCACCTCTAAATGTAACAATTAATAGTAACAATACATATTTTCTCATGTTTGGTTACATTTAAAAAGCCACATTTCTAATACCATTTCTTTAGTAACAAAAATTACCTGAATTGCTGTCAAAAAAGAAAGTCAGGAAGGAGGGAAGGAGGGAGGGAAGGAGGGGGGGAAGGAGGGAAGGAGGGAAGGAGGGAAGGAGGGAAGGAAGGAAGGAAGGAAGGAGGGAAGGAGGGAAGGAAGGAAGGAAGGAAGGAAGGATTAGAGTATACATAAGCATATTAGTCTAAGTATGTAAAAGAGGAAAGAATTGTGATTAATAACTTGCAGTTAAATTCACACAATAATAGAAGTGTGATAACAGGTTACTTCTTCTCTCAGCAGTTTTTGTTTTTGTTTTTTTTCCCAGAAAATATCTTGCTTGTAGTGAAAGTTAATGGTTTATGCATGTGGTTTGTGTAGAAAAATGTTTTATATACAAGCATAAATAAGTTCCCTGGACACAGTTTGATCTAGAAAAGAAATAATTTGATCCTGTCAGCAGACAAATTCTGTTTGATACCATGAATAGGGGCATGTTTGTACGGTTGTCCTTCCACTGTAATACTCATTGTATTACAGAATGAACTCAGTTTTGTGTCCAGAATGAACTCAGTTTTTTTTCCCATTCACCAGACATTGAAAACTCGTCCCTGACAACTTTTTAAGAGCAGGTTAAATGTAATGTCTATTATTAGACCTATAGTCTATCAGCCTGATCTTCTACAGCATGAATCTCTAAAGACTGAAGGAGAAAGCAAAAACTACAGATTATTTGAATAGTATAGTACAAACTAGAATTAGAAATCCTGGAAATCTCCAGAAAGTACGGTGAGATCATACCTCAGGGATGGTAATCGTACCATAGATATGATCTGTGATTTAGGTCAGCAGTCATGACTCTTCTCAAAACACTGGGGCCACATTGCAGCTCAGCACTTGAGATTCATCAGTTTTTCAGGAGCAAGTGAAAAACCACTGACTGGAGACAAAACTGTAAAAGCACCATACCTCATAAGGCCTAATGAATTGAGTATTTGACCAAGAAGAGACGAACACCATTCTTCTAAAGACTACATAAAATGGTCCTAGAAGACTTATTTCACCTACAGATCTTGATATATCCAGCTGTGTAGACACTTGTTGAAATAGCTAAATCTGAGTCACTTGATAATGTTTTAAAAGCCCTTGATTAACTGAAGTGCCTGCAGAGCACAAGTGTAGGTATGAGACACAATTTAGAAAGAATCAGCACATGACCAAGTAGAACAATCTGCATCATCTAAGAAGACTTGAACACATCTGTTATGGCAGCTGAATGTAACTTATTTTCTAAAGCTCTCTCAGTTCTGTTAATAACTTGATGCCGGAATAAATATCTTGTATATTTAGAAACTGAGAGTAAGTGACTGTTTTAATTATCTGTCATTACACTTACTTATATTACTAAATTTCTTGATTTTGCTTTGGCCTCAAGGTCATTTTGGTTTTTGTCTTTTTTTGATTGGTTAGTTGGTTGGGGGTTTTTTTTCCATTTTTATGGGCCTTGAAGTAAAGATAACCTAGTTATCAACCTATTACTGCTATGTGGTGATAGAGTTAAGTGGTCATGTTTACCAGCCGAGGCTTCCTAATTGAGGAAATGCTGCAGTGTCCTGTGGTAATGAGACACTACTGCTTCAAGTGAGAGGACATTTTTAGGAGGAGAGAAAACCTGTTTTATATTATTATAATGTAGAATTTGCATAATTCAAACGACTAATATATGCCATAAATTCAGGAGTAAAGTTTGCCATAAAAAACATCCAAAAAATACTTTCATTAGCTGCTGAATCATACCAGTTCTCAAGTGACTTCTCAAATGATTTCCCAGCAGACATGCTCAAACACCTGACATGGCTTGTAATAAAGGTCCTTTTATACTGACTTGATGCTGTTTCATTTGCACTTTCAATTCAACATGTGTTTCCTGATATCTTAAATTAAAAGAACCATGCTCTAGCTCACTGCTGACTTTAAACTATCTGGAATTATTTAGCATAAACATGCAGCTAAGGCAAAGCTGTCCTTCTCTTCAAACTATGTATCAATGTGTAAAGTCATGACTAAAAAATGTGAATAGAAAGTATGAATTATTCATTAAATACTCTTGAAGAATCATAAAACTGCAAACTCTCATATTTTCTTACTGTTCCAAAAACTTTTGGAATTGTTGAAGTAAAGATAATTGAATTTAACCTTGAATAATGATTCTCTTTCCATCTTTGTTTTTGACACATTTTACACGAAAATGAAGAACAGAGTCTGTGTCACAGCTGAAAGTGTTTGAATCAATTAGCCCCAAGATTTACAAGATCCAAACCTAATTTTTCTGAAGTGAGAATTCCTGGTTCCCCATCATCTGCTAGATTCAGAACTTGCCAGTCTGAATTATAGACACAAATTACTATTTTTTTTTCCATTGCTAAAAATATTTGACAACGTTGATTCATATGATATGCAGTTTAGATATTATAAGCTAAATTTAGAACAGATTTATTTGTTTCAGAACACAGAACAGAGAAAGCATTTTCAAGCAACAGTAAAATTTTGTATCATCTTGCTTAATAAGCAAATAAATGCTTCAGAAAAGATAAATCTGAAAATATGAGAAAATAATTTAATCTCCCTTGCAGTACAGACCTAATAACACTTAATAATGTACTGTACAGTGTTCCACCATGCAGCACACTAGAATCAATGTATATACCTTGAGGCACGTGTATCAGCCTCAGCTTACCTTGAAAGAAGTCTCAGTTTCTCAGCTTTTCAGTTGACTGAAAGACAGTTTAAAAATAAAAACTTTTTTTTAAAAAATACATATATTGCAAATATACATGTGTATATGTGTATATCTATATGTATCTGTCTCTGCTTCTAGATATGCAAAATAATTATTGTAAATTTCAGCCACCTTTGTTAATTTTAAAATACATTACACAGAGATTTAATAATTTGAACATATTTTGCCTTGATGAATTTGTGGGCTTATTTTTTATTATGTTAATGGAAAGTTTGAAAATATATAATATTTTATGACATATGATAGTGGTATTAAAATGAATAGTATTTTTATTTCTTAGGTGTGAAGGTGAAAAATTGTATCATAGGACCTACTTTTAAAATAGATATTAGTACTGAAGTGAATAGATTTTTTTCAGTGTTTAAACAAAAAACAAAATAGCTTCTATCGTTTATCTAGGAAAAGCAATAGGTTTTCATTTAAATGTGCAAATATACATCTAAAATATTTCTGAATATACTGAACAGGTTAAACTGTCTGGTTCTATGATAACAAAGATAATCAGATGATCTTTTAGAGTCATCACCTGAAGTTCATACAACAAGCATAAGTTGTAAACCAAGAAAGGAAAGAGAAATATTCAAAACCAAGGTTGATAGTGAGTAGCATCATAGTGTGATGCACCTATACAAAAAAGAATCTTTCAATTTATAGGACCAATCTGAAATGAAGCAGCTTTGATTAATTTTAATTGCTTCTTCCTATATGCAGATTTCAGCAACATATACAGCCTTATAAACAACAATTTCTTCAACTTTCTTAATGTGTCCTGAACACATTAATTCCTAGGTCATTGAGATGGAGTTTCGTCTCCGCTGTGTCAAATCCTGCAGGTACTTTTCTGGATAGGGCCTGTATGCAGAGTACAATCATCTGTATTTTTGGATGGATGGTCTGTTAGTGGTCCCTCAAAAAATGCTTTAGGAGTCCTATCATTTTACATTCCTTGTGGAGCTTTTCTTTAGAAAATTATTCCACCTCTACATCAGTTCAGAAGTCTTTGAAACATGAGGGTGGAAAATAGAGCAATAGGGAAACATTATTCCTGGTCCTGTAAAAAATGCTTCTAAAGGGACATGAGCAAAGGGGAGAAGGACTGAGGGAATACTTCCTTCCCCATGTACAAATTCTGCCTGAGCATATCTCCTCACATAATAGGTCTGCTGTTTCTTCCCACCAGTATCTCAGACTGAGAAGATGGCTCCATGGCTGATTAGGCCAGTCTTGTATCTTGGAGGGTACTTATTTAAGAAAACATTTATAATAAGCTCAATTCTTTTCTTCTTTAGAAGTATAGCACTTAGAATTATCAGACACTAAAAGTAATAGTGCCAGTGCAGCTCCAATGCAGGAGTTTGAACAGAGTCATATTTCTTTCCTGCCCACCTCTGTGTTCCCAAGGTTCCAGGAGTTAATGCATTTTCTCAGTGTATTAATTGACCTGGAATTTTATCAACAATGGTGGGTAGAAAGCAACTGAGAAATTACTCTATTTCAGTTGCTACAGGATTTAAACTACAGGAAACTTTATTCTCATCTGCAGTTTGTTGTTATTATAACTGCATTACTCAGCAAGAAGAACTAAAGAACATCTGATTTTTTTTCTTCATCAGTAACTGGGAGAGAGAATGAAAGTATGAAAGAATGTCTGTAGATAAGAGAGAGAAACCACACTTTGGCTACTATCTGAGTTACAGGATACTGATTGCAGTTTATGTTCCCATGAGAATTTAAATATTTGGTATTAAGAAGTCACATTTTCCAGAAAATTTTAAGTGCAGAAGTGCTGTAAGGAGAACACTAGCACTCAAAGAATATCAAAGCACTGCTCTGAAGAATATTTGGGAATTTAAAAGAGGGATTTTTCTTGTATTTTGAATGTTTTCCATATTTATTTCCATTACTATTCTTGCATTTCTGGATGATACCAGTTTAAATAGTAAATCCTAATGAGAACACTTAGTGTTTTTAGTTGCCTAGGTTGAAAACAGCAACTTAAAAATTGTAAGGGGCCCACAAACTAGCTGTTGCACTTCTGGTTGCAGTGCACACCTGTATTCCCTAGACTGTGCTAAATCACTGTTCTTAAATTTGATAGCACTTAAAGCAACCAGTTTTATGTATCTTATTTAGTAAAAGCCTCCATGAGAAACAGAAATATTTCCCTTGAGAAATTATAATTGTAAATTGAAATATATGCATGCTAACATGGATGTTGTATATTCATTTAATTTTGTGTTCTTGATAAGTTAGAAAGAAAAAAATAAGGTATGGAGCTCAAATCCTACCATGCAGACTCACAAGGGACTGTTTAAGAGCATGGGTCACAGTTAGCTAAAACATGGGTACAAAGAAACCTGATGCCTTTGGATCCCTGAAGGCATCAGAAAATAAAGGTGAGTATAAAAGAGTGTGTGTGTGTGTAAATATATAACTTATATATCCATCCATACAAAGGTATATTCATAAATATAATAGGAAAATGAGGGCAATAAGGATAAGGCCAAGAATATTTCCCCAAAAAGACCACACAAAGTGGAGGAACTAGTCAAGGGTTCGTTAATCAAAAAGTTTTATTTCAAGGTCACCCAGAGGGGTTGGGTTGCTCCCCACTCTGTGGCTTGAGGGGAGCCTGCAGCTGTCTGTGGGAGCATGGTGCACTGCAGATTTCGGCCAGAGGTGCTGCCTTGTCCTAAGGTTAGTGACTGAATCCAAAGCTGCAGAAATCTCTGAGTGGCTTAGGGAGAGGATGACAGTGTGCCATGATCTGGTCCTGCACCTAGCATTGCATCTTTTTCTTTCTTTGCAGCAGTCCTAGACTGTGATATTATATTTTATCTACAGAGTCCCTCCTATGGAGAAGATAAATTCATTCATCTTCATTAATATACACCCTATCCATATGCCTACTAATCTGCATGAAATAACACTTAAATCTAAAGCCATGATTTAGATTTGCTATCCTTAATTAATTCTTGGTTTTGCTCAACTCTAGCTCAATGTCAGTTCTGTTTATTTACACCTACATCCATTAGTATTTTCTTTTGTGCAATGCAAATTATAAGAAATAATCCACACACTGGATTTGCATCAACATTTTCCTTTCTTAAAATAAGCTGTGACATTTTAAGATGCACTTCTCAAAATTTATTACTGGAGTTATTTTAACTTCAATAATATCAGAAATCACTTTTTTGTGACTGTTTTGTTTGTATTTTTTTTTTTAAAATCATGCAGATATTTGTTCCTGAACACACATTTCTGGCAATAAACTCAAGCAAAGCAGTGTACCTACACAGTAATATAAATATACCAAACAGCAATCCACACTCCTTTACACAGTCCTACAAGCAGGGCTAATAAACTGAAAAATTATGGGAAAGAGAAACTACTAATTGCTGCTGCTCTTATTTGCTGACTTTACAAATTGACATGCTAATTATTGGAATCTATTCCAGCAGAAGCATACACACCTTAAAATATAGGTATTTTCAAAACCTGCATTTGAATAGTAGTGTAAAAAGACGAAACTGGAGTGTATAATAAGTGTGTAGTCACTAAAAAGAAAGGTTGAAAATCATAAAGGGGTCTTATGTTGTCTTTCTACAGATATTATAATTCTTACAAATGTAAGAATTTAAAGACATGGAAATTTGCATCTCAGAACTTGCATGCTGTGACCCATGTCTCCCACAGCTCTCATCCTTTTTCAGACTCCAAGTCTTTCTTTTCTGTACCAAGACCTGTAGCCCTATGTACCTTTTCCTCTCTGCCCAGATTTTCTGAGGCTGTTTCCCTTAGATAATATGATAAAGATTATTATTAGTATGATAAAGTATAAAATTAGCATGATAAAGGTTGTAGCTCCCAAAACTGTGAAATCATATCATGTGGTGGAAGTTGTGTGGAGTTGGTAAAACAATGTAGTAAATAATTTTCAAGTCAGTTACCAAACCCCAAATCTTCAGGCGTACCTTTTTTACTTCAAGCTGCTGTTGGTGGAACAAATACAGCAGTTGTGCTGTCCTCAGTAAGATCTGGAGGATGTCTATCACATGAATATAAGAAACCCTAAAACAGACAGAAAAAAACCTGCTTCCATATGTTTCATTGCAAGTAGAAGGACAATGCCACTATCTCCATACAAATCATTAGGCTAGTGCTTTAAAGATGAAGAGCATCATGCATTTAAATCATCCAAAGGTCTGGCATAAGTCAAAAATGTTTAAAATTCCACAGGCTTGTGGTGCAGAGTGAGAATTTTAGTTATTCAGAACAATGATCAGGAATACTTTGCTTGTGACTTTTTACTTTTCTGAAGACTTACCCTTCTCACTTCATAATATGAATGAACTGGAATCATAGACATGTTCTATGGGTCTATCCAGCTTTACTAGCTCAGAAATGTAAATTCTTATCAAGGTATTCTTATTTGGTACATGCCAAAATTAGAGAAGACAGTGGAGGAAAATGAAATGTCAGATTTAGCTATATATTATTTAATAACAGACACCATTTGCTGCCATTAATTTTCCAGGTAATGTTTCTTAGCAACTCCTTGACATAAAGGGGAAAATTTTGTATTACTTTTCTGTGACATAAGCTGCTGCAAGCAGTAGGAAAAAAATTGTTTACCTTCCTCTTTATAAGTAGAGTTAATTCCTCTTAAGTCTCTTGAGCTTCTCACTAGACTGCAGGCCAAAATATGTCTGATAAGAAAGCCATTCTTAGGCATAATAAACACTTAAATTATACTATGTGATTTATTCTTCACTTAGTAATATTTCTTATATCCCTTCTTTATCGTTTTTTTGGTTGGTTGGTTGGTTGGTTTTTTTCTTTTTTTATTTTTCTTTCACCGTTTAATAATTGCTTTTTAAGGCAGCTTTTGAAGAAATGGAACATGAACCTTTGGAAAACAGATATAATTTTGAATACTTTAATCTCACGTTATAAAAGCTATAACACATTTGCATTTTTCAGCTTTCCTAAACAGTAGTATTTTTTTTATTTTTTTTTTCACAGAAAATGTTGATTATGGGCCAGTGTTTGTACAAGAGCCAGATGATATGATTTTTCCAACTGATTCTGAGGAAAAGAAAGTGTCTCTGAATTGTCAGGCACGTGGAAATCCTACTCCCACATACAGGTACTGTTTTAGAATTTTGGTTTTTCAGCTTTTAGAGTATTAGTCACTGTAGCCCTACTCTGAGAATCAATGCATTTTGGTGAGAAACAACAAAAACAGCTCTCTGACACTAATGGTTTTCCTGATTGAATGTTTTTTGTTATTCTGAATAAGCAAGAAGCAGAAGAGGCAGTGATTAAAGGCAAAGCAATATTTTAAGTTTCAAATTATGTACTCTCTGCATCATTTTTATCTGTTTGGAGGGACTCCTTCTGTCCAGTTTATTGAATTGTTTCTGTGACAACTGAAAAAAACCAAAATATTTAATTCTTTGAGGTTCATTTCTAAACATCTATAAAGCTACAAAATGCTATACCAATATATAGGGAAGGCAGCAAAGTATATGTACAATAAATGACATGACTACATGACATGACTACAAGATACCATGGCTGAGTCAAATCTGGAGTTTTTTTCCCTCACAAGTCTACCAGTTTATTTCTCTGCAACTGTCACCTGTTGCTTATTTTTCCATACAGACTTGTGTGCCACAGCTATCCATTATTCAGGCCTGTGATGACACAGCTGAGAGCCTCAGAGTGCAGTTTATTGATGGTGCACACTTACAGGTGGTAACAATATGTTGCAGTCACCTTACCCATTTGCTATATCTGTCTCTGCTCATATTTTATGCAAATTACAGGTGATGTAAGAGGGCTGGGGGAACATATGGTTGGTTATTTCTCCATATATCCTTCATCTTTTCTCATAGAGTCATTCTTCAAATACAAAGGGAACACAAGGACTCTGATTGTGCTTTGTCATAGGTGACAATCATCAATTCTGCATTTTGTCTTTTGCCTTTTACCTTTATTTGACTCGCTGATTCTTCAGCATTCTGGTTGAAATTTCCTTAGAGTTATTTGAATCACAACCCTTGCATTTCTAAAACTTGAAGAAATCCAGAAGCAGTACCATCCTTAGACAGCCCTACCACAACAGCACTCAATCTGCCTCTTTGCAAC